>CM062294.1:65389074-65750500 GCA_031216915.1 Pictodentalium vernedei | reverse complement strand
TGGCATCTTTTTGTTGATCTGACTTTCAAAATTTCCGGTGAATAAGTAAAATCTTGTTCAGCTTTCACCCATATGAATATTATTTACAGAACACCAACTATCTCTTAAAACTGAAATTTTCTTTATAAACAGCTGAGCATTCCAAATTCGTGATTCGCTCGCAACACTTTCGAAACACTGTCAGTTCGATATTCTGTGGAGAGAGTTCTTTGTTTCCAACCATGCTTGCCTTTCCCATAGTTACTCCAAAAGAACGGCTGTGATTGATAGTAGGTTAAAAATTCTCAAAATTAAAACGTCATTACTCCTGCCTTCTCAAGGTTTAATAGTCTTGAATCAACCTGCATGATCTTCTCATCAATCTTCGAAAACGAAAATCACGCAATGCGCGTTTTTTAAATACTTCTTGTATTGTCGCAAAATGAATTGATAAAATGGGAAAAACAGATGAATGAACATCATCTCGTCCTTTGAGTATCTGCATTCTAATATTTAATTGCCACCTTATTTCAGTACAAGGTGCAACTTAATTACTGTCCATTGCCTGTTACAAGTACTGAATATCAATGAGCCATCGCGCGTTACAATTCTGAAGAAATCGCGATACACTACCTGCATCAGATGTGATTCTCTGGTGATTTGCTGCGCTAACCTAACACGCATTTATTTCAAATTAGTGCAGAATATGGGACAGGTCTTCTAGTTTTAACTGTACAAGGAAAAAGGAAACAAAATATGTTAGAATTTAGGAAATGTCTGCAACCAACTCCACGACACCATTTTCCATCTCTCAATGCATACACAGCTGTCTCACCTAGATGGCATTAACTTCTTCATATTTAATACTGAACCACATGGGATAGCCAGGAACTATTAATTCGTTCACTACTAGATAACTGGCCGAGTGCTAGATGCCACTATCAGGGCTTTCACAAAAATGAGGGTACCACAGCAAAAGTCAACATTTTCCGTGCTCATGTTTTATATTCAGTCAAACGCAAATAACATTTTCTTTATATAAATTTGTTGTATTTCAAGTTATTGGAGAGTGTCTGTGAGCACTCTCCAATAACTTGTAATAAAACAAATTTTGATTTCATATTCAGATCACCAAAAATAATCTAGCCCTCAACCAGATAATTAGCAGTAACTATTCCCCGCAGGGACTTAATTGTTTTGAGTACATTGGTTTCGAATGGACAAATAAACATATTATTTGACAACTTGGAGTTAATGAACACAAACATCAGTCATCATTGCCTGTAAATTTGAAAAGTGTTGGCACATCTTTTTTGTTTTCCCATTTATATGTATTTTGATTGTCACTTGTTTTTTGTTTTTGTTGAGAAGTCCATTCCGGGTTGCCACACCCCCTTTTCTTCTGTTTCACACCTGTTGTGGGTGTACCATTTGATGTGCTTGGCTGACCATTTTCAGACTCGGAGTCACTGCTCACATTATAAGATTCAGTGTCGCCTGAATATTCCGACGAGTCACTAGATGATTCTCTATCAAAATCATAATCACTATCTGAATCTTACATTATTTTTTGAGGGGCTTCGTTCAAATTATAACACGACATGACTACACACCGCCCGGATCAGAATAAACATACCCACTACATTTGGAAACATCTCCCACAACCATTCACTAATGAGAATCGTCCTACTATCTGACATTGGAAATGTGCCATAGTAATTTGGTATATATCATAGAAATGATGGATCTCATTGGCTATCTTGGGAAACGTAAAATTCAGTTTCCCATCTGTACAGAATGATGGATGGAAAAAGAATATTCTGTTCCCATGAGTGAACGAGTTAATATAAGGCCCCTCAAAGTAGATCTTGTGTTTCTCAGCACATTTTTCGTAAAAAGTTAAAAAATTTATAGTAATTTATATATTTTTTATACTTACCAATGACCCAGACATAGCTGGTGCTAACTCTTAAAATATAGGGCCAAACACAAATTTTGCCCCCCAATCCCCAAAATTTGCATCTAAAACTAAAGAAAACATGTCCTGAAAGGCCCTCCACACCTCGCCCCCACTGCGCATGCGCAGTGTCAAGGACGTTCCGAAATTGGCGCCATTTATCATTCTAAAAACCAGTGCCTGGTAAGCGCTATGTACTCAGCGGGGAGGCAAGAGTTCCCAACTCCTGGGAGGGCCATCCCCGTCTGGGTCATTGGTAAGTATAAAAAATATATAAATTACTATAAATTTTTTAACATTTTTATACTGTACCAATGACCCCAGACATAGCTGAATAGTAAAAAGGCTGGAGGGCCAAGGACATAGAGCAAAATGGAATACGCTCAATAAAATAAAATAGAGTCATCCCCTGTAGGGAAAAGAAGTAATAGGCCTTACATGTATCTTTCTTATTTATGATAAATTAGAAAGATACAACACCTTCCAAAAATTGAGCTTCATACATCCATGTACTCTAATAATATCCAATAATCCTTATACTAATAATTTTTAAAGTAAGCCAATAATAAAGTAAGTCTAGAGAATAGAGACTCTTATACTCCTAAAAGTGTGTGAGAATTGCATAATCATGTCCGTTGACATATGCAATATTCAAAAGCTATACTTTAAAAACTAAGACTTGAATGAATTTTATAAACTTAAACTTCTCACTAAACAACCATCCCAATAGCAGCTCAGAATTACTAACTCCGGAGGAGGTATCCCCTTGTTTTCATAGTAAAAACAGGTGACCCAAGGGAACACCCTCCCCCCCCCCCCTTTTTCTTGCCCTGGGTCAAATAGCCCAGAGCGAAGAGGGCAGCCGAACGGAGACACTGCCGAAACAGACAGCCTACCTAGCTATAGTAGCAACTGTTAAGTGAATGACATTCTGAGCAGTAGATAATAGACCTAACAATAGAGGCCTCCAGAAATGGACTCGATATTTCTGAGATAAAATTCATGAATGGATGGCTGAGCGCAATGAGCAGCCTTCAAAAATCTATAATAGCAACACTATTAATGTAAGCCCAAGAAGTAGAAGAACTCTTACTTCATGAGCCGAAATCTTAAGCACAACTGCTAAGCCAATGATATACCATAAGCAGTACGCTAGTTAATAGAATCCATTAACAATAAAATGGAGCGTAACGTCCTTCTACTAGACATCAAAGACAGAAGAAGCTTACGCCCTTGTAATAAACAGATATCTGTTTATAAATACATAAACTGTACCCGGAAAGAGTAAAGGCCTATGCCCATACGAAGACGGAAGGACCTTAAAATAATAGGTTCCGGATAATAGGAGCCTAACTCTTATGCAACAATCCAACCTAAATAGTAACGGACGTATTGATTCCGAAACTATGAAAGTGAAAATCATCCATCGATAGTGCATGAAACTCACTGACTCTACAGTAAAAGAGAAACTAACAGAATTACTGTCTAAAAGGTCAGAATTTGAAAACTACTGTTTCCAGAGGCTCAAATGATTACTTAGCTAAATAAGAACCGAAGTTAAAATCCGTATAGGAATTTAATCTAAAGATTCTAAGTCTATTTATCAAAAAGTTACTAACTGACTTAGATAAAGAGACAAAAGACTCAATTGTAAACTATCGTAGAGTGCATAGGTATGAGGTAACATAAACCTATAACCTAAAAAACAACAGGCTGCAGTAGATCTTGTGAAACAAGTATACTAAAAACTAGCAATGCGTAGTATGGAGGGATCAACCATATGAACATAATGATCCCTACACCACGACGGAAGAGCCTCCACTTTAGTCGCATAGAATAGCGAAGAAGAGGATCTCCTATAGTAAGAAATCGCGTCCAAAGCTCGTCCAGTACAGTGCTTACAATGCAATACGGACCACACAACGTAATACATGAAGGTTGCGACCTTGCTGGTTGTGATAAAGATGACACGATTTACCCAGTGAAAAAAGATCCTCACATAGAGGAAGATTTCACGTTAAGATCCACAATAGACAAGAGAGTAAATTACTCATGATCTCTGTGAAGATAGAGATGCTATCAACAGAAATGTATAGTGGTTGTTTATCTTAGCAATACCTGCTAAAACAACAGCGCCGGAGGATACGCGTATCCTATCATTCCGTCCTATAGATCAATAGAGCGTTAACAGTATTAGCTCAGAGATCTGGACAAGCCAACACATACGTCTGCAATTGATTAGCAAGCTGTGTCATAAATAAAACATCATTGGGCGCTCCCATAGATAGCAAATCTGATTAAATACTTGTTTGTTGAGAGTCCATTCTGACAGCAACAAGCGACCCGTAAGAGAACGGGAGTGCGATAAAACAATCAGACGACCCAGAATATGACGGACCAAAACTGAACTTGGTGTACTATAACCAACAGACGGATTCTTTCCATTAAATTGAATAACGGAAACGAAAGAGTGCCTCCCTGGTTCCGGAGATACGCCACTACTGTCGAATTAAAGGACAGGAATTTGGGCATGCGTTTCTGAATAATGTTCATGCAATGACATAAAGCAAGCCTAAAAAAACATTATTCCGCGGAAGTTAAACTGATAGCTAAAAGACTGCGGAACCCATAGACTCTGGCACTTCGAATCCGTAGGGATCAGTATATATCCCAATCTGTTTGACTGGCAACCGTCATAACAGCCACACTAGGGTCCGGCAACTGCGGCGGCACTCTCTGAGTCAACCACCGAATGTTTGCCCCAGTCTGAATCTCTTGTAACACTAGATAGACAAGAGAATGTATAAATCAAGCAATTCATGGATTGCCGGAAAGTTGCCGTCGAAGAGAAGCTCCTCCGAGAACGAAGCGACTCTGAGAGAGTTCTTAACCTACTATCCACGCGTGGATGTAGCTAGAGCTGCATCACGTCTAACCAACTCCAATCAGCCACTGAAGGGCGGAGTTATACGTGAACAAACTACTGCCCTCAAAAGAAATTACATTGAGAATAATATCCCGTAAATCTTTTCTTGAAGACGTAATGATAACGCCTCAGTAAGGCGGATTACGTATAATAAAGCGTCTAAGTTAAGTCTACTATACATAATGTCGTTCCCAACATTGAAATTGGAAAAGACATAAACGGCGAAAAAGAATATATGCAGTCTTTAATCACACCGTCTAGACGCATATGAACTCTCGGTATGCCCTGCTCTGCCAAAATAAACTATATGTAAAAAAGATAAAATGGCAGAAATGAGCCACGCGGACAAGAAACTAAACTATCATGCTTAGTAGCAGGCTTGTATATATATATATAATATATAGCGTCGAAAAATAAAACACATGTTGTAATGACAATATTGGACTGCGTCGGTAAGTCAGGGACAAAGTCCCTGTACCGATCGAAAAATCCGAGTCCAATGACGCTATAAGTCTCTTATCCAAGATCGCAGCAATGAAGTCCGAAAAATAATCACTGGAAGAAATGCCAGAAGATATGAAAGGCATCTTCCGATACTACTAAAGGGAAAACTCGAAATCTTTCGAATCCCTTTCGCCATCCTGTCGGACCCTATAAAGCGTTCGGTTCGTCCGTAGCTTGATGCAACCGCGGACCGCACCGACCCAGCGCCGTCGGATAATTCCTGATTCGACCGAGAAACCGTCAATTGCTGGGATGCTGCGAAACAACTGTGCTAACTCGGATAGCACGTCCGTCACTGAGGCCTGAGGAGCAGCGGTCTTACGATGCATTGCCGCAGGAAGCTCCGAGATCGTTACCCCCGTGCATACTTCCAATATGCGAGCGAACGGAGTGTATAGGCCTCGTGTCCCTTGGCTACCGGATGGCGCGACCTATTCGCTGTGGAATCACTGAATGCCGAAACTGATCGGATACTCGAGGTCACGTAGCCAATGTGCGGTCGTGTGCCCTGCTGTGAGGATGAGGAAGCATTAAAGACAGTCTCTCGGACTGTCAATATAACGGAGCGTCCCGAGCAACGGACATATGCTCCGAATGTAAAATATCTGAACCACAACATGCGGTCCCCTATGTTGTTGGCTTCCTCCGATCTGTCCTCAATCTGCCGTCACTGGGTGAGTACTAAAGTAATTAAAGTGCTCGCATCACCCAAATCTCCTTTCTAGACCGCAACGGACGAACCCGGCAGCCGAACCATTCGATGAATGTACGCTACACCGGGTGAGCTAGCGAATGTCACTCCGTAAGCGATAGACATATTCCATGAGCACTTATTGCCGCTAACTCTTCATTAACTATGACGACAGAGGCACACTTTTGAAAGACATCTCCATAACTCTTCGAACAAGAAACCAGAAATGCTTGGATAGCAAGCATAAAATAATAATATATATAGCGTCGTTCAATAATTCGAAAGTTTGTGTGACATTATTGGACTATGTCGGAACTGAGGGACGATGTCCCTGAACCGAACCCAAAATTTTCTAAGTCCACCGACGCTATCAGTTTCTTATCCGGCATCGCAGCATATGTTGTTCCGAAAGGGAAAGCTTGAAATCCACCGAATCCCTTTCGGTATCCCGTCGGACCGGATGAAACTTTCGGACGTCCGTACCCGCTTCCGCGGAGCGTCCCGACCCAGCATCGTCGGATAAAATATATGCGACAGATTCAGTTGATGCTGGGATGCTGCGATAAACTGTGCTATTAAGGAAAGCACGTCCGTTCCCGAGGCCTGTGCAGTAGCGGACTTACGATGCATTGCCGCTGGAAGCTCCGTGTACGTTGACTCCCGCACACTTCCTATGCGAACGTCCGGAGTCTGCAGACCTCGAGTCCCCGGCTACCGACCCAGCGCTGTCGGATAATTCTCGATCCGACACCGTTTCTGTCGGCTGCAGGGATGCTGCGATAAGCTGTGCTATGTGCACAAGAATGTCCGGCGTCGAGACCTGCGGAGGCGCAGTCTATCGCTGCTTCGCCGAGGGCAGCTCCGCATCAGATGGCTCCCGCATACTTCCTATGCGAACGTCCGGAGTCCATCGGTCTCGAATCCCTGGCTGCCGGATGGTGTGACCTGGTCGCCGAAGAATCCTTGATCGGCGAAGCTGGTAATATATCGGCGGTCACGCAGCCAAGGTGCGGTCGTGTGCGCTGACGAGAAGAGGAAGCCTTAGCAGTCTCAGCGGACTGCCTATACAACGGAGCGTCCCGAGCGACGGACGTATGCTCCGCTAACGACACATTTGTACCACAACATCTGGGGCCAGATGTTGTTGAACGAGAGAGGGGCCTCTCTCGCTTGCCGTCCGGATGGACCGGAACGAGCTATGAACCGGACTAAAAGGCTTCCTCCGTTCTCCCTCCGATCCGCCGTCACTGGGTGTGCATTAAGTTAATTTTATAGTGCTCGCATCACCCCAAAATTCCTTCTAGACCGCAACGGACGAACCCGGCTGCCGAACCATTCGGTGAATGGACGCTACACCGGGCGAGCTAGCGGACGTCAAAGGCCGTCGAACCTACTAGGGTCCTCTTAGGCAATTGGCGTATTACATGAGCACTTTTCCGCTAGCCCTTCATTAATTGTGACGACGGAGGCACACTGTTGGAAGACATCACAGATACATCACCCTAATCTTGATCGTCTGAAATAGAAATTGATAAAGTAGAGTGACCCTGCGGGGAAAGGACCGGAGTGTCCAAATCCCCAACAACATACCGTGACATACGCTTCCCATATTGTCATCGAAATCATACGATACAGAACAGGAGTTAATGCGAGTACACTGACCACATATAGAATGATAATAAGGTCAGAGGAAGACTTCCTCTTAAAACAATTGATCAATATCCTTTCAATGTGAAAAGAAAATAAGTCCTGGTACTCGCACTAACCCCTGGCAATCAAAATACATAATAATAATATGATCCATTAATATAGAAAAAATAAATGAAATCAAAATATTTTGAAAAAAATTTTAAAAATATTTTAAACAATTTATTCAACACTTACGAACAATAATAATGTATCTAGTTATGATTAAAATAACATAAAGATATTATTATTTAGAAATCCCCCCCTCACACAGAGGGCTGTTGTAAATGTAAACAATGAGTGTAAAAACACTAAAATAAGACTCCAGGCACCCAGGCCCGAAATCAGTTACCAAAAATACACCATCTGATGCAAAACAGAGACTTCCAGGGAAGAAACTGCAGAACATCAGATGGTAGATGCAGAACACAACGCCTAACCACCCGTAGGTGAAGACGTAAACATGGGGAAAGAACAGAATTCATTCTGTTATTAAGCTAAAACTCCCAAGAAATTTTAGTAATAATAATTACAGAAACTATGCCAAAAGCATGGGAGAATAGCAAGGGGGAACTTAAAGGACAGGGAGAGAGGAAAAACACTTGAAAAAACAGTGTAACAAATAATCAGAATGACAACAAAATGGCTGCTGCCTTGAAAATAGGTAACTTAACATAATTTCATTAAAAAATTTTAAGTTACAGCCCTGATAATATTCTGTCACACATTCTTTTCCTCTCCTCCTTTTCTATCCTCCTTAGAATCACCATTTCACTAATATTTATGTGTCTGGCATCATTTAAACTGAGATTTAAAAGCACAAAGATCAGTCAGATGTTAACTGATGAAGGGCCAAACTTAGAATGATAAATGGCGCCAATTTCGGAACGTCCTTGACACTGCGCATGCGCAGTGGGGGCGAGGTGTGGAGGGCCTTTCAGGACATGTTTTCTTTAGTTTTAGATGCAAATTTTGGGGATTGGGGGGCAAAATTTGTGTTTGGCCCTATATTTTAAGAGTTAGCACCAGCTATGTCTGGGTCATTGGTACAGTATAAAAATTTACATTTTGTTTTTGTAATTATTTCTTTGCCATCAAAAGTTCACATTCTTGGTTTGTTTTATGTTTAGGACTTGTAATCTACAGAATATATGTGGCACGGGTGGTGGTGTATTTCATCCCTTGCGTGCAAGAAAGCTTTGCAATGCTGAATATTTAGTCGCAAAAATGCCATTTGAGACAGAAACTTTATGATTCCACCGTCCTCTCCAATTCGTTTTTCATTTCCATTCACAGCACTGACGTGTTGCCTGACATGAAAATAAGTGAAATGGGTCAGAATTCGAGAAAGCAACTGCCCAATTTCAAGAAGTTGTGAACTTTAGAATACGCCATTTACTTTCAGTAAAACAGATACCCATTTCACAAGCTAACTAACTTGAAAAGTGACATTTGTACCCAAAAGGAGCAAACTCTAAATCCCAAAATCATTCATTTACAAAGCACAGAAGAGGTTATGCAAATTACTGACAAGTTCATCACCTGACCTGATATCCATGTCCATTCTTCCTTTCAGTTTGCATTGAATTATCATTGTCAGATAGTCACTGAATTCTGAGAATTCCTATTACTTCGAAAAACAACCTAGCCACATGCGTTTTGCATGTGTAAGTGTATTTTGGTTTTTTACCTTCATTCTATTCAACCTAAAAAAATTATATATTTGTTTCCGTTAACCCGACCAACCCTATTTCAAACCGAGTCTGAGCATTTTATTGAAAGCGCCAAAAAAGGTGAAAAAAACGGTGTCATTTTTGCCACTTTCTAAATCGCCCCACATATATTAATCGTCAAAAAATTAAGATTTTATAAAAAAGAAACCCTATTTTATATAAAAGCCTATCAAGCCACAGAACTTCTTCATAATATAATATTCAGCAGTCCTCTTATTCTGTATTGTGCGTTCGCATGCCTCACTTTATCACGACACATGGTCAAGAAGTGTTAAATTAGCACACCTCAGCAGTTGAAATAAATTGCCTTTTTAAGTGATTGTGGTAATGGAATGGTTAAGTAACATCGTATTTGTCTTGGCTGAGAAAGCACAAATGACTTGCTTTTGTTTATTTGAAGGCAATAAAGTTCCCTGCTTGGGTCTTGTGTGAAACACTTTTCAACACACTATTTTGAAGGCATGATGCTATCATGACGTCAGCATGTGGAAACAACCAATCACTTTAAGGTACAAGTGTCAATTTACAGGGAATCCCTTGGTATTTCACAAGGAAAATTTCCAGGTTTTAAATTGCAGGCATGCCATTGGTCGATATATATAATGTGAATAACTATGCATGCTTACTGGAATACAGTCCATGCGTTTGTTTCAAATTAGGTGTAAACAATATTCAATCACTTGCGTAATAATGGTCACTGTTGAGACAAAACACTTGAACAGTTGATGAAGAAAAGTAATACATGAACGTTTCAGTGTCTGCCAGGGCAGACAGGGTCGTAAAAAGGAAAAAGTGGTAAAATCACTTCTTGTAAACCATGGCACTAAAGCAAGTTGAAATTTATATACCGCCTTTCCGAGATAAAACCAACTTTTCCAGGAACCGATAATGATTTGATTCGCCAGTACCGGGGACTGTATTGACAATTTTACCGATTATAGTCTGTATACCATAAAACCACACAGCACAGTCAGCACTACACAGAGGCCTATTTTATGTTGAAAAAGATATAAACTGAGTTAATGGAACTGCATTCTGGAAAAAAAATAAAAATAAAAAGTTTTTTCGACCTACCGACCCTATTTTTTTTTCATCCCGTTAGCGGAAACAAACATATATCTTTTTTAGGACTTTAACCCCTTTCCTGCAAAAAGGGGTTCCCCAACATCAACTGAGCATTGAGCGAATTGATACTTTGCAGGTGTCACAGTCTGTTCTTTTTCAAAAACAGTGTTGTACTCTTTGGCATGGTGATTCTGTATGTGGTGACGTTGGTTGGAGGTATTTACGTACTGGGCGATGACGGACTTATTGCATAATAGGCATTTCCATCATAGTTTCTTTTTGATATGCTACCAAGCGTTTTAGCTGACATTTTGTTGATGAAACAAAATCTATGGCGTGCTAAATGTGAAAATTCAAAAGTTAAGCAAAACCGAAAATATACGGTTTTTAATCTCTTTTTCGGTTCGGTTTCCACTAAAAAAACGAGTTTCAGTTTCCTTTTGGTTAAAAGGACCAGCTCTAACGAAAATAAGAATATATATCAAGGTTTCGTCCTTATTACCACCTGCATTCGATAATATACGTATTTCCTTACATTTGGGCAAATTTTATTGATCAAAACTATGTTTTATCCTTTATTTATCGTGATTTTATTAACACGACCAAGTGCCAACGATAGCTTCGATGTCATCCATGTTTTTTGCACAACCCAGAGTTGCTGCAAAAACAAATATCTATGCAGGAATGTAAATACGATCACATTCACCCAGTCATGGTCGATCATATGATCCTTGTGTGGAGGGCTTTTTGTAAGGAGTTACCGTTTCCGCATTGATATTTGTTTTGGCAGCAAACTCTGGGTTGTGGAAAAAACAAGGACGACAATGAAGCAATTGTTCATGCTTGGTCATGTTAAAATCACGATAAATAAAAGATAAAACACAGTTTTGATCAATAAACTTTGCCCAAATGTAAATACGTGTATTATCGAATGCAGTCGGTAATAAGGGCGAAAGCTTGATATAGTATATACCTACCAATATTCTCATTTTCGTGTTTTCAGTTTCCATTTAACAATGATGGGGACTTTTACCACAGATCTGAATGGGAGGAATCTGAACGTAGAGGAGTAGCCAGTACTAGCCACTAGGCCCACTACGTTCTACGAATTGACCCGCAACCTTCGCCTCGACAATAGGCAATTTCGGATCATCAATGTTTTAACAATTCAAACTCACAAAGGGCTCGAGCAAAGTAAATTTTGACTCCATTCGATTTATATCGCCTCGTTTAACTGGCTTTTGAACTGATTTTCATGTCCGCTATTGCAGGAATTCTTCGAAGTCGTTTTTGAAGCTGGTAGGACTCCAAAAAATCTCCCTTCACAACCAAGAATTTATTCCGGAATTATGGGTAAATCGGAACTGACTAAAATATTTAAAAATGAGGACATAGTTTCAATTGATCCCACCAAACGTCCTCTTTATTATGTACCTTATGATAGGTGAACGATTAATGAAAAATAAATGCATTTTTATAATGACACTTACATCACGTTTTTACGAGATGTCAACAAATACCGATCATCCAACATGGCGACGAACATGTCAAATTTGTCAACAACGTCGTCGTCTGCAATTCCAACTGGCGTGGTTGTCTGGGAATGGTCAAACGAGTTTGGAAATTGGAACCCATATGACGCACATGTTGTGAACTTTATTGAAAAATCAAACCTAAGCAATTCTCATACAATATCCCTAGGTGATGCGGACCCGAATCTGCAGTCGTACATCCTCATCCCCCAGAAGATGGTTCAAATCCGCATTCAAACAGGTGAATTTTCTTCGTCCTCCTAAACACTAGAACTACTCAGATTTTACTGCAATTGTTCGAATACACCCAAACCGTCCTCTGGCCAAACCGTTTTCTAGAGCTTGTCGGTTTTGAAATTTTCCCTCTGTTCGGTTTTGGACGAAAAAAATATGGTTTCGGTTTTTGTAACCCAATTACATGTACATATTTCCGTTAGTTCAGCGATCTGAACGTAGTGGCTACCCCTCTACGTTCAGATTCTTCCCATTCAATCCTATAGAAAAAGTTCCCATCAAGTTTTTATGGGAACTCAAAACTCGAAATTAGGAATATATATCAAGCTTTCGCCCTTATTACCGGCTGCAATCGATAGTACACGTATTTCCTTACATTTGGGAAGAGTTTAATATGAAATAGGTGCTACCTAAAGTGCGAACGTAGTTACAACTTACAGCACGTATAGAGTGTATTATCACTAAATCACCCGCAGAGTGGAGATTCCACCCAAGCAATAATTGCAAATTTGTTGCAAAGCATAACAAGCACAAGCAAAGTTCCAGCCAATGAATCCATGGGTTACACTCGGGGGGCCATTGGCTGAAGCATTGTTTGCGTTTTTTGCCCATGTGTGCAGAATTTGAAAGTAATACTTTGGGTGATAACGCCACCCCACGGGTCATTTTGTTACAATCCACTCTCCACGTACTGTATTTTGTAAATTTGAATAAAAAATATACAGAGGATGTCATTGGGTGTGTGTAATTCCATACCCATCACCAAAATCATTTCGTACCAAAGTGATTTCGTACCCAAAACCATTTTGAACACTTTAGAAAAAAGTAAATTTGTGCCCAAAAAATAATAATAGAATGTCCATGGCAATATTCATAGCAGTTTATTTGCCAGGGGTATAATTTGAAAAAAAATAGGTATTAAATTTAACATTTATAAGCAAAACTGATCACAACATAGCATTAAGTGATGAATCCACCGCCTTTAGAATTAATTATTTATTTATTGTTTTTTAATGTCACATACTTATGCACAATAGGTAATCGTGACCGTGACAGTTTTACGGGGTCTAAGTCAGTCAGAGCGGGAAAATAAAATCTAAACTCTTTTATATTGAACTGATGGGTCTCCAATTTCATGAGGTGACAAAATATAATTCAATTATTTTTTTTATTTAATAAATGTGCACATTCATTCATTTTGTACTATTATTCATTGTTCAAACCAACAACTATTTGTTTTGTTATATCATGCACAACTCAGGCTGCACAGTGGGGAAAATAATGTTAAATACTTGTGACTGATACTTCCAAAAGGCCACTCTCTCAAAGCTGGCAACCTTTCTTTCAGCTGGCTGGACTGTCCATGCGTACCAGAGCAGTGTGCTCACTGTGCTGCTTGGAACATGTAACACCCATTGCATGAGAAAGTTTGATAGCTTTGACAAGCAGTACAAAATCCGAAAGAGGCCGCTGACTGGGATTGACAATAAATCCTTGAGTGAAAAAGACAACAGAAGAATGAAAAGGCGCATCAGTCGGGAAAGTACTTGATTCCTACTCCTATGTTCTAAATTATCATATCTGTAGTACTGATATTTTTTTGTATTTTCTACTCCATATTATTCTGATTTGATCCCATATTTTTTATTCATTTCACCAGGCTGGACTGCAGTCTAATTCTCATAATGCACTGTTTTGGACTAAATTCTTAACATCTTCCATAGGTGTAGATAGTTGGAGTTATGTTGGAAAGTTGAGGTTATTTATCCAAGATATGGCACTTTGAAATATTATGATGTCAGTTTGTAACTTCAGTATAATATTCCACCCTGTACTATTAGTCCTCACCATACTATTATATGGATGACAGTCACAGGAGTATACCCCCCCCCCCCCCCCCCCCCCCCCCTATCATATTCCCAATAAAGTTGACACAAGAAACATGATGACATTGGTCAATGGATGAATATGCATATAGAATTAGAATAGAGGTGGGAATTGGAGAAGCATGGAGTTGGAGAAGAGATACATCCTGGAGAGAGCAGATCACCATTAAATCACAAACCTTTACAATAATTATTGTGCACACTTTTTGAGAACAGAACTCACAAAACAATAAAAGTTACAACACAAATCCCTGGGGTGCAATCCGTCTATGAGTTGAACAGGTTCTTATACAGTAGTTGGGGGCGCGGTGGCGTTGCGGTAACCGATTTTCGTCAAGATCACCGAAGTTAAGCAACGTCGAGCCCGGTTTGTCCTCGGATGGGTGACCGTCTGAGCGATCAATTCGGACTCCCGCGTTGTGTCCTTGGGAAAGGCACTTAACCCCGATTGTCCACATGGGGGCACGATGGCGCCGTGTACTAAGGCGTACTGCACGTTGATGGTGCGCATGTCTTCAACCAATCTAACTCTGCCTGTGCTGCATTGCGGGGTTACGATGTTGGGGAGATGGCAGATGCTCATCGTTGCTCGGTGGATCTCTCCAGATACTCCAGCTTCCTCCACCCGTAAAACTGTCACGGTCATGATTATCCATTATGCATAAGTATGTGACCTTAAACAACAATAAATAAATAATTATACAGTAGTTTCTAAAATGAAAGTGTCAATGACACTGTAGCTCAACTTGTCAAGACAAAGACATGTACATGTATAGTATGTGACACAGCAATGACAAACATCTAGGTAATGACCTGATAACAAAGGTACATATAAAGAGGTATTGTAATGGTCTGTACATAAATACTGACCGTTGCCTGTAACAAATGTATAAGTAAAGTATTGTAAAGGTGGGTGACAGTCAGATGCTAAACTAGAAAAAAATCTTTGAGTCCCAGAGTGGGTCTGACTGAACCCCAAAATATTTGTTCTCATAGCACAGTGATAACAAAGGCACCCCAAAACACACTCGTTCCTGTCCCAAGGTGAAAACAAAGGTACCCCAAGAAGTTTTGTGAAGATCAGCTCATAAATACGAGCTGTATAGAACTTGTGACAAAAAACTGATTGGACCTAATTTCGGTACAAAATGGCCACTGGCAACCATCTTGAATTTTGGACCGTACCCAGAAACACCCATTCTCATCCCAAGGTGATAACAAAGGTACCCAAGAAGTTTTGTGAAGATCGGTTCATAAATACAGCCTCTACCCTGGGCTGTATTGACATGTGTGCTTACATTGTGTAAGTAGCACTGAATAAATCAAAGTTCATCTAATTTGCATAATTTATGCACGAAAAAAAACCCCTTACAATATGTGATGTATTCCATGTTACTAAACATTCATACAAAAATTTATTCAAATCAGAACTTTCATACAGAAGTTCTGTACAAAAGACTGATTGCACTAATTTTGGTACAAAATGGCTGCTGGTGGCCATCTTGAATATCGGACCACACCCCAAAACACTCGCTCTCATCCCACGGTGATAACAAAGGTACCCAAGAAGTTTCGTAAAGATTGGTTCACAAATATCGCCTCTTGTCTGAGCTGTATAGAAGTTGTGTACAAAAAACTGATTAGACCTAATTTCGGTACAAAATGGCCACTGGCAGTCATCTTGAATTTTAGACCGCACCCAGAAACACTCGTTCTCGTCCCAAGGTGATAACAAAGGTACCCAAGACATTTCGTGAAGATCAGTTCAGAAATAGAGACTCTAGTCTGAGCCGTATTGACATGTGTACTTACTGTGTGTAAGTCGCACTGAAAAAATCAAAGTTCATCTAATTTGCATAATTTCGGCACGAGAAAAAAACCCGTATTATATGTGATGTATCCCATGGTACTAAACATTCACACAAAAAATTATTCAAATCAGCGCTTTCATATGGGTGTTCTGTGCAAAAATCTGATCGCACCTAATTTTGTACAAAATGGCTGCCATCGGTCATCTTGAATTTCGGACCGGACCCCAAAACACTTGTTCTCGTCCCACGGTGATACCAAAGGTACCCAAGAAGTTTTGTAAAGATTGGTTCATAAATACGGTCTCTAGCCCGAGCCGTATTGGCATTGGCACTTACAGTGATGAAAGTAACACCAAAAAGCATCAAAATTAGTCTAATTTGCACAATTTACGCACGAGAAAAAAACCCGTATTATATGTGATGTATTCCATGGTACTAAACATTCATACAAAAAATTATTCAAATCAGAGCTTTCATATGGAAGTTCTGTACAAAAAACAGATTTCTGCATCGTCGGTACAAAATGGCGGCCGGCAGCCATCTTGAATTTCCGACCGCACCCCAAAACACTCGTTCTCGTCCCACAGTCATAACAAAGGTACCCAAGAAGTTTCGTAAAGATCGGTTCATAAATACGGCCTCTAGCCCGAGCCGTATCCAATTGTTGACGTACGGACAGACGGCCAGACGGACGACGGGTCATGACAAAAGCTCAAATTTGGCTTCGCCAAAGTTGAGCTAAAAATATAGTAACCTGCAAAAAACTTAATAAATTCAGAGTGGAATGCTGTGATTTCACCCCTGAAGGGACTTGCTTAGGAGGATTTAGACCCAAGTCATAAGAAAATAATCCGGCAGCATCACAGCCCTGTGATTTTCTACTTCCGACATCAATAAATACAATTTGGCAAAAGTTTTGTTGCCCATCATAACATTCTTTTCAAATAAATTTGTTATGGTTCTTCAAAATTACAATTCCCCCCAGCCATCACCACGCCCAATACATGTATGTTCTAACTAGTGTTCACAGTAATTACTATTCACCAAAAAATCTAGTTACTTGCCACGACTCTGTATATTTTTATGGTCTTGTTGTGAAATTCTAGTTTATTCTCTGTGCCCCTCCCCCACCATCCACACAGGTTTTCTAGCAGTACCCTAAGAAAGTACAATTAACAATTTGATGAATAAGCCAATTTCGAAACTGCCATCTTGGCTTTTAATCTATGCAAGGTCACAGGTCGCGAGGTATAAACATTCCAAGAAAACGCTTTGTTAGCAATGAAATCGCACTGTTTACACCTCGCGACCTGTGACCTTGCATAGATTAAAGTCCAAAGATGGCAGTTTTGAAATTGGCTTATTCTGCGTGCATGCTGTTACCCTTTCAAATATTTCTTCATGGTCTTGAAAGCGTGAATTTCTGATCGCATCTTCTCTTTTTGTGTTATTATTATTTATTTATTGATGTTTAAGGTCACATATTTATGCACAACGGCTAATCATGACCGTGACAGTTTTACTGGTGGAGGAAGCCGGAGTACCCGGAGAGAACCACCGAGCAACGACGAGCAGCTGCAGCTCCCCAACATCGTAACTCCGCACTGCAGCACAGGCAGGGTTAGATTGGTTGAAGACATGCGTACCATCGACGTGCAGTACGCCTTAGTACACAGCGTCATCGTGCCCCCACATGGACAATGGGGGTGAAGTGTCTTGCCCAAGGACACAACGCGGTTGCCGCAGCTGGGATTCGAACCGATCTCTTTGTGTTTGAAAATTTCCTAATTATGGTGAATTCTTAGCAGCAAGAAAAGATTGTTTTCCCTATTTTTTTTGCGAAGATTTCTGACTTTTTATCACTTTCAAATTTCATAACTCAGCAATCTGTGGTGGGATTTGGATGGAGGCATTAATTAAAATACCCACACTCTGCCTCCATATCACTTCTTGTATTTTCAAGTACATGTAGTTCAAGCAGGTTGAAATTTTCTGAAAGGTGGGGGGGGGGGGGGGGGGAGGGTGGGGGGAGAGGGGTGCAACAAATACACTCACCCATTCAACCTCAACACTTCAGGTTCTAAGTAGGTTGGAAAGGGTCTTTTTTTGGGGGGGGGGGGGGGGGGGCATCAATCACCCCCTATCGAACCCAAATCTGTGGTTGTATTTTTAACTTGCAAGTTGGTTAGAACATTATGTAGCTTAATTTTATGTAGCCCTTTCTGCAAATTTGATCAATACATTGTCTTTCCATCACAGGTTTTCTTGATACCGACTGATCGCTACAGTGACGGCGCCAAGATTTCAATATTTTTTGGAGGGGGGGGGGGGCTTAGGTAAGCTATGGGGGACTTTTGGGGGTGGGGGTCCAAGGTCAAGATGCCGAAGGAATCTCCCAAATGCCACAGGCCTTATAGCTGGCGAAGGGAACGGGATCTCCCCCTCGCGTGTGTGGGGATATGGAGTTCTCCCCATGAAAGATTTCTATATTTGAAGGCCCTGGGAGTGGGAGCGATATCTGAACATTTCTACAACACCCGACATGATGATGATGACGTGTATTGTTGTGTGTCGTTTGCAGTGTGAAATTGGGTGGGAAAACCACGGTCAGATAGAAATTTGAAGTTTGATTGGGGAGGGGGGAGTGGGAGGGACAGCTATCCCCCTCCAGTGGCACTGGATTGTTAAACGTCATGTACAAAGGATCAGATAGAAAATGAATTCAGTGTCAGTGAGTGTAAGTAAAATTGTCTGGTATTAAATTTATGGAATTAGGAATTCCAACGATTTAATTTGTAATTGTAGTCCCGATTTTGCTGGTCGCCTTAAAATTTAAATTGCAAATGCATATAGAAATTAGAATTGGATTTGGAGACTGACAGACTGACTGTTTGATTAGACTCGGTCACTGATCAAACACGACAGTAGTTCATCTTTCGATCTCCCTTATCTTTCGAAGAAATCAGTCATGAACTATTTACTGAATGATTTTATATTCAAAAACAAAATGTATCAACACTGCGTGTACACGTATTGAAAATTGTCTCTTGCAATCACAGCCCGAAGACGGCAAACCGTCTTTCCTAGCCAAAATTGGTAAACAGCGTTACAAGAAGCACCGCGTGACGCAAAAGTGGGTCAATCCGAAAGAAGCAACAATTTTCTGTGGAGTTTCCACTGCAGTGGAGGTGCTTGGGTGTAAGTTTCTGTACACTGTATCACTTCAAAACCTCAAAAATGAAAAGTTCGTGTTCGAAATATCATTAGGCCTACCAGGTACCGGTACCGTAACTTCTTGATAAATATTAAAGTGGAAAAAATCGTTCAAAAAATTTTATTGCGTCAGAAAAAAGGGAAAAAATTACGATCCGAAAAGTACAATGCATTGCAATGAAGAGCAAAGTCTCAGGAATCCCATTGTGTCCCTCTTTTAATTGTATATTACGTATCTTCCAGAGGAATTCGTCATAAGAGGGGTAAACCTTTTGTTTACAAAAAAGAGTGTCAGAAATGAGAAATGCGAGAAAACATCGACTCGTCGTTTTTAAACGTCTCGCGAAAGGAAAATACTTAAAATTATAGAATTTCTTACAGACACACTTGTTCTTAGATATTTTATTAACAAGCGTGCGACTTTGTGGCCAACAATTTTGATTCTTTTTGTACAAGCAATTGAAGTTTAAAAAATGAACGACAAATGCAGCGCAACTTGCGTTTCTTTTGTGTTGTTGTGGTTTCGATTTTTGACTGAACCTGTCAGATGACGCCATATCCGATATCTATGGGTGACGCTATTCCTGCACGTTCACCTGTTCCTTTTTCAGAAATCTAATTCGATTTCTACCAATGAAAACAATACAATTTGATCAACTTCGACTCCTATTTTTCGTCCATGGTGTTAACTTCCGGACACAGATTTTTGGATTGCATGGTTATATATTTTTCTGAAATATTCTAAATTTCGATCTTATATTTTCACACATACACACACGTTACCATTATGCTCTCTTCGTTCGCGGCCTTCGGCCGCTCACTACGTTTGCTGTTAATCCAAACTATGTTTTATCCTTTAATTGTCGTCATTTGTGTACTCGTGAGGCGGCGACAGAGATTTCAAAATCGGCCATGTTGTTGTTTAAATATAAAACAGTAAAAACGATAACCCGGTAATGGCGCCGAAACGAATAGACCTTTTCATCGATGCGGAATAGGAAATTTGATCTCATTCGGGCAGAGGAGGCCATCAAACTCGGTCGCATTCGCACAGAGCAGATTATCAAACCCATTCTGCACAATTGCGATCAAATTTCCTATTCCACATCGATGAAAAGGTCTATTCGTTTCGGCGCCATTACCGGGTTATCGTTTTTACTGTTTTATATTTAAACAACAACATGGCCGATTTTGAAATCTCCGCCGCCGCCTCACGAGTACACAAATGACGACAATTAAAGGATAAAACCTAGTTTGGATTAATAAACTCTTCCCAAATGTAAGGAAATACGTGTACTATCGATTGCAGCCGGTAATAAGGGCGAAAGCTTGATGTATATTCCTAATTTCGAGTTTTGAGTTCCCATAAAAACTTGATGGGAACTTTTTCTATAGGATTGAATGGGAAGAATCTGAACGTAGAGGGGTAGCCACTACGTTCAGATCGCTGAACTAATATTTCTGTATCTTATGGCAAGTTATGCATTAAGGGGCTATATAAGTAATGGACTTTTGTTTATTTTGAAGTTTCCACCTCACATATTTTTATACTGTACCAATGACCCAGACTTAGCTGGTGCTAATCTCCTTAATTCAGGGCCAAACACAAATTTTGCCCCCCCAATCCCCAAAATTTGCATCAAAAACCAAAAAATACATGTCCTATATGGCCCTCCATACATCGACTCCTCTGCGCATGCGCAGTGTCGAGGAAGTCCCGAAATTGGCGCCAATTATCATTCTTAGTTTGGCCCTCAAAACAGTCACACTTCTCTGTTATTTGTGCTTCCAAATCTCAATTTTCATGATGCCAGACACATATTCATGAGTGAAATGGTGGAAATAAAGAGGATACATTAGGAGGAGAGGAAAATATTTAGTGCAAGAAAATGTTCAGGGCTGTAACTTATAATTATTTTATGAAATTATTTCTAGTTGCCTTTTTTCAAGGCATGGCCCTGATGTTATCATTCTTGCTATGAAGTACCATTGTTTGATCAGTGTTTCCTCTCTACCTTCCTTATTCCCCCCTAGCTTTTCTCCCATGTTTTGGCTTAATTTTTTGTAATGTTTATTACTAAAAATTTCTTGGGAGTTTTGGCTTGGTAACAGATTTATTTCTGTTTTTTCCCCATGTTTACGTCCTCACCCTAGGGGTGTTTAGGCGTTTTGGTCTGCATCTACCATCTGATGTTCTACAGTTTCTTCTCTGGAAGCCTCTGTTTTGCATCAGATAGTGTTTTAATTGGTGACTGATTTCGGGCCATGTTTGTTTCAGTGCCTGGAGTCATCTTTCCGGTTTGTTGACACTTTTGCTTAGGTTGACAACAGTTACTGCTGATAGTGATTTTTTGTCTTCTGCATCTCTTATTCATAGTAAGATACATTATTATTGTCCGTAAGTGTCTCATTAATTTTTTTTCAAAATGAATTTAAATTTTTGTCCACACTTAGGCTTTTTTGGGATCCATTGGGCTCAGGGTTTCCGTTGGGAACTTGGGCTCTTCTGAAAAAAATTTTTTTTGGATTCTTAAAAAAAAAAAAAAAAATTTTTTCTTTTCAGATCATTATCTATTAATGAATATAATGGATTGCTGTATTATGTATCTTTATTTTCAAGGATTAGTGCGAGTACTTTGATTGTTTACATTTCACTATGAATGATTATTGTTCAAATTGTAATAGGAGGAAGTCTTCCTATGATTCTCATGATCTCTGTATTAATTGTTCTCTCTGTACTCGCACTGATCTTTGTTCTGTGTGTTTCAAATGGGATGAAAAACGTTGGAAACGTGTGTCACGGTATGTTGTTCCTGGAGAAAGGTCCATTCCGGTTCTTTCTCCTCAGAGTCACTCTAGTGTTTCACTCTCTTTTTCAGAGGAACAAGAACAGGGTGATGTTTCCGTGATGTCATCCAGAAGTGTGCCTCCGTCGTCACATACAAGCGAAGAGCTAGCGGCAAAAGTGCTCATGGAGATTCGTCAATTCCCTGAAAGGAGCCCGAAGGGGTTGACGTCCGCTAGCTCGACCGGGGTTGCGTCCATTCACCGAATGGGGCAGCACTCGGGTTCATCCGTTGCGGTCCAGCACAGAGAGTCGGGTGTTGCGAGCACTATAAAACATCCACGTGCACACCCAGTGACGACGGAAAGGAGGATGGATCGGAGGAAGCCTGACAGTCCGGTGTTTAGCTTGTCCAGTTCGACACGGGCTGCAAGCGAGAGAGGTCCCTCTCTCATACAACAGCATCTGGGACCAGATGTTGTAGTCCGTAATGTTACGCAGTCGGAGCATACGTCCACCGCTCGGAATGCTCCGGTATATAGGCAGTCCGCCGAGGCTACCTATAAGGCTTCCATATCCTCTCAGCAGCACACTCGACCGCACCTTGGCTACGTGACCAGTGAATTACAGTCAGCTTCGCCGACCAGGGATTCCTCGGCGACCAGGTCACGCCATCCGGTAGCCAGGGACTCGAGGCCTTCTTCGTCCGGACGTTCACATAAAAGATGTATGCAAGATGCAACGTCCAGGGAGCTTCCGGCGGCTAAAACCAGTAAGACCGCCGCTCCCCAGGCCTCTGTAACGGATGTGCTATCACAGATAGCAAAGTTAATCGCAGCATCCCAGCAACCGTCAGAGCCTCTGTCGGAACATGAAATGTCAGAAGATGCTGGGTCGGTAGGTTCCGCCGCTGGATCCGGTGCGGACGACCGAGATTTACATGATTTACATGAGGTCCGGCAGGATGGTGAAAGGGATTCTGATGAATTGGATATTTCCCTTTCGGAACAACATAAAATAGCCGTAGAATTCATCCGGTGTTATCTTCCAGAAGTTGTTCCGCCAGACCAAAATGCTGCGCAGCCGGATAGGAGGGTAATAGCGCCACTGGACACCGAGTTTTTTAATCGGTTTAGGGACATTGTCCCGGAATTTCCGTCACAATCCAAGAATGTCTCTCGGATTTTTGAGTTATTGAATGACGCTATTGATAAACTTGCCAACAAGACGGGCAGGTCAGCCTTCCTACCGGCTTCTGATCTACAGCTGCCGTTTATTAATCAAAGGAACAAGTTTGATACGGCAGGTCAGGGCATCCAGAGAGTTCCTCTGCATTTAGACGACCAGGCTGAAGACCTTGATATATCCATGCCGTCGTCTATGTCACTTCCGTCGTCTACGATGGAAACGACGATATCGTCTAACAGAGCTAGTTTAGACGCTCTTTCCTACGCAGATTACCTTACTAGAGCGTTGTCATTACGCTTTGAAGGACCTGAATTTCAAGACGTACAAACGTCTTTAAGAGTTCTGTCCAGGGCCATAGCGTTTTCCACTTATAACTCCGCCCTTTCAGTGGCAAATCTGGAGTTAGCTTGACGTGACGCGGCCTTGGCTACTTCCACACGCGTGGACAGTAAGGTGAAAAACTCTCTTAGAGTCGCTCCGGTCTCTGGAGAGTTTCTCTTCAGTGGCAAGCTTTCTGATATATATGATAAATTAACAAAGAAAGCTTCGGACTCTCTGCTTTTTAAGTCTGCTTCCAAGAAATCGGAACCAGCAGACAGGAGTAGGCCAGGCACTTCCGGGACGAGTTCGTCCAGGGGAAGTTCCTATAGAGGTTCCTATGCGTCCTCTAGGTCTTACTCTAGAGACCGGCAGAGTAGCGACTCGACTAGGGGCCGTTATGCTGGCCGAAATAACCGGTCAGACGCCCCTAGGCCGACGGGGCGAGGTGCGGGTCGCGGAGGACGTGGTTTCTCCTACCGCAAGCCTCGCGGATCCAGGAAGTGATGGTCTAGACCTCTGTCGCGTTCCGGTGGGCGGAAGACTGTCGAGTTTCTCAAGCAATTGGGAATCAATTACGGAGGACCCTTGGGTGCTAGGGGTTATTTCGGAAGGACTAAAACTGTCCTTCAAAGGCAAGCCTCCATTAACTCGAAGTCCAAGATGGACTCAGCTTCCGTCAAATTGTCAGAAAAGAACCGCACTTCTATCAGAAGTCCAGTCTCTTTTAACGAAGAACGCAATAGAGGTCGTAGAAAACCAGGAATCTCCAGGTTTCTACAGCCATCTTTTTCTGGTTCCGAAGCCAGACGGCTCGTTCCGTCCAGTGATCGACTTAAGCTGGATAAACAAGCTGATCGTGGCTCCAAAGTTTTATATGGAGACCATTCGATCGATCAGAGCGAGCATTCGAGTGAACAACTATGCTGCGAGCATAGACCTCAAGGATGCATACTTTCACGTCATGGTACATCCGGCGTTCAGAAAGTATCTTCGCTTCGCTGTCCTAGGTGTTGTTTATCAGTTCCGAGCGATGTGCTTTGGTCTGAATCTAGCGCCCTGGGCATTCACTCGAGTAATGAACTCGGTAATGACTCATTTCCGAGCTCATTCGTCTGCGGTAACGTCGGCTTACCTGGACGATATTCTTCAGAGATACGGCAACGAGTTAACACTTCAGAACGACATGCACAATCTGCTTCTATTGCTCCGATGTCTCGGTTTCATAGTAAACGAAGAGAAGTCGGATCTGGTGCCGTCCAAGTCATTTACCCACCTGGGAATGAGCTTCGAGACGCACAACAATCTCGTTCGTCTGCCGTTAACCAGAGCGAAATTAGTCAGTTGTTATGCTCGCTATTGTCTTCACTCAGACAAAGTGTCAGCGAGGGAATTCATGAGACTAATAGGTCTGTGCGGAGCTGCCTCGGATCTCATTCCGATGGGGCGGCTACGCACCCGTCCTCTCCAGGTCTATCTGACTCAGAATTGGAGAGTGAAGATTCATTCGCTCGAAACGGACATACTCTTGTCAAGCCAAGTGAAACAAGAGATTCAGACTTGGGCAGACATACAGTGGTTAACTTAGGGAGTTCCACTGCAGTTGCCAGATCCGAGTTTTACGATTATGACGGATGCCAGTCAAACAGGCTGGGGCGCGACACTGAGCCCATCGGATTTGAAGTGCCAGGGTCTTTGGGATCCGCAGTTTCTAAGCAAGCACATCAACATCAAAGAGATGATGTCGATTTGGCTTGCTCTACGTCATTGGATAGACGTTATTCAGAATGCACACGTGCAAATTATGTCCGACAATACGACAGTAGTTGCGTATATTCGGAACCAAGGTGGCACTCATTCCATTCCGTTGCTCAATCTAACGGAAAGAATTCTTCTGTTTGTATTAGAACATCAGATTCTTCTCTCCATCCGTCATATTCCGGGTCGTCTGAACGTCTTAGCAGACTCCCTTTCACGGAGGGGTCGCCTGTTGCCGTCAGAATGGACTCTCAACAAGCAAGTATTCAATCAGATTTGCTACCAATGGGAACGGCCAATGATAGATTTATTTGCGACACATCTCAACAACCAGTTGCAGACGTATGTGTCACCTTGTCCGGATCCTCGAGCGTTTGCAGTAGACGCTCTCTCGATCTCTTGGGACGGAATGATAGGATATGCGTATCCTCCAGTGCCGTTGATTCAGCAGATATTGCTCAAGATAAAACAATCGCAATGCAAGATTCTGTTGGTAGCATCTCTGTCTCCACAGAGACCGTGGATAAATCTACTCAGGTGTCTGTTGTGGGACATGCCGAGGAAGCTTCCTCAACGGGAAGATCTTCTTTCGCAAGGGAAATCGCGCATCCTCCATCACAATCCGCAAGGTCTAAACCTTCACGTATTTCCATTGTGCGGTCCTTCTTGCACGGAAAACATTTTACAGGACGAGCACTGGACGCGATTTCTAACTGCAGGAGGACCTCCTCTTCGCTAAACTATGCTGCTAAGTGGAGGGTCTTTTGTCAGTGGTGTGAGGATCATTCAGTAGATATTTATGATCCCTCCTTTCCAGACATAGCAAACTTTCTAGTATACTTGTTTGATGAGATTAATCTGCAGCCTATCACCATTAAGGGTTATAGGTCTATGCTATCTGATACCTATGCACATCATGATAGCTTGAGGATTGGAACTAATGTCTCTTTATCTAAGTTAGTTAGAAATTTTTCGATAAATAGACCTAGAACCCTTAGATTAATTCCGAAGTGGAATTTGGCCTGGGTTCTTCTTAAGCTAAAAGAAGCGCCTTTTGAGCCTCTTGACACAGTTGACTTCAAATTCTTAACATATAAGACAGCTTTTCTCTTAGCTTTCTCTTCTGCTAGAAGAGTTAGTGAGCTTCATGCACTATCTGTGGAGGATTCTCACTACCGTAGTGTCGGTAATACTATTACCTTTACCACTAATGTTGGATTTTTGGCTAAGAATCAGGCTCCTAATAAGTATCCTGAACCTATTATTATTAAGGCCCTTCCATCATCTGATGGGCGTAGGCCTCCACTGTGTCCTGTTAGAGCAATACGTATTTACAGACGTAGATCTGAGTTCATCAGAAAGGGACGTAAGCGTTTCTTTCTGTCTTTGATGCCTAATAGAAAGGATATTATGGTTCATTCTATTGCTAGATGGATTCAATTAACTATTCGAACTGCTTATGAAAAATTATCTTCTTCTCAGCAGTCGGCACTCAAGATCTCAGCTCATGAAGTAAGAGCTCTTTCTACTTCTTGGGCCTATGCTAATTGTATTGCTATTACTGATCTAATGAAGGCTGCATATTGGTCTCAACCTTCCACATTCACTAATTTTTATCTCAGAAATATTGAGTCCATTTCTGGAGACCTCCATTGTTTAGGTCCGTTATCAGTTGCTCAGAATATCGTCCACTAAACAGTTGCAACTATAGTTATGTAGGCTTTCTGTTCCGGCAGTGACTCTGTCCTGCTGCCCTCTTCGCTCTGGGGTATTTAACCCAGGGCAAGGGGAAGGGGGGGGGGGTGTTCCCTTAGGTCACCTGCTTTATAGTGAAAAGCAAGGGAATACCTCCCCCAGAGTCAGTAATTCTGAGTCGGTACCGGGATGGTTTTAAAGTGTAAGATAATGTTTAATCATCCATGTAATATTTTTAAAGTGTAGCTCGGTGTGAAGCATTTGTATATGTCATGTGTCAAACGAGCGTTAATATACAATCCTCGGACACTTTTAATGAATATAAAGAGTCTCATTTCTCTGGACTTCCTTTATTTATTGGCTTACCTTTAAAAATATTAGTATAAAGGGTTATACTGGATGTTAATAGAGATCATTGATTATTATGCTCAATTACTGATCGGTGTTGTGTCTTTCTTCTTTATTATAAATAGGAAAGATACATGTAAAGCCTATCTCTTCTTTTCTCCTGGAGAGGATATTCTTTTATACATAATTGAGCTTATTGGATTTTCCTTCATGTCCTAGGCCCTCCAGCCTATTTACTATTCAGCTAAGTCTGGGTCATTGGTACAGTATAAAAATGTTGAAAAATTTATAGTAATTTATATATTTTTTATACTTACCAATGACCCAGACGGGGATGGCCCTCCCAGGAGTTGGGAACTCATACCTCCCCGCTGAGTACATAACGCTTACCAGGCACTGGTTGTAAGAATGATAATTGGCGCCAATTTCGGGACTTCCTCGACACTGCGCATGCGCAGAGGAGCCGATGTATGGAGGGCCATATAGGACATGTATTTTTCGGTTTTTGATGCAAATTTTGGGGATTGGGGGGGGCAAAATTTGTGTTTGGCCCTGAATTAAGGAGATTAGCACCAGCTAAGTCTGGGTCATTGGTAAGTATAAAAAATATATAAATTACTATAAATTTTTCAGCTTTCCCAATTTTTTTTGCGAAGATTTCTGACTTTTTATCACTTTCAAATTTCATAACTCAGCAATCTGTGATGGGATTTGGGTGGAGGCATTAATTAAAATACCCACACTCTGCCTCCATATCACTTTTTGTATTTTCAAGTAGGCTTACATGTAGTTCAAGCAGGTTGAAATTTTCTGAAAGGTGGGGTGGGGGGGGGGGGGGAGATGGGTGCAACAAAAAACAAAAAAACTCACCCATTCAACCTCAACTCTTCAGGTTCTAAGTAGGTTGGAAAGGGTCTTTTGGGGGGGGGGGGGGGCATCAATCAACCCCTATCGAACCCAAATCTGTGGTTGTATTTTTAACTTGCAAGTTGGTTAGAACATTATGTAGCTTAATTTTATGTAGCCCTTTCTGCAAATTTGATCAGCACGTTGTCTTTCCATCACAGGTTTTCTTGATACCGACTGATCGCTACAGTGACGGCGCCAAGATTTCAATATTTTTTTGAATTTTTTTTTGGAGGGGGGGGGGGGGGGGGCTTAGGTAAGCTATGGGGGACTTTTGGGGTGGGGGTCCAAGGATGCCGAAGGAATCTCCCAAATGCCACAGGCCTTATAGCTGGCGGCGGAGGGAACGGGATCTCCCCCTCGTGTGTGTGGGGATATGGAGTTCTCCCCATGAAAGATTTCTATATTTGGAGGCCCTGGGAGTGCGAGCGATATCTGAACATTTCTACAACACCCGACATGACGTGTATTGTTGTGTGTCGTTTGCAGTGTGAAATTGGGTGGGAAAGCCACGGTCAGATAGAAATTTGAAGTTTAATTGGGGGGGTGGGAGGGACAGCTATCCCCCTCCAGTGGCACCGCCACTGGATGGTTAAACGTCAGATAGAAAATGAATTCAGTATCAGTGAGTGTAAGTACAATTGTCTGGTATTAAATTTATGGAATTAGGAATTCCGACGATTTAATTTGTAACTGTAGTTCGATTTAGCTGGTCGCCTTAAATTGCAAATGCATTTGGAACTGGATTTGGAGACTGACAGACTGACTGTTTGATCAGACTCGGTCACTGATCAAACACGACAGTCGTTCACCTTCTGATCTTCCTTATCTTTCGAAGGAATCAGTCATGAACTATTTACTGAATGATTTTATATTCAAAAACAAAATGTATCAACACTGCGTGTACATGTATTGATAATTGTCTCTTGCAATCACAGCCCAAAGACGGCAAACCGTCTTTCCAGGTCAAAATTGGTATACAACGTTACAAGAAGCACCGCGTGATGCAAAAGTGGGTCAATCCGAAAGAAGCAACAATTTTCTGTGGAGTTTCCACTGCGGTGGAGGTGCTTGGGTGTAAGTTTCTGTACACTGTATCACTTCAAAACCTCAAAAATGAAAAGTTTGTGTTCGAAATATCATTACCAGGTACCGGTACCGTAACTTCTTGATAAATATTAAAGTGGAAAAAAATCGTTCAAAAATTTTTATTACGTCAGAAAAAGGGGAAAAAAATAACGATCCGAACAGTACAATGCATTGCAATGAAGAGCAAAGTCTCAGGAATCCCATTGTGTCCCTCTTTTAATTGTATATTACGTATCCTCCAGAGGAAATCGTCATAAGAGGGGTAAACCTTTTGTTTACAAAAAAGAGTGTCAGAAATGAGAAATGCGAGAAAACATCGACTCGTCGTTTTTAAACGTCTCGCGAAAGGAAAATACATAAAATTATAGAATTTCTTGCAGACACACTAGGGCTGGGCGATATTTCGATATACCGGTAAATACCGGTATTGAAATCAGTACCGGTTAAATATCGTCTATTTTTTGGCAATACCGGTATATCGTCTGTGACGATATTGGTTTGGGTCACATGATAATACAATTTCAACATGTGTTTTTTCGTAAAATCGCACAGAAAGTTGCTTTAAAAATACAGGAAGTTTATCTTTCCTCATTTCGTGAACAAATGATAAACAGCGAGAGATCACAAGAGTAACATTCTATCTCGTTTATCGTCACCTACATGCAAGCATTCATGGAGAAATTATGAAATAAAAATTTAATACTTGTTTGCTAAATTTGTTTGATTATTTTTAATTAGTGAATATGACAGAGGTGTGATGCCATCACTGGGAGAAAACATTGTCGGCTGGTGATTGACACCTGCAGACTATCATGAAAGTGAAGGGTGATCACGTCTTGGAGGCGTGCTTGATATCAACAGACCAACTGGCCTGACATGTGACAGATGACATTTGACATTGTCATCTGAGGAAGTTCACTGTTGGAAGATAGAAGGGGAGGAGCTACTACTGGTTCTTTGTGAAACCAGGCCCTCAGAATTCCATCAACTGGACACCCGTTGTTTTGATAACAAGTTTTGTTTGCAACTGTTTTCATGAAGACACATACGCAATTAACACAATGTGACAATTGACTGGCTCAGTAATTAAACGCTCATCAGTCAAGAGAGGCTGGCCATGTTTTTACAGGAATTAAATTGACAAAGACTAATTTACTTGTATCCGAGATTCAGATGAAAGCCAGTAAACCCATGATAATTTTATGGCTTATTTTCGTATTAAAAAATAGGTTCAATAACTTTGTAGACATGGATTATTATGGTCTTCCATTCAAATCACTCATTTTCCCCGAGTTGTAAGTGATACTTCTATCTTTTGTTCCAAAAATATCTTTTTTTATTCATGATATCCCTTGCATTTAATATGTGTTTCACACACTGCTGCACGATATACCGGTATATCGCGATATTTTTTCTGATATCGTTACCGGTATTCAGATTCCCATATCGCCCAGCCCTAAGACACACTTGTTCTTAGATATTTTATTAACAAGCGTGCAACTTTGTGGCCAACAATTTTAATTTTTTTTTGTACAAGCAATTGAAGTTTAAAAAATGAACGACAAATGCAGCGCAACTTGCGTTTCTTTTGTGTTGTTGTGGTTTCGATTTTTGACTGAACCTGCCAGATGACGCCATATCCGATATCTATGGGTGACGCTATTCCTGCACGTTCACCTGTTCCTTTTTCAGAAATCTAATTCGATTTCTACCAATGAAAACAATACAATTTGATCAACTTCGACTCCTATTTTTCGTCCATGGTGTTAACTTCCGGACACAGATTTTTAGATTGCATGGTTATATATTTTTCTGAAATATTCTAAATTTCGATCTTATATTTTCACACATACACACACGTTACCATTATGCTCTCTTCGTTCGCTAATATTTCATGAGATCAACTTGTGGCCAAATATGCTCCACATATCCAAGAACAAAGCTAGGCATTCAAAACACTTTCGAATGCAGCGATAGGACTGCATTTGGGGAAAAGGACAACATTGTCTGCATTTTTTATTGAAGATGGATTCGATGTTCAACGGACATGCGCAATTCACTCAATACCACAAATTTCCATTGAAAAACAAAATCGCAATTCTAATAAATTTCACCAGGTGTCATGATACCTTGCATTGAATATGGCAGCTTTGCATTCTATATACAGTACGTGCCAAGTGTATCCTGTCTCAAACACCCGACACGGTGGATGATTTTCTGAAAATCACCGGCCAACACCGTGTCACAGGGTGTAATTTGACCAAATTAATCACCGTGTGCAATGGTGTTTAGATGTGGAAAAGATTATCTCCTTGGTAAATCACTGTGTGGAATGGTGATGCAGTGTGAAAAAGGATTATTTCCTTCTTGGTAATATAATTAACTGGCTACCAATTGCGCTACTGTGAAAACTTGTGTTGAAATGGGGTTTGGCGAACAGGCTAAGCCTATTTAAATGTGTGTTGATCCAAACTGGTGATGTCACATTGTGGCGAAGAGATGTGCATTCAATTTTAGAAAAAATAAAAATTACCGCACACGTTATCTGCATAAAAACGATCGTACCAACAAGTCCATTTCATTTTCGTTCAATACACTGGCCATAAAGGGATAATGGTTTCAAAACGCAACTGAATTCTGACCACAGAGGTTTTCAGGAAATCTGCAATGTCACAGCCGATTTCGATCACGGAGTGATTCACTGATTTTTCCATTGCAACCTGTGGCTGCAGCAGGATGAGTAAAAAATCCACCTTAAAATCTGTTCGACTTTCACACAAGTCTACAAAGAATATTTGGCGGTAATAATAATTAATAATATATATGGCAAAATCCACTTTTTAATCGGATGTCTATTTAAACAGAAAATTTCTTCATTCTCTTTAAAGGTGCTGATTGAAAACAATATAACGTTGTGTTAACAAAGACCTCATCCCATTGCACGCCACATCTGAGAAATTTGTTCCTTGGAGAACTCAGACCAGTCGTTTCAATTTACCCTGGGACATTGTGTTCCCGATATTTTTGAAAACTCAACACGAAAACGTGCCGGGTAAAAACATAGGTCAAAACTACAACTGGAAGCCATTTCAGCCACCGATCATATTCTGAGAAACTAAAACTAAAGGCATTACAAGCTCCTAACATGCTGCCAATTGACACTGTGCTTGAAATTTAATTCCCTCTTTTGAACGGTACAGGACAAGTTACAGACAGAGGAAGGTCTGTAAATAGGTACTGGTTAGTTTTACATAATGTTTTCTACTTCGCAGCCGTTGTTTCCTATCACCCCCCCCCCACCCCCCCCCCCCCCCCCCACTCACCCCTTCCCCCCCCCCCCCCCTCCCTCTGAAAATGCCAGCATAGAAGTTATGGACAGAAAAACAATATGAACATAGTTAATCATCAATTGTGCCTCCCACCAACTCTCAATACCCTGTTTCACTTCTCCGCCCTCTATTGCGCCATTCACCAAAACTCTGGCGATTGAATGTCCTGAAGTTTCCAATTTGATAGAAAAAATACTTTTTATTTCATCGCCTCAGTGTTGTCTTGAATTTCTTGATGCCGTAATACGCTTAGCTTCGTCGGATGTCATTTACCACTTAATAAAATATTTCAATGTCTGTGGGTGCATTTAGATTTTAACGCCAACATTTTAAGAAATGTCAATCATTTAAATGCAGCAAATCTCCTTTTGCCATTCAAATAGTAGGTAGTTCAGATAAAAAGGAAAAAAAAACAATGGAAAAGGCACTCTTAGACTAGCATTAGCTGTCCCCCTTTCGTGCTATCACAGGTGCTTAATTACAGTAGTTTGTTTTGTAATTAAACTGGTGGCAATTAGACACTCGCTGAAATTGGATTAAGTGCCGGGCATACAAATCATTCAGCTTCCTTTTATTGTGCAGGCCTTCTGAAGTTATTGTTTACAAAAAACAATTCTCTGATCTCACAATGCACCCCAAAAAGTAATTAAGTATTTATGCAATTGAATTAAATATTTTGAGAATGGCGTCAATTAATCCATTCCCGACTTGTGAATTGTTTCCAGACGCTCTGCATTCCTTAAGTTCAGTGTACTCACAGTGACATTTTATTCTCACACAACCCACGGGAAGTACCACAGCAAAACATTATTTTATGGGCTTTGGATCCAAGCGTGAACAATCGTCAGTGGCGTAGGAAGCATTTGAATGGGTGGTGGTCAAATATCTGAACGTTGCTGGGGGGGGGGGGGGGGGGAGGGGGCACACATTTCTGATTATTAAGTGATATGGCTGGGCAGCAGATGTCGAAGGCATCTGACATGAGCGCTGAAGCCGCAAAGTGAATAAGGAGGGGGGGGGGGGGGGGGGGAGGGCATTATTCTGGTGGCTTTTGAAAATCCTATTGTTTTCTTCAATAGAAAAAGTCAATGTTTTAACAGCATGTTGGACTTTTTTAAAGATGCTTTTACTTCATTCCAGTGAATTAATGCTGCGTGCAAGTGATACAGGATTTACGAAATTTACGCAAGGGAAATGTATCCGCAGGAACAGATGCCCAATCATGCCCCATAGGTCCATGAATAAGTCATGGAAACTGCAACCAAAAAACTGAATTTATCTAGGTACTGCATACACACCAGGGGCTCCCCTCGTTTTCTATGCCCCTGACTACCGCCGATAGCATAATAATAAAACAGATTACCCACGAATATACTGCAAGGAAATGGCATCGCTGAGAAGGCTGGTTGGGGTGGGGTGTGGTAAAAAATGAAAATACATTATAACTGATTAAAATATGAATTTGTGAGATGTATGTTTGACACGTATAAACTAAAATGCACATTGAGGCGAAAAAAAGAAGAAATATTTTTAAAAAATTGCATGGGCGTTGGGATTACACCCCCCCCACTCTCCCCGCCGCCCTGAATAAGTAAAAACATAGAAACAATTTTTGTTGCAAAATTTGTAGCTTGTAGTTATGGAAAGGTATCTACCCCACTGCCGTAGGAATGCAAATACATGTACATTTACACCACAAAAGTTTGTTTTAAAATTTTATACATGGACGAAATAGACAACGCAAATTTGTACCAGCTGAAAACAAGGTGGAAGATTTCTGTTTTTTCGCTGCATGTTGTCGTGTGCACACACTACTTTTTTCATGCACATGTTTGGTTCCACGAAAACGCAAACGTATCGAAGGCACACACATACAATGATACATGCGTTGGTCAGTATTTCTATTTTTTCTGTCTCCGTGTACGCATTTAGGGCTTTGTCCTCATCTTAATTTGTTGTTGTCATTGCACAGATACATGTAATCATTGAAACATTTATCGATTTGAGTGCTTCTAAATAAAACACGGTTGAACACCGTGGCGGAATAATGGACATTAATTAGTCATTATCGCTACCAAAAAACATCAAACGCTGGCTTTAAGTGGAAAGGGGTAATCTATTTAATCCCTTATCCGATTAATCACCGTGTTTGAAAATTAGCCACCGTATGCAACCAGCTGAAATTTGCGTTTTTCACTCATCACCGGGGCAGGTGTTTGAGACAGGATACACTTGGCACATACTGTATAATGATAGTATGCTGTATTAAGGCGATCTTTCTCATTAGTTGATTTTAGACAGCATTGTTTTGCGATGCTTTTCCTGTCCGATGATGTAGACCGGAAATCGAAAATAAGAATACATGTAAACACAGCAGTCACTTTGAGAATTTACCCCCATGCAGCTCTGTCACTGTGTGTTGAAGGATTTTGATGCCCAAGCTTTGTTCTGGGATATGTGAAGGACATTTGGTCATAAGTTGTTCTCAGGAAATATTATTTTGTTATCAGGTCTGGTACGAATATGGTAGCAGACATTCAGGAACCATTGGTGCCTGCTGTCAACTCTGTGAGTTGATTTCATATATTTTGCGTGTTCTCTATCACCCAACCTTCATTTGGGTGTATAATTTGTGTATATTTAATATGAATTTAAGGAATATCAGAGGTGAGAATTTCAAAATAAACAAAATTACATTACTTATATAGCCCCTTAAACTGGGACAAGATAGTACTAAAACATGTTAAAAAATAACAAACAAGTGAACTAGAAATGAAATAAAGCTGTATTGCGATTGTTTCCTGTAAATTCGATGGAAGAAATTACAATTTACATCTGCAATCTGCATATGATTTCATAAAAAGTCATTAAACCCAAACTTGGCCCAAGGGCATAGGTACGGAGTTGTGACTCGCCAGTAACCGAACTAGTGATAATTCTCACCTAATGTTAGTTCTCTGTAATCTCTATCAATGGAAGCAAGTGAGTTCGGACTTTTACCAGTTCAGCCCAAGTGATTTCGGCCCATTTGGTGAGTTCGGTCCACGTGTAAGTGACTTCGGCCCAAGTGAGTTTGGCCCAGTCATAAATCTCCATTCCAGCCACATACGGCCAAGTTATAAATTAAAAACAGCTGAATCATTGTTTCCAGTGACTTTGCCCTTTTCATTTTCCTTTCAAAGTTTTGTCCAACAATTGAAAAAACGTCAAAAACAAAAAAAAACATTCAGATTAGTCTTCTGCTGTTTTATATGTCGTGTTTGTACAATCATTACTTCATTCTATTTGTGGTTAAAAGTCTAAACCGCAATTCTCACAGTTTATTGTTTTTACAAAAACCGTAAACATGAAATGGCCAAATTTCTTTGATGCGTCAGTATAAAAGGGTTCGTCGAGATTCTCACTGACTGTTTGTAGACATACATACATACATACATTCTAAAATATAGTATAGAAGAGAGATTAGAAAAACTATTCAGTGAATGTAGATTTACATTTGTAGAGGTCCGGCTTGTGTCGAAAAATAAGCTTCAGCGCTACCAAAGGAAGCAATATAGAAACATTCATAGTGAATTGTTTGACTCTTGGGAATCATTTAGCAAGGGGGGAAATTTCCACAAAGAAACTTCTTAAAAAATGTTCCAAATTTTACGCTCCTTCTTGTCAGTAAATGTTGTTTTACCCTGTTTGTATTTTATCAGCCAGTAAATGATGTTTCACCTTATTTGTATGTGAATGTTGTTTCTCATTGTTTGTTTGTATATAATCAGTTGTTGTTTGTATATGGTTCATTTATTTTATTCATCATTGATCTATAATAATCAGTTTGTTGATCAGTATTATTCTTTTTTATCTACCAATAATATGGTCAGAACTTAACTCAGTGGGTCCGAACTCACTTTTCACTGGGCTGAATTCACCCTGTCCAAACTCACTTTCGTGGGCCGAACTGGTAAAAGTCTGAACTCACTCGCATTCCTATCAATAATGTCAGTTCTCTATCTGTAGAATAATACTATCAATAATGTCAGTTCTCTGTCTGTAGAATTCTGTCATCATGAATTGAAAGGGTACAGTACAGTTGCCGTGGATTGGTCGTAATCCACACATGGGCAGTTATGTCCATGCATCTGTTTACCAGGTAGTAAAAATCATCATTAGCAAAATTTTAATTAATGAAGCACCGGGTTGCACCCGGTGCTTCATTAATTAAATTTTTGATGATTATTCCTGTAATTAGTGTTTGGAATCTAATAATAAAGCGTCCATGGAAATATTGCCCACTCGTGGAAAGTGGCCAGTCCACAGCGACTGTACTGTATACAGACGTTTTGTCCACAAGCCGAATCATCCGCTTACAATTTTACCCATTTCGTCTGCTAGCAATTTTGCCCAATTCGTTCACTTGCTATTTTACTCAATTCCTCCGCCAAGGGTTTGAATATCAGAAAAACATGGAAAATAAAATTAATGATATTTAGTATCAAACGAAATAATGATATTTATTCAGTACACAAGATTCAGAAGATAGTAAACAGCATAGCATAGCATAGCAAATATTTTTCAATGAATAATTGCAAACTTATAAAATTATGTTGTGAAACTTAATGTAACAAGTTTACATAATATACTACTCAAAATTTGCTAAGCACCAAATATTTGACACATCATTGTGAAATTTGCTTGTGACATATTTGCGATATTTTTGGTGGATATGATTGAGGAATGTATTAAGATGGTCCCCAGTGTTTTCATCAGCTCTCTTGACATGCAGACATTTCGTGACAGTCACAGAAAGCATGTACCCCTTGACTTTAATGTTTTCATGTACTGTCTACATGTACATGACATGTGTAGGGTATTCAATCTTCATTTCAACACAAACCCTTGTGATTTGATGATTGAATATGGCAAATGCAAATGTAAGAAGACATTTGTCTGAAGCAGAAATGTGGCAGGCTGTAGGGAAGGTGGAGCAAGGGGCTACCCATCGTCAGGTTGGTGAAGCCCTTGGTGTGCACCACACGGTGATCACCAGAGCCTGGACAAGATTTAAGCAATATGACACACCAGTAAGACAGCATGATGGTGGCAGAGACAGGGCAACATCTGCAGCTGAAGTCCGGTTTTTGATCATTCAGGCCTGTAGGAACCGCTTTGCCACAGCAACCCAGCTTCGCAGTGACCGTCAGAATGCATCCACGGTAAATGTTTCGATGCAGACTATCCCGGCAAGGTTGCACAAATGTGGTCTCCGATCGAGAAGACCATGTATTCGCATTCCGCTGTTCCAGAACCACCGCCAGGCACGATATGAATGGGCCATGGACCACGTTGGATGGACCATAGAAGATTGGCAACCTGTCCTTTTTACAGATGAGTCAAGGTACTGCCTAGACCACACAGATAGGCGTTCTAGGGTATGGGGAAGACCAGGAGAGCGATTCCATGCAGCCAACATTGCTGAGCATAACCCCTGTGGTGGAGGGTCAATCATGGTCTGGGGCGGCATCAGCAAGGATGGACGTACAGAGCTCTGTGTCCTTGAATGTAGTACATTGACTGTACAGCAGTATATTGATGAGAACCTGGATGTCCATGTCAGATTGTATGCAGGTGCAGTGGGTGATGGATTCATTCCGATGGACGATAATGCCCATCCGCATTTTGCCCATGCTGTCCGAGAGTACCGACAGAGGGAGGGGATTGAGTATTTGGACTGGCCAGCAAGATCCACTGACCTCAGTTCAATCGAACATGTCTGGAATGAGTTGCAGCTTGCAATTTCAGCCCATCCAGTCCAGCCAAGAAGTGTCCAGGAGCTTGGTGCCATGCTGGTCCAAGAATGGAACAACATCCCACAAAGGACCACCTGGAACCTGATTGGGAGCATGAGAAGGCATTGTCAAGCTGTAATTAACAGTAATGGGTCTCATACTCGATATTGAACCCACAACAGTTCGCTCCATCAACCTTTTTGGCAAATTGAAAAAAATTTTCTCTTTTACCAATAATATCCATTTTCCATGGTTATCGTATTCAAAAGCTAAAAAAATAATGTCAAACAAAAATAAAGTCTTAATTTCTGTACTTAAATCATTAAAGTTATAATTAAATAAAAAATATATACACTTTTCATTACAATATTTCAACTAAAATGTAAAACAGGTAGTTGGATATACTTGGTGCTCAGCAAACTTTGAGTAGTATAAGTAGTAATATAACATGAATTTTGATGCGTTTCTTAATACATGTATAATATATTTCTATAGTACATTTGCTAATAATTTTACGATTATTCATTGTAATGCGCCGGTGGCGGTCTTCAGTGTATTATTGCAAAATTATAAGATTATGTTGTGGAACTTACTATAACATACATATACTTTAAGAACTTTTTCTGCAATAATATAATTATTATAGCTGATCCATTGAATAAACAGTAATCAGAGCTGTGTTAAACAGTGTTGAAATTAATAGTTTAAACTTATTTTAATCGCATTTTAATTTGCAAAAGGATTGGAGAACAAGTGCTCACCACTTAGCAACTCTTCTCTCCCAGTACATAAACATCACATTCTAATAGCCAGGGAGCAATTTTGCCAGTTTCGCATCGCAATTCGCAATAATCGCGGTGCCGTGATGCAAAAACCAAATATTGATTAGCGGGACAATGGTGCATTCTTCTTGTCTTTACAACGTAATATAATCCGACTTTTGGCTGTCCCAATGATGCGGCATGACACAGCTAAGTTATTTGTGCACGTTGTGTTATCCTTCTTACCATATTTCGACTAATTTTTTTGGCACCATAATTTCTCTAAAAAAATATTTCTTTTAAGCCCCGAAATTTCCGGACACCCACTCGAAGACGGCCAAATTGTTGCAGTGTTAGCGAATCCCACTCCAAGTGAATCGAAAATCAAGAAAGATTTCTTTTTCAACTGAATATTTCAACTTCCCTTCTGTGTTGGAAATTAAAAACAAGTATACATTGCACAATAGACTTATAATTGTATAATGGACATACAGTTAAAACTAAAAGTCCTGTCCCGAAATGCACACAAATAGCACATCGATATGCGCGTTAATCTACGCGATATGACCATAGTAAGGCTATCAAATTCTGTAAATATGGCCTGTGCACAAGCAATGTTTCAGCCAATGGACATCCGGGTAACCCGGAGGTCCATTGCGGAAACATTGCCCGTGTTTGCAATGAGTAACCAGAAGAACCTGCCGTGCTTTGGATGCCATTCGATATGGCAATTGCGCGCAATTAAGTCTAGATAAGTGCACAGATCGTGACAGGACTTCTAGTTTTAACTGTAGAATTAAAAAAACAACATTATTTGCAAACTTGTTAATTATTTATTGGCTGGTAAATATTGTCTTTCTTTGTATCAAACTGACATCTCTGATGAACTAACCAATGAAATTTTTGTTTTCGAAAAGTATTTCAACGCCTTTGGGGTATGGGGAGAGAAAAACCACAAAAGGTATGGCGTAGGTTACTGACCTTAAATAATGACAATAATTAAAGGGTTCCATAAATAAATCCATACAATGCAGTATAGAGTACTATAGACCAAGCACCTTCAACGACAGTACTGTACTGCCTGTTGGGTGATTATCGCTTCGAAAAACACACATCCACAGTGGGGCTGTTCCACGTGTGACTGACGTAACAGGTTGACATATTTTGCTTATTTTTATATACCTGGTGACTGTAAATTTAAATTAAATTTGCCTTAGTATTATGTCATGCCTCCAAACTATACAGTAGCATAAGAAAGAACATCCTTCTAGAAAATACCTGGAAGCAGGGTGGAATTTTGTGTTGTGACTGACGTAACACAAAAAGGACATGACTTTTTCTGGTGGTTCAGATTATTAAATAGTCTCCTCAAACTATTCGCAGGACATGTCCAGTTTATATATGTATATATCTATGATGAACACATGATAAAACATGATCACTGTTTTTGAGGAACATTACATGTAGGTATATTACAGTGAGGGATGAAAAGTTTGCGTGACTGACGTAACATGACTGACGTAACAAGTTTGAACAAAGATTTCTTTGTCTTCAGATTTGAACAGTTATGCAAAATTGCTTATCTAATTGACTTATTTTAATCTTTCCTGCTTCTTGTGTTTTCTTTTATTACATTATTTCCCTCTTAGCTCATAGAATTATATAGAATCAAGTATTAACTGGTAGAGTGTTGGAAGCCCATATTTGGGCTTTACTAAAAGTGACAGGCAATAACTGTCTGTAGCTACATTCTGCCTGAGGAAGCCTTTATTGTCCCTGATATAAATCAGATTTTTTATACAATACCTTGCTCTCTGACATTTAATTGGATAGTGCCTATAAGGCATTATCCAATTAAATGTAATAGAGCAGTATATGATGAGCTTTGATTTGTTGTCAGAAAAAACTCAGCACTTTACCAGTTAAAATCCACTTAAATGACTTTTGTAAAGGTCTGTTCATAAATACGGCCTCTAGCCTGAGCCGTATAGAAGTTGTGTACAAAAAACTGATTGGTGGACCTAATTTCGGTACAAAATGGCCCCTGGCAGCCATCTTGAATTTTGGACCGCACTCAGAAACACGTTCTCATCCCAAGGTGATAACAGAGGTACCCAAGAAGTTTCCTGAAGATCGATCGGTTCATAAATACAGCCTCTAGCCCGAGCTGTATTGACATGTGTACTTACTGTGTGTAAGTAGCACTGAAAAAATCAAAGTTCATCTAATTTGCATAATTTCTGCACGAAAAAAAACCCTGTATTATATGTGATGTATCCCATGGTACTAAACATTCACACACAAATTTTTTCAAATCAGCACTTTCATATGGAAGTTCTGTGCAAAAATCTGATTGCACCTAATTTTGTACAAAATGGCTGCCATCGGCCATCTTGAATTTTGGACCGCACCCAAAACACTCGTTCTCGTCCCACGGTGATACCAAAGGTACCCAAGAAGTTTCGTAAAGATCGGTTTATAAATACGGCCTCTAGCCTGAGCTGTATTGGCATTTGCACTTACAGTGCTGAAAGTAACACTAAATACATCAAAGTTAGTCTAATTTGCATAATTTACGTACGAGAAAAAACCCTGTATTATTATATGTGATGTATCCCATGGTACTAAACATTCATACAAAAAATTATTAAAATCAGCGCTTTCATATGGAAGTTCTGCGCAAAAATCTGATTTCACCTAAGTCTGTACAAAATGGCCGCCAGCGGCCAACTTGAATTTCGGATCGGGCCCCAAAACACTCGTTCTCGTCCCACGGTCATAACAAAGGTACCTAAGAAGTTTTGTAAAGATTGGGTCATAAATACGGCCTCTAGCCCGAGCCGTATTGAATTGTTGACGAACAGACGGACGACTGGCCATGGCATAAGCTCAAGTTTGGCTTTGCCAAAGTAGAGCTAAAAATGAATTTGTACAAAATTAGGGTCTTGTATAATTAATACATGTGCAGTCTGCGAAAATTTCACAATGTGACTGACATAACAGTCTGTGACTGACGTCACGCGTGATTGACGTGACATTTTTCGATGGCCAAAATATTTATGTTCTATCTCATAAAGTCAAATAATAATTTGCTCAGTTTATTTCAACTGTAATGAAGGAGGAGATTTTACAATGCCATTGGTTTCTGTTCATATCCATCTCTATGGCATCAATGTAAGGTACTTTATCGTGACTGACATAACATTATAAACACCTATAACTTCAGAAGAATGGAGTATTAATATATTTGTTTGAATAATGATCCAAACTTCTAAATAATTATCACACAGCCTTATTCTTCAATAAACATCATGAAATAATAGTCTAATCAATCTAAAAACATGAATACGTCTTTTGCAAATAACATCCATGGTGTAGTTATAACACACTTTAAAATGTATAGCCTCAAATAATTTTTAAAAATTTCAGAAGTACTTACAAACTCGTGGTAAATTTTGTTATTTCAGTTAACTTTGATATATTGGCTACACAAAACAAGAAATTTATAATGGATATAGCCAATTATAATTTTCACCTGTCATGTCCTACCTTGCGTGGAATTGCCCAGTGCATTGAACAGCAACAAAATTCACAAAAAATAGATCAAATGACAACAAGGTCACCACATGCTGTTGAAGGGGTTCACAAAAATAACACATGGACCTGCATATTTTCAAAGCCTACCGGTGTTCAAAAATAGGAAATACTAGAGGAACTGTGGAGCAAATACCAGGGCCAGTGAAAGAAAATTCGCTTCTCATTAATTTTGTGACGGGGCCCCCTTTCGAAAGTGTCATGATTATCCGATATTGATGCTAATGAAGGCATCCGCTGTAAGTTCCTAAAGTGTGAACGATGTGGGGGAGGGGGGGAGGTTCGGAAATCTCAGAAAAAATTTGAAATTGGTTGTTAAATGGAGACTTCTGGCTGCTTTTGGGATGAAGAATCACATTGTATTTTGTATTAAGCCCCTCCCTCCCCCCCCCCCTCCCACACACACACAAAATTTCGGGTCCTGGGTTACGACAATGGGCCCCATACCTCTCCCACCCTTGACAAATACTCGTCATTATTTCAAGTTTGCTTAATACCTGCTTTGTATATGGAGGGAGGGGGGGGGGGGGGAACTAAATAAAATAAAACATATTCGTTCTGTAATTACCTGAACGAAGTAAAATGTTCGGAGTTCACAACAATTATAGGTGAAAATTTAAGAGAGCAGATGCTGCAAATGATTCGCGAGAGTAAATATATGACAATACTGATAGATGGTGCCACTGACTGCGCAGTGTCTGAAAATGAAATTATTTATTGCATGTTTGTGAATTCAAAGATGGGGGAGGTTAATTTTAGATTTCTGGATGTAGCTGTCAAAAGTACACTTGAAAATGTTTTTGTAGCAGCTGGATTGTCAGACTTCAAAACAAGAATGATAGGGTTTATGGCTGACGGGGCTAGTATTAACATGGGAGAAAAATGTGGTCAGTTGGGCCGTTTAAAATGTGAGAATGACATACCTTGACTTATAAGTGTTCACTGCCTTAATCATCGGCTAGAACTGACAATGAAAGATGCTTTCTTAGATAATATGATTAAGGATGTCACCGATATGTTGGAGAACTTGTACAAGTTCTATAATTATAGCCCTAAAAATTTGAGATAGCTCAGAGAATTAGCCGACATTATGGAAGAAAAAGTTTGAAAGCCTGAGCAAGCTACGGGTATGCAGTGGATACAGTTCAAAAGGAGGGCATGTGCTATGCTCGTTAGGTCATATGCCATCATCGTTGGTCATATGGAAAATTTAGCTGAAGACGAATCCACCAAGGGCAATGAGAAAGCTAGGATCTGAGGCTACCTTAGTAAGCTGAAACGGTTTCAGTTTATTGCTACTCTCTTGTATCTGTCAGAAATTTTTGAACCAATTTAGAAGCTTTCGTTCTGCCTCCAGGGCGATGGAATTGATTTTCTTCAAGCAATGGCGGCGTTCCAGAGGACCTTCAATAAACTGAATGAACTTACACACAAACCCATTAACCAGGATCAGACTGAAAGTTACAGCACGAAAAAAAAATTCAACTCAGGATTGAATAAGCTGTTACATGACGCACGTCTGCAGTGCAGGATTGGTGATAAGTCCACAGTCAATGAGATTGCTGAGATAACTGAAATGAGAGACATGCAGGAATCCGCTAACGTTCCATCTGCGAAGTCTAAGTAGCGACACACAGCAAGTCGGATCGAATAAGAAGCAAGTTTCTGACAAACCTCTTGGTGTGATTTTCTACGGAGTTAGTCTTACACATTTGTCAACCGGACTGGCAAATTTTGATTCCCAGAAGCCAAAGATGATAGCTAAAGTGAAGGATGCCGTTGATAAACGGTTCTATGATTTGAGGTCTGGCATCAAAGATACTCACTTCTCAGCTCTCAAACTTTAGGATACATCTTTTTGGCCTTCAGATAATGAGGCACTTAAAGTATTTGGAACCTCAGGATTAAGTATATTTGTCGAGCAGTTCAGGGTTTTATTGGAGAGGAACGGCGTTGACATCGATGCAATTGAAGAAGAATGGGATCAGCGAAAAGCATTCTTTGATAATGGAATGAGACATCTAAAGTGTCAGGACGTTTTGGAAATTCATTTTTTTTTCCCAATTTAATACATCTTATTGAGAATCTCAAAATATACCCACTGTCAAACGCAAAAGTGGAGCAGGGCTTTTCAGCTTTGAATCGTGTTTAGAGTGACTGGCGCTCACGGTTGGGAATTGGCAATTTGGGACTTTTATTGAGAATCATACTCGAGGGGCCAGAACTAAAGGGTTTTGACCCGACTTTTCATGTTAGACACTTTTTAAGCACAAAGAGAAGGTACCCCAATGTTTTGCCGTATGGCCCCAGAGGGAAGAAGGCTAAGGAAATGGACAAAAACAAATTAGAATAAACAAATAAATGACTTTAATTTGAAATTTTAGTTACAAAGCATGGCACTAAGTAGTTCAGCGATCTGAATGTAGAGGCTACCCTCCCCCCCTCCCCTCCCACTACGTTCAGATTCCTCCCATTCAAATCTATTCTATTGTAAAATTCTCCGACCATTTTGGTGGGAAACTTAAAACACAGAAATGGGAATATATATATGAAGATTTCGCTTAAAGTTATTGTCGGCTGCATTCGATAGAACACATATTTCTTTACATTTGTGCAGGAGCTATTGATCCAAACTGTGTTTCAACCTTTACAAATTACTTATGAAGATTTTTAATGCAGGTAATCGACAACCACCGCTTCAATATTTGTATTGGCGCATTCCAGGGTTATTGTTTTATAAGCGCACAGAAACATGGACGATGTTGAGGCGGTGGTTTTCGCTTTGGGCGTTTTCAAATCTCGATAAGTAAAGGATAAAACACATTTTGGAACAATAGCCCCTGCACAGATGTAAAGAAAAGCATATTATTCCCATTTTCGTGTTTTAAATTCTTGACCAAACTGGTCCGAGAATTTTACTGCAACAGATTTGAATGGGAGAAATCTGAACGGTGGGCTGGGGGTAGCCGCTACGTTCAGATAGCTGAACTTAGAACTAAGATACATGTACAATACATTGTCATGTCAAGTGTTTACTGCTATTTATCAGGTAACAGGTAATGGACATGCATTGATGGTATTGATCAACTCTGTCTCAAACAATTAACTGATAGAGAGCTGGAGTCCAACCTAAGCCAATTTACATTGCTCTGTCACATTTGATTGGATAGTGCCCAGAGGCACTATCCAATGAAATGTGACAGAGATCTCGGAAATATTTGATAAAAAAAAACTCTTGTGTCCTGTGTGGTCAGGAATTTTTGTTGGCACTCTTCCAGTTAAAGTTGATCTGAAAAGGTAATTCCAATGGCAGTAACAAATATATGAATAATGATATTTCTGTTATTCCTGGGGGGGGGGGGGGGGGGCATTTTTGACTTCTGCATACACCCCCACACATTGTGTCACACCATTTTTCTGCCCCCCCCCCCCCCCAATGGCAGTAACAAATATTCTTCCAATGGCAGAAACAAATATATGAATAATGATATTTCTGTTATTCCTAGGGGGGGGGGGGGGGGGGGGGTGGTTGGGCATTTTTGACTTCTGCATACACCCCCACACATTGTGTCACACCATTTTTCTGCCCCAGACCCCCACCCTGCTAACGTCCAAATTGATAATTTCATGGTATCTATATTCTACTGCTAAGTTCATCTTGGAATACACTGTGACATGACGTAACTCAGTCCATGTGGAAAGAATGTCTCTTTGTGGCGTGTATTCTAATAGAATGCTCTCTCCTGATGTGAAACAAACTTTTCAGCAGGGAGGTACGATTGTGCTCTGCGATCCATAGATCTGGCTGTTCGATTTGAATTCATACTAACACTTCACTACCTGACAACTCTGATCATTTCTTATATACTAAGAATTATTTATATTTGACAATTGTGACCACAAATTCTATAAAGTAAGGTCAAACGTAACGTTGATTCAGATCATGAATGGTTGGAGCTGCCAAGTATTAATTAATTTATATTATCGCAAAAATATGACCCGCATCTTTTGGCGACAGCTAACGTTACTGAAAGTGTCTCCTGGCAAGAATTTGTCACATTTTACGAGGGGAAAAATATGCATTTTCCTCAACACTTTTACCGGTATTTTTGCTGTCAGAATGCCTCCAGAGGCCACCTCAGAGCATTTAAAATTCAAAATTTTCCTGGGGGAGGCTTGCAAGTGCACGTTCCACAAGCACGTGCAGCAGACGCCTTTGGCGTCTGAAGCGAAAGTTATACTTCCCTCATATCTAAAATCAATATTCCAACAAGTGCTCATTGATTTTCCTGAATTGCTAATCAAATCTGACAATGGTTAGCAAAACTGCTAATCAAAATTTGGAAGACAAATTCCTCCCTAATATCGATAGATCATAGTACTATAAACATAAAATACAATTCGAAAATAAAGGAGAAAAAAAAACAAGAGAACAAAAGAAGAAAAAAGAACAAAACAAAGAAAAATGTAGAATTTGAATTATAAATTAATTAGATGGCTGAGTAGTTTATTTGTTCTGACATGTCTGTTTTCACAATTTCGTAGATTGGTTTTTAGCTTAACTTGACAAAGTCAGATAAGCTATTGCCATTACGTCACGATTCACGTGTGCGGAAGTCTGTCAGTCTGTTCACATTTTTCTTTAGCACAGGCTTCACCCCGTAGTTCTTGTCAGATTGTCACAAAATTTCATATGCAGGTTTGAGGTCATGTCTAGTTGAGAACGTCCCCTTTTGGTTGCTATCGGTCAACCGTGATGGCTGCCCAATCCCCAAACCCGAAAACATTTACAGTCTACAGGTCGTATTTATGAAGGGATTTCATTGTAACTTGGTAAGATGACTTTGTATAATGTCTAGATGAGAACGTACCCTTTTGGTCATGATATGTCAACTGTGACGGCTGCCCAAGCCCGAAGCCCCAAAACTTTTAGCACAGTTTACAGGTCATATTTAATATGGAGGGATTTCATTGTAACTTGGTATGATGTCTAGATGAGAACTACCCAAGTTGGTGGCGATCTGTCAACCATGATGGCTGCCTGAGCCCAAAACCCCAAAACCTTTAGCACAGACTACAGGTTGTATTGGGGGCGCATTAGCTCAGTTGGTAGAGGAGTAGGCTGCAAGCCGAGAGGTCCTTGGTTCGAATCCCACTTGCGGCAACCATTTTGTGACCTTGGGCAAGACACTTCACCCCCATTGCCCACGAGGGGGCTTGGTGGTATTGTGTACTAGGACGTACTGCACGTCGATTGTGCACCTGTCTTCAACCAATGCTAGCGACGAGCAGCTGCCAGTTCTCCAACATGGTAATTCCGCACTGCAGCACGGGCAGGGTTAGATTGGTTGAAGACATGCACGCCATGGACGTGCAGTACCCTTTAGTACACGGCATCATCATGCCCCCATGTGGACAGTGGGGGTTAAGTGGCTTCCCCAAGGACACAATGTGGGAGTCCGAAACGATCGCTCAGACGGTGACCCATCCGAGGACTAACCGGGCTCGACGTTGCTTAACTTCGGCGATCTGACAAGAACCTGTTACCGCAACGCCACCGTGCCCCCTTTGCTCACCTAAATGGCATGTATAAATTTCCATCCTAGAAAAATTTATGCATCTGGCACTGTGAATGTCAGGTGTGGGTTTCAGTCAGAATTATGTGTACATGTTTCATTGTTAAATTTATAGCCAACTATGGAATTTGACTCCAACTACACTAGGAACATATTCCATCATTTGCCTGGGGAAGGATTGGAACCTTCCCCAATTCTTGCCATTGCCAATTAGCAGGGTCTCCAGGCACTTTAACCTTTCCAATATTTCTTATAGACCAATAGGGTCACATTCACAATTAGTTGTAATTGTTGACTATGAATTGTTAACTGTTTGAGTTCTAGAAGTTACCGTATTTACTCTATGTATTGGGACACTCTATGATTTGGGACACACATTTTTTCCAGAAAACTATATTTTTTTTATGGTCCAAAGTTTGGGACATTTAGGAGATTTGTTTCCAGTTGGCCCATCGCTAGTAGCAGACGACACTCAAAAAAAAAAATTCTTGAGTAACTAAAAATTTTCATTTTTTGCTTCCAAAACATAGCTTATGATCCCTCATTGAAACGTGCGCAATGCGCTCGTTCCAATGAGGGGTCATAAGCTATGTTTTGGAAGCAAAAAATGACAATATAAAAAAAAATTGGACGGCGATTTTCGTATATAGTGATGGAAAACGAATCACTCACAACTTTATTAGCATCAAATCAAGACCAGGCTCTGTTCTTTCCCCATTTTCTAGGGAGCGCGGTGGTTCAGTAGGTAGAGGTGCAGGCTGGAAGCCGAGAGGTCCTCGGTTCGAATCCCACCTGCAGCAACCGCGTTGTGTCCTTGGGCAAGACACTTTATCTCCATTGTCCGCGTGGGGGCACGATGATGCCGTGTACTAAGGCATACTGCACGTTGATGGTACGCATGTCTTCAACCAATCTGACCCTGCTTGTGCTACACAGCGGAGTTACGATGTTGGGGAGCTGGCGGCTGCTTGTCGTTGCTCGGTGGTTCTCTCCGGGTATTCCAGCTTCCTCCACCCGTCAAACTGTCACGGTCATGCTTAGCCATTGTGCATAAATATGTGACCTTAAACATCAATAAATAAATAAATTCCCCATTTTCTAAGAATTGAGACACCTGTGAAAATAATTATTTTTAGCTGTCCCAATACATAGAGTAAATAAGGTACTATCAGGGTTTTAAAAAAAAAATGAGGGTACAAGAGCAGAATCCAGCATTTTCCTCGCTCATGTTTCATATTCAGTCAAACGCAAATAACATTTTGTTTATATACATTTGCTTGCCTGTGTGCACTTTTCAATAATTTGTGATAAAACAGATTTTGATGAACATATTTAGACCACCCAAAGTAATTTAGCCCTCAACCAGTTAACCCTTTACCTAACATGAAAAGTGGATGATACTTGCAAACAAAATTCTTGAATAACTAATTTTTTTCATTTTTGATCACAAAAACATAGGTTATGACGCCTCATTGGAACGAGCTTGATGAGTTTGTTCCAATGAGAGGTCATAACCTATGTTTTTGAGACAAAAGATGAAAAAATAATGAAAATTAATTGGCAATTTTTAGCTTAACTTGACATAGTCAAGATAAGCTATTGCCATCACGCGTGCGGAAGTCTGTTAGTCTGTGACGTCTGTTCACATTTTTCTTTAGCACGGGCTACACCCCGCAGTTCTTGTCTGATCGTCACAAAATTTCATATGCAGGTTTGGGGTCATGTCTAGATGAGAACGACCCCTTTTGGTCACGATCAGGCAACCGGTATGGCTGCCCGAGCCCGAAAACCATTAGCACAGTCTACAGGTTGTATTTATGAAGGGATTTCATTGTAACTTGGTAGGATGCCTCTGTATAATGCCTAGATGAGAACGTCCCCTTTTGGGCATGATCTATCAACCGTGATGGCTGCCCAAGCCCAAAACCCAAAAACTTTTAGCACAGTCTGCAGGTCATGTTTAATGTGGAGGGATTTCATTGTAACTTGGTAGGATGACTCCTTATGATGTCTAGATGAGAATTTCCCCATTTGGGCATGATCTGCCAACCGTGACGACTGCCGAGCCCAAAACCTTTAGCACAGTCTACAGGTCATATTTATTGAGGAATTTTATTGTAACTTGGTGAGTTGACTTCATACAATGTCTAGATAAGAAAGTCCCCTTTTGGACGTGATTGGGCAACTGTGTCGGCTACAGGGGCCCGAAGCACGAAAACCTTTAGCACAGTCTACAGGTCAAATTTATGAAGGGATTTCATTGTAACTTGGTAGGATGACTCCAAATAATGTCTAGATGAGAACGTCCCATTTTGATCGCGATCATGCAGCCTTGATGGGTGCCCGAGCCCAAAAACCTTTAGCATAGGCAAAAGGTCATATTTATGGAAGGATTTCATTGTAACCTGTTTGGTTGACTCCATATAATGCCTAGATGATGACATCCCCTTTTGGTCGTGATTGGTCAGTTGTGATGGCTACAAGTGCCCAAAGCCCGAAAACCTTGAGCGCAGTCTACAGGTCATATTTATGAAGGGATTTCATTGTAACTTCTTAGGATCAATCCAGATGATGCCCAGATGAGATTGTCCCCTATGGTTGCGATCATTCAGCCATGATGGCTGCCCAAGCCCGAAGCTCGAAAAACCTTTAGCACAGTCTACAGGTCATATTTATGAAGGGATTTCATTGTAACTTGGTAGGTTAACTTCATATAATGTCTAGATGAGAACGTCTCCTTTTGGACATGATTGGGCAACTGTGACGGCTAAAGGTGCCCGAAGCCCGAAAACCTTTAGCACAGTCTACAGGTCATATATATGAGGGGATTTCATTGTAACTTGGTAGGATGACTCCAAATAATGTCTAGATGAGAACGTCCCATTTTGATCGCGATCATTCAGCCTTGATGGGTGCCCGAGCCCAAAAACCTTTAGCATAGGTAAAAGGTCATATTTATGGAAGGATTTCATTGTAACCTATTAGGTTGACTCTAGGGACCTGCGAATATCAAATTTTGTCTCGAATCGAATCTCGAAGCATAGGCAAAAGGTTATGTGAACGAGGATTTCGAATCGAATCGAATCTCGAATATCGAATAGTGGTCGTGTATATGCTGACAATTGCTGTTTCGGGTGCCATAGGATCGTTGGCATTTTTGGATAATAGACCGGCGGTGATAACTGGCGGGAAACGGAAACATACTTGGCCATACTGAACTTTTGTAAACACACGTCACGCGCGAATTAAAATATCGAAAGCTAAATTAAACCATTCAAACTAAACGAAACGCAATTCTGCAGCCTGGTATATCATATAAGTTCGCTTGTCCTGGTACGTTCATTCAACTTCATTGGGTCATCACATGTATCGACAATAACTGCTGTTACCAACTTCCCCTGATCTTTAATCACGAGGGATTCATGACGCATATAAACGCACATTGACCTCTCCGTTTTATATACATTCCGTGTCGGCGTCTTTATGTAAACGCGTGACCATTTCATTGCAAATTGCAATGTAAGGGGGGTAATTCTATTATACTGCACTTTACTGTAAAACATGCTGGTTTCGTCGAACTCCCGTAACACGCAGTGGTGTGCATAATGCATATATGATGCGATCACGCGAGCATGCCGATTCAAGACCAAGTTGCGAGGTTATATTATAACGGGAATGTTACCGGATGGGGGTGGGTGGGGGTGCTACTCCGATGCACACGCCTAACTAACTGATAAACGAACGTGATTGCAAGCCTATTATCGGAGCAGAAACACACATATCGGCACAGTGGCGTGAAAAAAGTTTTCCCAACCTAGTTCGACGAGATTCGAAAATTTCGAACCCATGACACCAGCATCGAATCGAATCGAATAGCTGCAAGGATTCGAAATCGAATTGAATAATCGAAGGTTCACAGGTCCCTAGTTGACTCCATATAATGCCTAGATGATGACATCCCCTTTTGGTCGTGATTGGTCAGCTGTGATGGCTACAAGTGCCCGAAGCCTGAAAACCGTGAGCACAGTCTACAGGGCATATTTATGAAGGGATTTCATTGTAACTTCGTAGAATCACTCCAGATGATGCCCAAATGAGATTGTCCCCTTTGGTTGCGATCATTCAACCATGATAGCTGCCCGAGCCCAAAGCCCAAAAACCTTAAGCACAGTCTACATGTCATATTTATGAAGGGATTTCAGTGTAACTTGGTAGGTTGACTTCATATAATGTCCAGATGAGAACGTCCCCTTTTGGACATGATTGGGCAACTTTGTTGGCTAAAGGTGCCCGAAGCCCGAAAACCTTTAGCACAGTCTACAGGTCATATTTATGAAGGGATTTCATTGTAACGTCGTAGGATGACTCCAAATAATGTCTAGATGAGAACGTCCCATTTTGGTCATGATCATTCAGCCTTGATGGGTGCCCGAGCCCAAAAACCTTTAGCATAGGCAAAAGGTTATATTTATAGAAGGATTTCATTGTAACCTGTTAGGTTGACTCCATATAATGCCTAGATGATGACATCCCCTTTTGGTCGTGATTGGTCAACTGTGATGGCTACAGGTGCCCGAAGCCCGAAAACCTTGAGCACAGTCTACAGGTCATATTTATGAAGGGATTTCATTGTAACTTCGCAGGATCACTCCAGATGATGCCCAGATGAGATTGTCCCCTTTGGTTGTGATCATTCAACCATGATGGCTGCCCGAGCCCGAAGCCCGAAAACCTTTAGCACAGTCTACAGGTCATATTTATGAAGGGATTTCATTGTAACTTGGTAGGTTGACTTCATATAATGTCTAGATGAGAATGTCCCCTTTTGGACACGATTGGGCAACTGTGATGGCTTCAGGGGCCCAAAGCCTGAAAACCTTTAGAACAGTCTACAGGTCATAATTATGAAGGAATTTCATTGTAGCTTGGTAGGATGACTCCTAATAGCGTCCAGATGAGAACGTCCCCTTTTGGTCACGATCATTCAGCCTTGATGGCTGCCTGAGCCCAAAAGCCTTTAGCATGTCTGTTGGTCGTATTTATGGAAGGATTTCATTGTGACTTGTTAGGTTGACTCCATATAATGCCTACATGATGACATCCCCTTTTGGTCGTGGTTGGTCAACGGTGATGGCTACAGGTGTCTGAAGCCCAAAATCTTGAGCACAGTCTACAGGTCATATTTATGAAGGGATTTCATTGTAACTTCATAGAATCACTCCAGATGATGTCCAGATGAGAATGTCGCCTTTTGGTTGTGATCATTCAACCATGATGGCTGCCCAAGCCTAAAGCCTGAAAACCTTTAGCACAGTCTTCAGATCATATTTATGAAGGAATTTCATTGTAACTTGGTAGGTTGACTTCATGTAATGTCTAGATGAGGACAGCCCCTTTTGGACACCATTAGGCAACTGTGTTGGCTACAGGGGCCCAAAGCCCGAAAATCTTTAGCACAGTCTACAGGTGATATTTATGAAGGGATTTCATTGTACCTTGGTAGGATGACTCTAAATAATGTCTAGATGAGTACGTCCCCTTTTGGTCGCGATCATTCAGCCTTGATGGCTGCCCGAACCCAAAACCCCAAAACCTTTAGCATAGTCTATTGGTCATATTTATGGAAGGACTTCATTGTAACCTGTAAGTTTTACTCCATATAATGCCTAGATGATGACATCCCCTTTTGGTCGTGATTGGTCAACTGTGACGGCTTCAGGGGCCCGAAGCCCAAAAACCTTGAGCACAGTCCACAGGTCATATTTATGAAGGGATTTCATTGTAACTTTGTAGGATCAATCCAGATGATGCCCAGATGAGAATGTCCCCTTTTGGTTGCGATCATTCAACCATGATGGCTGCCAGAGCCAGAGCCCAAAGCCCAAAAACCTTTAGCACAGTCTACAGGTCATATTTATTAAGGGATTTTATTGTAACTTGGTAGGTTGACTTCATATAATGTCCAGATGAGAATGTCCCTTTTGGACACAATTGGGAAACTGACGGCTACAGGGGCCTGAAGCCCGAAAACCTTTAGCACAGTCTACAGGCCATATTTATGAAGGGATTTTAATGTAACTTGATAGGATGACTCGTTTTGAAATAATTTCACTGTAACTTGGTAACTTTTGTTGATATACGTTAACTGTGAGGGCCACATACATTAACTGTGAGGTCATATTAACCCACTCCTCAGCTCTTTAGTACAGTGTACACCTCATATTATTTTTATCATAAACATAGCATACAGCGAACAGAAATGAATGTATTCCCAATTACAGTGGAGCCCACTTAATTGGATATCTCTTAATTGTATTTCCCAGTTAATTGAATATAATTTCCCAACACAGAACCATTTACCATACCTCTAGCACAAAGTTGACCTGTTAATTGAATATAGGTTATAGAGTAAACTCCTGTTAATTGAATAAAAAATCCTGTAAAATGTCGAGAAATTTCCCTAACTCTCACCAGTTCACCTTTGATTATAGCCCTATTTGGCCTCAGTACATCCAATATAGGCATTTAATCTATTATATCTTGTTTGACAGAGTTCATGGAGCTCTGTCAAACAAGATAGAATAGAAGAAATGTTAAATTTATCTCTAGAATAAGGAAACTGACACAATCCCTGTTAATTGAATACTCCTGTTAATTGAATAATTTTCATTGGCAAAGTGTCTATTCAATTAACAGGGTTCCACTGTATCACAATTCTTGTCTTATTTCATAATCCTTTCATAAACATTGAACATTATCCTTTTCATCAAACATAACACACAAGTTAAGCTACAGTGTCATTGACACTTTCATTGTGAATAGCGTTGGCCGATTTTGGCCATTATGTTGGGTAAAGGATTAACAACAGCAATTGAATAAAAAGCAGTTTTAATAGTACATTTCCAGTAAAAATATGTTGGAAAAACAATTATGAAAATATTTGTTTTTGTCAATAAGAATACTTGCACAGTTGCTCTTAACAGTTTGGACAGAAGACATGCACAAGAGGTATCATATCATTGTTACCCTGATGTTTAGGAACAGTATGGCATGTAGTGATATGTAAATTTCTTAGCCTTGACAACATGTGCTATTTTGGAAAATACAATGTTTTGTGATAGTTAAGAATTCATCATTTCAAGTGTCTGGTCGACCATCTAACCTGAACCCCCCTGTCTTTTGTACTGAAGTTGCCAGGTTAGTGCTGGCTTATACAAGTTTGATACAGTAACACTTTCACCTTGCAGATATATTACTAGCAGGCTAGCATGTTGCAGAGGGTGTGATTAAAAACCAGAGGGTGCATAATGGTCCTTTTGAATTTCATAAGATAAGTGGCTTGCTGGAAACAGTTACATGTATATTATATACTGGTATATGCATATACTTCTCCAACAAGAAGATCTATGTATTTTTATAATATTAGAAGCATTCCAGAAAATGAAAATGTTTTTATTTGCAAAATGACATCTTTTGAGTTTGATGAGATCTTGGAAAACATGAAAGAAAAATAGAAGCTATTCCCAGGACTATTGTGGCAATAATGAAGGTCAAGTTGCAAGAGCCACAAAAAAATCTTTGTATTCAGAAGAATGTATACCCAGATTCAGGCCAGGCCTTTTAAGATGGGCAATTGCTCACTCTCGCCTCTGCTCATCTGGATTCAAAATAAGGAGGGTGGATTTCACCTCCTGGCATTACATTAGGTGGACTAGGCAAACCATCAAGATTGCCTAAAAAAGATCTTAATCACCCACCCAGGCCTGAAAATAAGCAGCCCGACATTTGCAGAATGAGGTTCCCAGAGGGTGAATTTGATGATGCTATCCCATACAGTGGGTCAATTTATCCTCTGGATACCTCTTTCTGTTTAGATTTGAGAACCTGATTCAGATTGAGGTTCACAGAGGGTAAATTTAGTGATGCTACCCTGCTGTGCAGGGTAGCATCACTAAATTCACCCTCTGGAAACCTCATTTTGCAGATGACAGTCTGTTTATTTTCTGGCTTGCACCCACCTCAACAGATGATGGAAATCCTTGCAAATCAGAATGTGTGTAATCATAAACCAGCTATAATTAGCTCCCTTGATAATCATATCAATGGAGCTAACCCTGAGCTAATATATCATTTAAATTTAGGAGATCCATTTGGATTCTCACGAAAATGGTTGCCAGAATCCATACCTGCCATGAGTGTCCCAGGAGAGGATCCTATGAGGCCACCATGGTTGAACACCTGTTGTATACTCATAACACATGATAACCCTTTACTCAACGCAGCTTTTTAATTTTTAAAACACCAACCGGCTTTAAAAAAAACCCAATTACCAATAAGGCCAAACAAAAGTAAATAATTGATTCTCAGGCATTTAAAAAAAAAAAAAAAACGAATGAGGGAGGGCGGTTTTTATTTTTATATTTTTTTCCTGATGGAATGGTCACAGTGACAGATGCTTAAAATCCAGTTTTGATAGCCTAAAATTAAATACCAAAGATGCAATGTTGATTTCACTGATAGTTTTTTTGGTAACAGAGATCATACAATACAAGGATTATATTGAGACAACAGTATGTAGAGGGAGGATTATATTGAGACTACAGTATGTGGAGGGAGGATTATATTGAGACTACAGTATGTGGAGGGAGGATTTTGAGACTCCAGTATGTGGAGGGAGGATTATATTGAGACTACAGTATGTGGAGGGAGATTTACTAATAAATCACTGTGAGATAGATTTTTCCACTTAGTTATTATTTACATTTTCTGATGACAAATCACAAGAAGCACTTGCAAACTTTCATTACATGGACCACCAGATTGCACCTGGTGGTCCATGTAATGTAAGTTTGTAAGTGTTTCTTGTGCCCTGGTAATTCACCCTCAGCAATCGGCAGTACCGAGGAAAATGCCGAGGAAAGGAAAAATATCCACAACAAAAATACTGCCGAGGATGGCTTCTTCAGAGAGCCTTGTGGTGGCAGAAATTGCACAACTTCAAGGCTACAGAAGGAATCAAACCATGTGGGTTGCACTACCCTGTATTGCTAATCTTACAGTTTACAGTACAAGTTGCAGCAAAACCACTAGAAACTATGTGTTCTACTTCTTCTATGTTGATAACACCAGAATCTGACATCAGTTTCTGGTAGTATCAACATAGAAGCAGCGATATACTTAGTTTGTGGTTATGCTGCCTCTCATTTTCATGCATACTACATATATACATATTGAGCAAGTTGCCTGCTTACTTCCAACATTTTTTCTCAGCATTCACATGGTTCATAATATTGGCATGATCTAATTGAGTGAAAGATTCTGCAAATTGATTGTGATTATATACACATGTATATCAAACTACTTTCACATGTTAAAGTTACTTAAAAGTTTTCACTTTATCATATACAACATATGCGTGGCAATTGAGACTATGCGCTGCCCTCATATGATTTTTACACAATCGAACAGGCTTCGCAGCAAATGCCATAGAAGCACCAATTTTCCACTGCAATTTTTTTGCCGAGCAAACAAGGATGAATTATCAGGACTGGCTGTTATGAATAGTTATAAATACTTTTCTTGTGGGGAATATAAGGTGCTGCAATTAAGTAGTTATCCACTCTCTTCATTCTGTATATGCAATATGCAGTTGATTTTTCACTGGTTGAGTGCTAGAAGCCACCATCAGGGCTTTCCAAAATAATACGGCTACCAGAACAAAAGCCAACATTTTCCTTGCTCATGTTTGATAATCAGCCAAATTCCTAAAATATTTTGTTCATATAAATTGTTTTTTTTCACAAATTTTTTGAGAGTGCCTACAGTTAAAACTAGAAGTCTTGTCACGAACTGTGCGCTTATCTAGGCTTAATTGCGCGTAGGAATTGCACGCAATTGCCATATCGAATGGCATCCAAAGCATGGCAGGTTCTCCTGGTTACTCATAGAAAACACAGACAATGTTTCTGCAAATGGACCTCCGGGTTACTCGGAGGTCCATTGGCTGAAACATCGCTTATGCGCAGGCCATATGTACAGAATTTGATAGCCTTACTATGGTCATAACGTGTATATTAACATGCAGATCGACGTGCTATTTGTGGGCATTTCATGACAGGACTTCTAGTTTTAACTGTACTTACATCATTACTTTTACATGTAACCCAGTAGAGGTTAGGAATGATGTTAATGTTCACTATTTACTAGCATAGAATTCTACAGAGTTGGGCATGCTGTTTTTCTGCAGGAATTTAGTTGCCCTGATGGGCAGTTTGACAGGGATAAAACTGCACTTACTCAGCATGCTATTACAGTTAAAACTAGAAGTCCTGTCATGAAATGCGCACAAATAGCATGTTGATCTGTGCGTTAATCTACGCATTATTACCACAGTAAGGCTATCAAATTCTGTACATATGGCCTGTGCACAAGCAATGTTTCAGCTAAGGAGGTCCATTGGCAGAAACATTGCCTGTGTTTGCTATGAGTAACCAGGAGAACCTGCCATGCTTTGAATGCCATTCGATATGGCAATTGCGCGCAATTCCTATGCGCAATTAAGCCTAGATAAGCACACATTTCGTGACAGGACTTCTAGTTTTAACTGCACTTGAAAATAGTGCACAATACAGTCACAGGACTTCTAGTTTCAACTGTAATAGTTGATAACTAATTATCAAGCAAGTTTTAATCCATTTTTTTTTGCCAAAAAATGGATAAAAATTGTTTTTTCCAGGGACAATATGCCAGAAATTTAAAACAAAATGTTATTGGATAATAATATGAACACTGAATGTTGGAAGTCTGAATAAATTGAAAAACGCAATAAATTCTAAATGCAAAAAATTACCCACATTTCATGTCATTTACGGCAATTAGTTGGTGGTCCATATTATGAAAGTTTGCAAGTGTTTCTTGTGCTGTTATGAACAATTATAAATACTTTTCAAGTGGAGAATATACGATGCTATGATTAAGTAGTAATTCACTCTCTTCATTCTGTACAGTAAAACCTGTCTTAAGAGACCACTGTCTTGAGAGACCACCTGTCTTGAGAGACCAGATCTACCAGACACCGATAGGTTTTACTCTATAATGGACCTGCTATGGGAGACCACTTGTCTTGAGAGACCACTGTGACCTGGTACCAACTTGTATTTTTATGCCATAATGGACCTGTCTTGAGAGACTGCCCCTTTGAAGACTGAAACCATGACAAAAACTTTTTACCTGTTCTGGAATTGGAAAATCCATTGTGATTATACTAACATAATTAAAAGTATTAAAAGCTCTTAATTGGGTTTCAATTGCTAACTCATTAAAGACTGAGATGTTTTTATAAGACCCCTGTGAAAAGATTAGGATTATTGCTAAAAAAACAATTTCATAAATACCTGAAATGTGACAGATAGGAAGAAAAATAAATTTGTGTTGAAAATCTTTCTGTAACAAATTGAAATGAACTGTTATAAAAATTATAAAAATAAATTAGTGTTGAAAATCTTCAATGAAGATTTTCAACACTAATTTATTTTTATAATTTTTATAACAGTCCATTTCAATTTGTTACAAAAACTTCATAAAAAAGAACAACTACAAAGTAATTACAAAAATCCATTCTTCTCCATTTCTGAATTTTGTGGTTGGTTATTCACTGACTTGAGAAAACCTGAAACCTGTTATGAGAGACCACCTGCCTTCAGAGACCACTTTTGTGTGGCCCAAAGGGTGGTCTCTCAAGACAGGTTGTACTATGTGTAGTCAAATTTTTATATTTTTTTTAGCTGCGACTAGCACCTCAATAAGTGGCAATGTTGGTCTGTCTGTCAGTCGGTCCGTCGGTCTGTCGGTCTGTCTGTGACCGAGTTTCAAAACTCAATAACTTTTGAAATACTTGATGGAATGACTTTATATTTGGCATGTAAGTGTATCTTATTGATGACTAGCCACTGTTCAATGCATGTGTTGTTCCAATTATTTTTCTTGGAGTTATGGCCCTTGATGAACTTAGAATTTTGTGAGATTGCACCACCCGTTGCAGCTACGGCGTCGATGTCGCAATTTTTTTACACCATTACATATACATGCATCCCAGTAGAGGTTACGAATGATGTTTATGATCTCTATTTACTCATAGAACACCTGTTTTAAGACAACTACATTGGCTTCCAGATAAATAGAGAATTGATTTCAAAATATTGATCTTAGTATTCAAATGTATCCACAAACTGGCTCCAGTTTACCTGCAAGAGCTCCTCACTGTATATAAACCATTAGGGCTGCAACGATTAATTGCGATACGTCCGACCGCGGTACATTGCTTACGATTCAATACGTATCGTTGTTCACTGTGTATCACGATACAATAAATATAAATAATAACAGGCCAAACAAGTTCTTAGATTTTGAAAGCTGGTGTAGTGAAATCCTGTTTTTTTGCATTTATTTGTTAATTAAGGTTTAACGACACATTAACAGCCAAGGTCATATCGTGTCAGTGAGAGTTTTACGGGTGGAGGAAGTCAGAGTACCTGGAGAGAACCACCAAGCAACGACGAGCAGCTGCCAGTTCCCCAACATCATAACTCCACACTGCAGCACAGGTAGGCTCAGACGGTCACCCATCCAAGGATTAACCAGGTTTGACGTTGCTTCAGTGATCTGATGAGAACCGGTTACCCCTACGCCACCGCGGCCCCGTTTTTTTGCATACCATCATTGACAGTGCTAAGTCGGCCATTAAGACAGGATTATTCAGTTAACCAAAGGTTGGTGAATTCCGTCTAATTTGCTAAATATTTATTTGATTAATCCATTATATCTTGTTTGACAGAGCTCACAGAGCTCTGTCATAGAAGATATAAGGGATTAAATTGTTTGAACTTATTTTCTGAAATTCTGAGGGGAAAAACAATGGAAAACGGGTCATAAAATCTAAACCTGAAATAAATGAATGCCAATGGTCATCACTTTGAGAAGTTACATATTGTTTAAAGAGTGTTTTCAAAGATTTGTAATAAAAGGAAGCTACTGGAAATGAATACACGTTATTCAAAGTATTTAATAGTTGTATTTGCATGGCATGAGCCATCATGTGTATCATAATACATGTACATATCGTATCATGCAGATTGAATCGCGATACATATCATATCATTAGGGAAGCATATCGTTGCAGCCCTATAAACCATCACACAGTCTCAGATCTAAAAAACAAATTCAACTAGTTGTAACTTTTAGCAGATCTAATCAGGCTCATGATCGTGTGTTCTCCATCGTGGTTCCCAGATTGTGGAATTCCCTGCCAATTAGTATCAGAATTTCAGAAACTGTTGATGTCTTCAAAAGAAATCTTAAAACTTTCCTATACTACTCACAGTTTTAAGCACCAAGTATATCCAACTACCTGTTTTACGTTTTAGTTGAAATATTGTAATGAAAAGTGTATATATTTTTATTTAATTAAATCTTTAATGATTTAAGTCGGTGGCTCATTGGTAGACTGTTGGACTTCTATGCTAGAGGTCCCGAGGTTGATCCCCATCCGGGACGACCCGTGTTGTGTCCTTGGGCAAGGCACTTTATCCCGGTTGCCTAGATGGGGGCATGATGACGCCGTGTACTCAGCCGTACTGCACATCGATGGTGCACATGTCTTCAACCGCTGTAACCCTGCTTGAACAGAACTTGAACAGAGTTAAAATGTTGAGGAGCTGACAGTTGCTCTTTGTTGCTCGATGGTTCTCTCCGGGTACTCCGGCTTCCTCCACCCATAAAACTGTCATGGTCATGATTAGCCATTGTGCATAAGTATGTGACCTTAAACTCCAATAAATAAATAATAAATAATGATTTAAGTACAGAAATTCAGAAGGGGGGAATGAACACAGGAAATGCATTATGAACCATAGTTGTAAAACACGGGATAAGGGGGATAAGGAAAAGGGACCCAAAATTCACTTCAAAAGGAATAGCATCCCAAGGAAAGCCCAGGTATACAAAATAGGATATACTAACATACAGGGACTAGATAACAATGGGACCAGTAGGTGGAAGCCAATGAATCTCGGTACCCTGAAAGTGGGTTATAGCAACATCCAGGGTCTCCCCCGGAAAGTAAGTGAAATTGCTACTTTGATCGAGGCAGAGGAGTTTGATGTCATGGGCTTAAGCGAGATGTGGGTTAGACACGAGAAATGGGTAGACCAAGTAAAGGGGTGCTTGTGGATAGGTGTAGGGCGAACAGAAGCCCAGAAAAAGGGGGGAGGGATAGGCATGTACATTAAAGAGGATTTAAAACCGTCGCTGATCACAGACCTGGAAGATGTCAGCACCTCGGCTGAGGTATCGAAAGAAATTGGATGGGCAAAGATCAATCTGAGAAACGAAAGTATTGCCCTTGAGATTGTGTACTGTGCAGTGAAGGGAAGCAAACCCGAGTGGAATGACTCGATATACTCAACACTAAGGTCCAATATCACAGAACTAGAAGGCAGGGGGCTCGGTATAATTCTGATGGGTGACTTTAATGGACACATAAGTGATAAGGAAGAAGGCATAGAGGTGGGACAAGAAAGTCAGCAGGAATGGAAGGAAGCTGTTGGACTTCACAAATGAGCTCGGTCCGAAGATTCTGAACAGGGACGCGGGGTGTAAGGGGAAACGGACCTAGGAGAGAAACGACAGAAGATCAATAATCGACTACATTCTCACAGATATTAATCTATGGGAGGAGGTGATAGGGGTGGAAGTATATGATGAGGGTAAAATGGAGGTGGATAATGATCACAACTTGATTACAGTGATGATCAGGGCCAAAAACCTAGTAAAAAGCAAAGGAAGCTTCAAGGAGATTTGGAAACTCAAAAAGGATGCTGACTGGGTGAAGTTCGAAGAAAAACTGAAACCAAAGCTTGCAACCGTACACAAGTGGGGGGGCAGTGTCCAGAAGATGGCCGACGCCATAGTTGCAAGCCTAGTGGAGGCAGGGAAGGGAAGTGTAGGAAAGATCAGGGTGCCAACACGGGAACTTGGGTGCAGAGTAAACGAAGCACTAAAAGGGCCATAAAGGGTAGAAAAGCTAAATGTGCAGCATACAGGAGAAGTAGAAAACTTAAGGGGGCGGAAAGCAACGAGGCCACAGTAGCAAAGGAAAAATACCAACAAGCACGAAATAAAGTAGATTAAAGACGATAATCGGAGAGTGCAAAATAGTAGACTTATTAGGACGATAAGAACGACAGGTGGGGGGGGGGGGGGGGGGGGGGGGGCAAGATTGAACGTATTTTGGAAGGGTGAATAAACGTAACAAAGGAAGTAACCCACAGAGTATTAAAGTAGATGGCAGCGTTACAGATGATCAAGATCAAATCGCATCAGAACTGGTCAAGCACTGGGAAAAGGTAAACGATAAGCGATGGGGCATGGGGAGTCCACCAGAGTGTCCGAACCAGGTCAAGGAAAACCTATTGAACTTCGTGTGCAGCAAAATTAAAATGGAGGAGGTGCAAAAGGTGATCTCAAATCTTAAGGGATAGAAAATCGGGAGGGGTGGATAAAATTCCTAACAAGTTTATCAAAAAAGGGGGAGAGGAAATCATGGAAAGCCTAACTGCCCTATTCAATTTAGCCATAGAAAATCAAGAGGTCCCAAAGGAGTGGAGAGAAAGCAAAGTGATATTTATTCACAAAAAGGGGGAAAATGACGTTTTGGATAACTATCGAGGGATCTCTGTCAGTAGCAACATTGGAAAAGTTTTCAGTAAAGTCCTGTATGGGAGACTAGAGGAGGTGATTGAAGAGAAGGGTTTTCTGGGAGAAATCCAGAATGGCTTCAGGAAGGAAAGGAGATTCACTGACCATCTTTTCACGCTATCCCAAATGATAGAATCCGCGAAAGCAAAAAAGAAAAAGATGTTGATGGCCTTTTATGGAACTTAAAAAGGCATATGATAGAGTATGGAGGGAGGGTATGTGGTGCAAGCTGGAGGCTCTGGGCTTGGGAGGCAAGTTTGTTGGAATTATGAAAGCATTATATAAAGATGTACAGAGTGAACTTAGCCTGGGAAACATTACAACAAAACGTGTGCCTATGGAGATAGGCCTAAAACAGGGGTGTATACTTTCGCCAATTCTTTTTGCATTGTACATCAAAGGTTTAGGAGATGAACTCCTGCATAGCGACGAGGGGGTAGCAGTTGGGGACTTGAAGATCCCAGGGCTATTTTTTGCAGACGATATGGTGCTAGTGTCAGAAAGCGAAGAGGGGCTAGCGAAGATGCTGGGAATTGTTGGGAAATATGGGAGCAAATGGAGACTCAAACTTAATGAAAGCAAGAGCAAAGTTATACCTGTGGGCCACAAACTGGACCCCACTCGAAGGTGGAGAGTGGGGGAGTTCTGCATTCCGGAAGGTAGCAGCAAACTTCTTAGTGTAGGAGAGACAGGTGACTACGAGTAATTGGGGGTAAATGTAAACATCACAGGACGAGGCATCTACCAAAACTACACAAAATAAATTGAGTCTGAAGGGGAAGCAAATCCTTAACCAAATGAAACTTATAGGGAGAAACAGTTTCAATAAGGTTTTCGTGGGGAAATCCATTTGGGAAATGGTGGGTCTGCCAAGTATAACATACGGTATGGAAGTGGTACCCCTAAACCAGATGGCCATAAAGAGCTTGGAAACGATGCAGGCCGATGGATAATGGGGTCGAGTAATGCCGCAGCACTAGAAACAATTGGGTGAGCTTGGGTGGATGAGGATCAAGGACAGGATAGACCTACTGAAACTCGGTTATCTTAATTATTTGGTAAATCTCCCCGGCAGCCGATGGTGTAAAGTAATGTTCCTGAGAATTTTCAACTCAAATATCAAGACAGGGTGGATGGTCGAAGTGAGGGAGCTAGTAGAAAACTACTCATTGGAGATCTTGGACCTAGATGTTGGGGCAAACCAGGATAAAAAATCGTCAGAGAAAGGGTCATGGAGAACTGTAACCGTAATTGGCGAGAGGGGGTCAAATCAAAGAGGTCTTTGGGTGGCCTGCGTGATAAAGAGAAGCCTGGTTTTGAAGAGTACCTTGATGGCACCTTTGGGGGGTCACTGTTGTTCAAGCTTAGGTTGCTGTCCCTGGAGCTGAGGGGAAAAATTGGGAAAAACAGTGAAAAGGAGTGCCAGATGTGTAATTTGGGCATGGTGGAGACCCTGGAACACTTTCTTCTGGAATGCCCAAAATACCAGTCTTACAGAATAAGATCCACTGGGAGTATAATGGGGAAGTGGGATGGGAGAATGAAGGATATGTGGTTAGTGGGAGACTCAAAGGAGAGTGTTAATATGCTAATCGTAGAGATTGGGAAGAATGGGGCAAGGGATGTCATCAAGCAGTTCGTCTCCGAGTGTTAGGAGGAGAGAAGAAGCATGGAAATAGGGAGGAAGTTGGGTGTACAGGGGTAACCAAGGCCTTCTCATCCAAGAACCGCGACAAATCAGCGGCCGGCCAAAGTGTTATTATATTATTATTATTTGTGTTTGACATTATTTTTTAGCTTTTGTGTACGATAACCATGGAAAATGGATATTATTGGTAAAAGAGGAAATTTTTCAATATGCCAAAAAGTTGACGGAGCGAACTGGTATGGGTTCAATATCGAGTATGAGACCCATTACTGTTAATTACAGCTTGACAATGCCTTCTCATGCTCCCAATCAGGTTCCTGGTGGTCCTTTGTGGGATGTTGTTCCATTCTTGGACCAGCATGGCACCAAGCTCCTGGACACTTCTTGGCTGGACTGGACGGGCTGAAATTGCAAGCTGCAACTCATTCCAGACATGTTCGATTGGATTGAGATCAGAGATCTTGCTGGCCAGTCCATACACTGAATCCCCTCCCTCTGTCGGTACTCCCCGACAGCATGGGTAACATCAGGACAGGCATTATCATCCATCAGAATGAATCTATCACCCACTGAAGCTGCATACAATCTGACATGGACATCCAGGATCTCATCAATATACCGTTGTGCAGTCAATGTATCACATTAAAGCAAGCCAGAAAATAAGCAGACTGTCATCTGCAAAATGAGGTCCCCAGAGGGTGAATTTAGTGATGCTACCCTGCATTACAGGGTAGCATCACTAAAATTACCCTCTGTGAACCTCAATCTGAATCAGGGTCTCAAAACTAAAAAGAAAGAGAAGTACCCAGAGTACAAATTGGCCCACTGTATGGGATAGAATCATCAAATTCACCCTCTGGGGACCTCATACTGCAAATGTCAGACTGCTTATTTTCAGGCCTGCGTTCAAGAACACAGAGCTCTGTACGTCCATCCCAGCTGATGCCACCCCAGACTATGATTGACCCTCCACCACAGTGGTCATGCTCAGCAATGTTAGCTGCATGGAATCGCTCTCCTGGTCTTCTCCATACCCAAGAATGCCTATCTGTGTGGTCTAGGCAGTACCTTGACTCACCTGTAAAAAGGACAGGTCGCCAATCTTCTCTGGTCCATCCAACGTGGTCCAGGGCCCATTCATAACATGCCTGGCGGTGGTTCTGGGACACCGGAATGCAAATACATAGTCTTCTCGATTGGAGACCACCTTCGTGCAACCTTGCACGGATAGTGTACATTGAAACATTTACCCCGGATGCATTCTGAAGGTCACTGCGAAGCTGGGTTGCTGTGACTAAGCGGTTCCTAGGGGCCTGAATGATCAAAAACCGTTCTTCAGCTGCAGATGTTGCCCTGTCTCTGCCACCACCATGCTGTCTTACTGGTGTGCCATACTGCTGAAATCTTGCCCAGGCTTTGGTGATCACCGTATGGTGCACACCAAGGACTTCACCAGCCTGACAGTGGGTAGCCCCTTGCTCCACCATCCCTACAGCCAGCCACATTTCTGCTTCAGACAAATGTCTTCTTACATTTGCATTTGCCATTTTCAATCATTAAATCGCAAGGGTTTGTGTTGAAATGAAGATTGAATACCTACACATGTCATGTACATGTAGACAGTACATGAAAACATAATGAAAATCAAGGGTTACATGCTTTCCATGACTGTCACGAAAAGTCTGCGTCAAGAGAGCTAATGTAAACACTGAGGACCATCTCAATGCATTCCTCAATTTTACACACCAATTCCTTTGTCTTCTCTGGGTTGGTAAGAGACGTGAAATACCCGATAGAACTAGGCTAGGTGTTCAGATGACATCACTTGAACACCTGTACTCACTTACCATGCCTGGGTCCGTGCATTCTGTGAATTGGCGTGTAAGTAAGTTGCTAACCTCACTGTCAGTATTCATGAATTTTAACAACCTGCCAACGTGCTTTGCAGCTTGGCGTCACATACCGCACGTTGGCAGGTTGTTCAAATTCATGAATACCTCCAGCTCAGTCAGTAACTATTACTTATTCACCAAAACTATCGCAAATATGTCACAAGCAAATTTCACAATGATGTGTCAAATATTTGGTGCTTAGCAAACTTTGAGTAGTATATTTACTGAAGCATTCTCCTGAACCTCTCTTAGAGGCAACCAAAACAGATGTGACTCATTATTTCAGAAAAGTGTATTTATTTCTGTCAAGCATTTTAGAGCACTATTCGTGGTTTTACACTCTAGAAAATCGGTTATTATCATTATTATTATTGTTGGGCACTCTGTTTTTTTATAGGAATTCCATTACACTATATGGGTGGTTTGAGTTTGATAGGGACAAAAAAGCGCACTTACTCATCATGCGTGTTTCTTCAGAATAGTGCCCAATACAGTGACTGGACTTCTAGTTTCAACTGTATATGCAGTCAAGCTAGAAAATAAGCAGACTGTCATCTGCAAAATGAGGTCCCCAGAGGGTGAATTTAGTGATGCTACCCTGCATAGCAGGGTAGCATCACTAAATTTACTCTCTGTGAACCACAATCTGGATCAGGGTCTCAAAACTAAACAGAAAGAGGTACCCAGAGGATAAATTGGCCCACTCTATGGGATAGCTTAATTAATCAAATTCACCCTCTGGGGACCTCATTTGCAAATGTCATACTGCTTATTTTCAATTCTGTATGCAGTTAGCAGGTCAAATTTGTACAGAAGTAAATTGCTTCGTGTTTGGAAGTTATATTCAATTGACAAGGTTAAACAATTAAGAGATATCTAATTAAGTTGGCTCCACTGTAGTCATTTTTTTTGTTATTAGGATACCTATTTCTTATTTTTTCAGGGATGGCACGCTCTGTTAGGCGGTCTGTTTATCCAGTGACCAGTATGCTAGGTAAAGGAATAGCATGGCAGTGGGCCGGTGACCAGGGTTTATGGCATACATACAATGAAAAAGTAGCAGTTATTTTAGAAGACTGTCATTCTCTCGGAATACCTCTTATTGATCTTTCCAGAACAGCAGCTTGTTTGCCTTATTTAGTAGACCTTAAAAAAATGTTGCAGACTAGAATTGAAACAAACAATATTAGAAAAATCAAGAGAGAAGTGCTAAAAACACGTTATCCTTTTGACTACACACCTCCTAGTGGAAACTCAGGTCTTTCTGTTGATAAAAAGACAATTAAGAGGAACTCCTCAGTGATAACAGATACCAATAAGAGTGTAAAGAAACAGAAATCTGTCGGTCACACACAGTCTTCCACTTCATCATTTACTGGTCTGTCAAATGGCTTTGGACCTGCACCAACTGTTTTTTCAACTACTGCAACACAAAATCTACCAATGCAGAGCTTTACAAATTCCTCAGTGCCTTCATTTTCAGGTATATCACAGTCAAATAACATTGGTTTTCCACAGACAGGGCCTGTAAATACACATACATTTCCATTTCAACCTGGTATAAGTATTGGGGGAATGCCATTTCCTGTGGCTGGAAATTTATCTTCTGGACAAAGTATACTTCATTCATATCCTCAAACACAGAGTATTTTTGGTGGCACTGGAAGTGACACTTCAGTGTCAGATCATGCAGGACCATTGACTAGAAGGCGTTATGCTGCTATATTTCAGCCACAGACTCACCAGCAACCACCCCTGGGTTCTTATACTGCTGTTCCAGGATGTTCTTATGACCCAAGTCAGTCTTCAATGGCAATGAACAGGTAAGATGGTTTAATGCTTATTTTGCCGATCACAGTTATTGTTGCATATTTTATTTGGGTTGCACCCTGTGAACTGGTTTAGTGCTAGAAACCACTATCATGGTTCTCTTGAAAATACTGAAAGCCTCTTTGGTGACTTGACACAGTACAAATTGGCTTATTGTTTGCTAGGCAGTAGCAAGAAATATGTTTATATAAAATTGCATTGTTCCAATTTTATGAAGCGTGCCAGTAACAAAACAATTATTTATGAACAAAGTCCTGTGAAACTAAGGCACCCCATGATGAATGTATGGTATCTTTGAAAAAAAATACTCATGTTACAATTTAATTTTAAAAATAATTTAGCACTCTACCAATTAGTATAACTACAGTATACCAATAGCCCAGTCTGTTTTCATTGGTGCAACCCTTACCTGCCACTATTTATGCTTGTTTGACATATACCAATAGAAGGACACCATACATTTCTCCCATGAACCACAAATCCCATCACTTAACCCTTTACCCAACGTAGCGGCCAAAACCAGCCAGCGCTTTTCTAAAAAATTAATTTTTATTATATTTTCATTTTTTGTCTCAAAAACATACATGTAGGTTATGACCCCTCTTTGGAATGAGCTTGTTGAGCTCGTTCCAATGAGGGGTCATAACCTACATGTATGTTTTTTCGGTTGCGCGCCTACAGCCTATAGAGCAACCTGCTTCTGGGCGTCTTCGACCGTGCCAGTCGGTACAGGTGGTTGAAGCTTTTTCAGCATTGGACTCCAAGCTGAATTCCAAGGCTCTGAAGACTTCGGTTTTCACCAGGGTTGACACGTTTTTGCCTCCTGTGCGTTATCGTTCCTACGATTCCACCAATCTGTCAGTCTGCCAGACTTTGACGGTTCTGGATCAGGACTCCACTTCCCTCGGGCTTTCCAAGCCCAAGTCTGCCGTCATTCCAATGACGACTCTGGAGTCCGCGTTGGGCTTATCCAGAGAGATGCTTGGCATGCTTTCTCTCTCAGATCATGTCGTCTCAGCTTTGGCTGCTTATCTGCCTCCAGATAAGTTTGACGAGGTACAGGCTCCTTTGCGTGTGCTGTCCAAGGTGCTTATGCATCTTACTCACACGCATGCCTGTAACACGGCTAATCTGGAATTAGTTCGAAGGGACGCTGTGCTGGACACAGGACGATCCCTTCCCGAGGAGCAGCGTGCTGCTCTTCGATCTGCTTCTTTGGCAGGTCTGCTACTTTTCTCCTGGTTCCGTGTCGACGGTCCGGGATGACGTCCTACGTCATTCCAAAGATCAGCTGCTGTTTCATCAGCTTGATCAGCCTTCTAGGGGAGGCAAGGGCCGTTCCAAGCCTAACAAGTAGCCTTCTGCTTCCTCTGTGAAGCAAAAGGCTGGTCCTTCTGCCGCCGCCTCTACTTCTTACTCAAGGGGTAAGGGTAAAGGTCGGCAGAATCGAGGGAAGTCTCAGGATTCTTCATTTAGTAGAGGAGGTGGTTTCTCCTCTCGCAGGCCTCGTCGGGGCTCGAAATGAAGGTCCTCACCTCGACTCATCCCAGGTTGGAGGAAGGATAGCAGAGTTCGCAGACCATTGGGCCACCATCACATCCGATCCGTGGGTGTTAGATGTTGTTCGGTCCGGGCTGCGAATATCCTTCCGACGGTACCCCACTCTGTCAAGGGTGCCTCTTCCAACCACAGTTCCTTCAGACGTTTTACGTCGGGAACTTTTGTCCACGGAGATTGGCAATCTCCTGGCAAAGGGGGCGATCGAGGTCGTCAAGAACATTCAGTCAGTGGGTTTCTATTCCCGCCTGTTCTTGGTGCCGAAGAAGGACGGCCGACTCCGACCGGTTATCGATCTGAGTATCCTGAACCAGTCTATCATTGCTCCCAAGTTGAGCATGGAGACTTTCAGGTCGGTCTGCATTCCAATGCTGCCTCACTGGAGTCGGATGTCGCCACTCTGTTAAGCTTGCTTACGTCGCTAGGATTCAGAGTCAACGAGAAGTCGGACCTGGTCCCTTCTCAGTCGTTTTGTCATCTGGGGATTGCTTTCCAAACCCATTTCAATTTGGTAGCGGTTCCCCAGGCCAAGGCTGTGATTCTCTCAGCTTTTGCTCTGACTCTGTCCCAGTCCACGTCCGCGACCGCTCGGAGTTTTCTCCGGCTGATCGGTCTCTGCGGTTCGGTGACAGATCTCATTCCTCTAGGTCGGCTGCGTGTCAGACCTCTCCAACACTTTCTGCTCAGTCATTGGAGGCCGAATGTAGATTCTCTGGATCAGGTGCTTCCGGTTCCGGAATCTCTGTATCCTCACCTTCTTCCCTGGACTGATGTTCAGTGGATTACGCAGGGTGTTCCATTGGACTTACCCACGTCCGATCGCGTTCTGAAGGCAGATGCAAGCGATCTCGGATGGGGTGCGACGTTGGATCCTCTCGGTTTTTCCCTACACGGGATGTGGGACCAGGATCAAACAGCTCTACACATCAACCAGAAGGAGCTTCTTGCTCTTCTTCTGAGTTTCAGGCAGTGGATCCCTCACCTGTCGAATCGCCAGGTCCTTCTACTGTCCGACAATTCGACAGTGGTTGCTTACATTCGGAACCAGGGCGGCAAGCACCCGATTCCAATGTACGAATTAGCTCGGGATCTTCTACTGCTTGCTCAGGATGTTCACTCCGGAGTGGTTGTTCGTCACATTCCCGGTCGTCTGAACGTCCTAGCTGACTCCCTGTCCCGAAGGGCAGGGTTATTTCCATCGAGTGGATGCTCCACAGGGCAGTGTTCCAGTCGCTTTGCGATCTCTGGGGACGTCCTAACATCGACCTCTTTGCGACTCGTTGGAACCATCAGGTGGACACTTTCGTGTCCCCGTGTCCAGATCCTCTGGTTTTTGCCGTGGACGCTCTGTCACTCGATTGGAACGGTCTAGTCGGCTAAGCCTTCCCGCCGGTTCCGATTCTACCTCAGGTTCTAGCCAAAATTCGAACCTGCAGTTGTCGAATCATTCTGATCTGTCCCCTGTCGCCTCAGTGGGTGTGGATCAATCAGCTCCCCTCGCTGATGGCGGCGGTTCCGGCACTTCTCCCACTACGTCGTGACATTCTTTGTCAATGTCGCCCGAGGAGGTTTCACGTCGACCCGACTTCATTGTGCCTTCATGCATATCTTTTGTCAGGTCCTGTCTCCTCCATAGAGGTTTTTCGAGACGAGCAGTGGAGTGCATTTCTTCTTCAAGGAGGCACTCCACTGGTTTAGCTTATGCAGCTAAATGGAAGGTCTTCTGTCGATGGTGTGCTGATCACTCTGTTGATTATGCCAATCCTTCGATTTCACAGATTGCGGAGTTTCTGGTATATCTGTTTGATTCTCGGGGTCTCCAGCCTGTTACCATCAAGGGTTACAGGTCCATGCTTTCAGAGACTTTTTCTTATGTGGGGAAGCTTCGTATCGGCACTAATCCTTACCTCTCCAAGCTTGTTCAGCACTTTTCTTTGAAAAGGCCTTGGACTTTGCAGCTTACTCCACGATGGAATCTTTCGTGGGTGTTGCTTTGCTTGGGGGGGGGGGGGGGGGGGGATGGCTTTTCTGATGGCATTTGCTTTGGCCAGACAGGTTAGTGAGCTTCACGCCCTCTCGGTTGACCCGACCTTTTTTAGGAGCTTTTGGCTAAGAATGAGTTACCAGATAATACTCCTCCTCCTATCTGTATCAGGGCTCTTCCTTCTGTTGAGGGTAATTGCCCTTTGCTCTGTCTGGTCCGTGCTATTCGCATTTATCTCGATCGGACACGTTTCATACGGAAAGGCAGGAAACGTTTTTTTCTGTCTCTTATTCCGGGTCGACAGAATATCTCTCCTCAATCCATTTCTCGATGGATTTGTCTTGCTATTCGTACGGCTTACGGTCGTTTAGCAGCTGGCGATTGTATTACCAATCGTATTTCTGCCCACGAGGTGTGGGCACTATCCACCTCTTGGGCTTATTCTAACTCCGTCAAGTTGTCGGATGTTATGCAGGCAGCCTACTGGAGAAATGCCTCTACTTTCTCCACCTTTTATCTGCGCCAGTTGCAGGAGCAGTCGGAGGACCTTTTTGCCCTGGGTCCTCTTTCTTCTGCTCAGGCTGTTATCTGCCATAGCCATTAGGCTTCTTGAAGGTCAGTTTCAGCCTTGTGCTGTTACTGCCCTTTTTCTGTCTGTGTGTCACATAGGCCCCATATGTCTCCTTTCATTGTCCTTTACCAATGATTGCTACGTTATGGTTGATAAGCCTCGGGACCTCTTCCTTCTGCTTCACGGGTCCAGTGCACTGGGGTTATGTGTGGGTTGGTTATGCGATTCCCTCCAGGCTATTGTCTATTCAGCCTGTAGTAAACAATTGTGAGTAGGTTGATAAGAAATCTAAATTTTATAGTAAATATCCTTTCTTATTATAACTACCACAATTGATTACATGGAGCCCCTCCCGTCTTCTTTACGGGTAAAGAATCTTTCCTCCCCGCTGATCACATAACTCTAATGTTGACACATTCAAAAAGAATGAGTCTTTAGAGACGGTATATGCGCACTGGCAACGGAAGTCGTGGAGTTGTACTTGGGAGAGAGCATCCCGTACTGGGTCTGCGCCGGTTGCACTCGACCCAGTTTTGGCTTATTTTTTTTTTATGCTTTTGCACCACTTTTCTTTCCCAAATTGCTTGGGAAAGACAAAAATAGAGAGTATTTTATCCGAGTTAGGGACTTCCACTGTAGTGCAAGCCTGTAGTAAACAATTGTGGTAGGTATAATAAGAAAGGAAATTTACTATAAAATTTAGATTTCCGCTTCACTCCTCCTGCATTTTTCATTGCATTTTTAGGAAACTTGGTGTGCAGTATGAGTATGATGTGTATATGTGCATATGGAAAGGTAGTTTCGATTCGAATAATTTTTCCAGAGTTATAGCCCTTGTCGACATTGAATTTACCAAAATTGCAGCTTTTGGGAAGATATCTTCAGTTGTGATTAAAGAAATTAAATGATTTTTCCCCTGCCGATGACGTCTGAAGGGAGATAGTGAAATGGTGTTTGTCCGTCCATCCGCACCAATATATCAGGTTTATGTGCCTAGTTGTTGGTACACAGCACTGTTATGTGTCTAGGTTGATTTATGTGGCCAAATGATATTTGGTGAGTGACATTATTGGGTATTAATACGTGTCCAGGTCGATGATAAAATTACTCCTATCATAACATAAAAGTCGGCGGGGGATATGGATGTCATTAGACTGTCTTGTCTTCAACCAGTGCTAACCCTGCTTGTGTGCAGTTAGTACGTTGGGGAGTTTGACAGTTGCTCGTCGCTGCTTGGTGGTTCTCTCCATGTACTCTGGTTTCCACCAAACTGTCTGAGCCGAGGTGACCCTGGCTGTTGAAAGTGTAGTTAAACCCCAATAAATGAATAAATAAATAAATAAATAAATAAATAAATAAATAAATAAATAAATAAATAAATCATTTTGGTATCAGGATTATTCATTTAAGAAATATATAATTAACTGGTAGAGTGCTAGAAGCCGCTGTAAAGGCTCTACTGAAAAGTGCTGAAAGCCACTTCATTGGCTTTACACTGCGTGAATTAACTTCTCATTTGTGCAGCAATAGATAAAGGTATGTTCCAATAAGACTAAAATCCTCCTCCTCTGATTGAACGAGAGCTCGCTTAGTTTATTCTATGTTTACGGCTCAAGTGGCAAATGTTACCGCCTGACGTCACAGCGCGGAATATTTGAAATGACGTTGCCCGTTTCGTAATTACTTCACCAACGGAGTGACGAGCAAGCCGCTTCATTTTTCTGGATTTTTCCCTCCTGCAGCAGACAGTGTTCCGGATGAAGTGTTGTTTAAATTATAAACCGATTTATGATTTGAACTGAGATGGAATGAGTTTATCTGTTTTTTTGATTATTTATCCAGTGCCGTCGTGTGGTACATAAGATGTTTATTTACTAAACCTGTGATCGTTAAAAGTTGCCTGTTTAGTAAATAAGCCTCTCGTGTTTCATAGTGTTGGTTTTGGGCTATGGGTAGTGTCTTATTGGAACATATATGTTATTGTAATGAATTGACAGAAACATGGTCTGAGGTTTGCGGCTCGGAGCGTATGTTCAACCTCGATGCTTCGTGTCTCGGTTGAACATAAGCTCCGAGCCACAAACCTCACACCATGTCACCGTCAATTCATCACAATAACTTATAATCTTCTTATGAAATAGTATTTTTACAATTTTTTGGAAAGTGCTAACAGGCACTCTCCAATAAATAGTAACAAAACAATTACTGATGAACAAATCTTGCTAAACTAAGGCACCCTCGCTGGCAGTATTTCAGCTTTGAAAAAAATGCTCATGTTACAAATCACCCTTGAAAAATAAATTAGCACTCTACCAGTTAAGTGGGCTCCACTGTATTATGTTTTGTACATTCTTGCTGTAGAGATACCATAACCATTTAAATAAAGTCTTGTGCTATTTAACTCTTTACCCAATGCAGACAGTATCAAAATTTATTACTTTTCAAAGTGTGATTTACTGGGATTTCTGGGTTTGTTTATAAACGATAACTTCACAAGTGAATTATGCAGTCAACAATTGTGTCATGTATCCGTGCGCGCAAACGAAGACACTTTGCCATGGATGTAATGGGGACTTCATTGTTTTTGGGTTTTTTTTTTTTTTTTTACCCTTTACCTAATATGAAAAGCAGACGACACTTACAAAATAATTTCTTCAATGGTTATTATTTTCATTTTTTGTCTCAAAAACATAGGTTATGACCCCTCATTGGAACGAGCTCAACGAGCACATTCCAATGAGGGGTCATAACCTATGTTTTAGAGACAAAAAATGAAAAAATAATGAAAATTTATTGGCGATTTTTTAGAATAGCACTGGCCGGTTTTGGCCGTTACCTTAGGTAAAGGATTAAATAATATAATTATCGTTAGTAATGTAAAGTAATAATAATATTCGAGGCGAGGGACCATATTGTAAACACTCTTGCGCATTCATGCACTCATGTTTATACAACGTCCCTCACCTCTCATGAATTATTTCTGTAACCAGTCCAGTCAAGTGATTACACTCTATTTCTTCTTTTAATTATTATCTTTCACATCTTTCAAAACATTTCAACAAAACTGTATCATATGACTCCTCATTTGGAACAAGCTTCAAAAGCACTTTTCAGTGAAGGGAGCACATGATATGATTTTGTTTAAATTTTTTTTTCAGCTGATCATTTTGTAAATTATGCTGGCGGCACTGCTGATTCATTAGGTTAAGAGTCAATTCTGTCATCTGATCACTTGTTAGAAAGTTCTTGGAGGGGTCTTCAACCATTAATCATTATATGCCATTGCCATTATGTTTATATACAAAATGTTGTATCTATATCTTATCTCTCTGAACCTCTGTGGGATCCCCAGGAAGTTGTTTACTGTGGTAAACAAGCACCATTTTACTGGTAAAATAGTACCCAGTTACTAATGCTTGGGGTGCTTCTTCTCTAAAATAGACAACATGGGGCAAAAATGATCGACTGACCTTTATTAGCTTAACTTGGCATAGTCAAGATAAGCTATTGCCATCACACGTGCAGAAGTCTGTGAGTCTGTTCACATTTTCCTTTAGCACGGGCTACACCCCGCAGTTCTTGTCTGATCGTCACGAAATTTCATATGCAGGTTTGGGGTCATGTCTAGATGAGAACATCCTTTTTTGGTTGTGATCGGGCAACCGGTATGGCTGCCCGAGCCCAAAGCCCAAAAACCATTAACACACTCTATAGGACGTATTTATGAAGGGATTTCATTGTAACTTGGTAGGATGCCTCTGTATAATGCCTAGATGAGAACGTCCCCTTTTGGGCATGATCTGTCAACCGTGATGGCTGCCCAAGCCCAAAACCCAAAAACTTTTAGCACAGTCTGCAGGTCATGTTTAATATGGAGGGATTTCATTGTAACTTGGTAGGATGACTCCTTATGATCTCTAGATAAGAATTTCCCCATTTGGGCGTGATCTGTCAACCGTGACGACTGCCCGAGCCCAAAACCCGAAAACCTTTAGCACAGTATACAGGTCATATTTATTGAGGAATTTCATTGTAACTTGGTGGGTTGACTTCATACAATGTCTAGATGAGAAAGTCACCTTTTGGTCCTGATTGGGCAACTGTGATGGCTACAGGGGCCCGAAGCCCAAAAACCTTTAGCACAGTGTACAGGTCATATTTATGAAGGGATTACATTGTATGGTAGGATGATTTCAAATAATGTCTAGATGAGAACGTCCCATTTTGATTGCCATCATTCAGCCTTGATGGGTGCCCGAGCCCAAAAACCTTTAGCACAGGCAAAAGGTCATATTTACAGAAGGATTTCATTGTAACCTGTTAGGTTGACTCCATATAATGCCTAGATGATGACATCCCCTTTTGTCGTGATTGGTCAACTGTGATGGCTACAGGTGCCCGAAGCCCGAAAACCTTCAGCACAGTCTACAGGTCATAATTATGAAGGGATTTCATTGTATCTTGGAAGGATGACTCCAAATAATATCTAGATGAGAACATCCCCTTTTGGTCGCGATCATTGAGCCTTGATGGCTGCCCGAGCCCAAGGATTTCATTGTAACTTGTTAGGTTGACTCCATATAATACCTAGATGATGACATCCCCTTTTGGTCGTGATTGGATTGGGTGGTGGTGTATTTTGTCCCTTGAGTGCTAAAGCATTGCAAAGCCTTGCTGCACTCGAGGGACAAATTTAACAATTTTATTAACTTGGGTAAAATAAAAGACATTACCCATTCAATTTTTATTTTTTCAAGTTTACATTAGTTATAGAAAGAGAGCATGCGGCAGCCAAAAGGACCATGCAGGAGGGCCTGAGAAACAGATTTTTAACTTTTTTAGGCCTTACTGGTGTTTAAGGTCAACTAAAATAGGAATAATTTGAGAACTTTTTACAAAATTGTTCCCTGTAAATTGTCTCAACTTTTTTTTCAGAGATTTCTTGAATTCAATGTAGTTTTGAATTAAAGTGTTCATGCCTTAACTGAAACTCATAAATACACCCATTCTATTCTGTAGATTATGAGGCCTAAAACAAAACAAACCAAGAACATGGCAAAGAAATAATTACAAAAATAAAAAAACGACCTGCCCATATGCAATTTTATAAAAAATGGACTGAGAAACAACATGTACTTTGTGGGGGCCTAAATATAAATTCTTATTTCAGTGACAAGAGATATTCTGTCCCCGGCAGGAATATGTGACAGCAGCATGTAAGGTGTTATTCCCACAGAGACCAATCTATAGAACTGTTCACAATGAGTATTCAAAAATATATCAAGAACTTAAATAGGCAATGTGGATTAGTGGATTGACCTCTAAGAATAACTGCTTCCTTACCTATGACAAATTCTGTTAAGGCATAATGTGACTTTGACTCATTGTTCTAAATTTGATCTCCCATACATGTATGTTATCAAGGTTTAGTAGAGAATACGATTCATTGGAAGTATAATTGGGAAGTTGCAGGGGAGGGTTAGTACAGTACAATCGCTGTGGACTGGTCGTAATCCATGCGTGGGCAGTGATGTCCATGCATGCATTTACCAGCAAATCTGAAAATAAGTAATCTGTCATTTGCAAAATGAAGACTCCAGAGGGTGAATTTGCTGATGCTATCCCATACAGTGGGCTAAAATCCCCCATTTTATCTGGTGTGTACCTCTTTCTGTTTGGTACCGAGACGTTGATTCAGATTGAGGTTCACAGAGGGAAAATTTAGTAATGTTGTGCAGAGTGATCACCAAATTCACCCTCTGTGAACCTCATTCTGCAGATGACAGGCTGCTTATTTCCAGGCTTGTTTACCTGGTAATAAAAATCAACAGAAAAATTTTAATTAACCCTTTACCCAACGCAGACGATTTCAAAATTTATTATTTTAAATATCATTTTTTAAATTTTTCAAAAAATTTCAACAAAACCATATCATGTGACTCCTCTTTGGAACGAGCTTGACGTATACAAATGAACGTTGTCGAGTACACATTCGGCCAGTACTCGACAATGTTCATTTGTATACATACAACGGAATAGTTTATGCGATTACTCAGTACTCACGAAAACTACCGATCATTAACGAAGTCTTGAATGCCAAAGTCGATTATTTCTCAAAATATACAATGCGGCTTCGAGGTGTAATCTATCACAAAGGAGAAGCGTTAGATTTACTACATTCTAAACGTGGAACGATGATCACTATCGATATTTCGGATAACCGGTTGACAGTTTTTCTAATCGGTTAGGTTCAGCAGTTGAAAAAATATTATTTTTCCAAAAAAATTTCAACAAAACCATATCATGTGACCCCTCGTTGGAACGAGCTCATTGAGCTCGTTCCAACTTTTGTTGAATTTTTTGAAAATTTTTAAAAATGATATTTAAAATAATAAATTTTGATATCGTCTGCATTGGGTAAAGGGTTAAAAAACAGCCATATTTTTTGTAAATGTGTTATGTTGGAACATAAGTTAACCACGATGTGAACCTGTGCAAGTATGGACACATTTTTGCCCGGAGCATTTTTCAGCCATTTGTTATCCAGTTTTTAGCTCACCTGACTTTCAGTCAGGAGAGCTATAGTGATCACTCACCGTCCGTCGTCCATGAACATGGTGTTTGCGTCTTCTCCTCCCAAACCGCTGAACCAATTTAATTGATATTTGAGATAATAGTTTGTTATGACATCGCAATTTGATTTTGTTCAAATCAAGTTGCCTCGCCCCTTGGTAAGGCCACGCCCAAAAAGTGTGCCTAAATCTTAAAAAATCTTCTTCTCATGAACTGGCAGTAGCAGAGACTTGATATTAGGTGTGCAGCTTCCTTTTGAGGCGTAGACTCAGATTTGTTCAAGAGAAGTTTGTCGGGCATTATTTGCCTTCATTATGGGAGGGGCAAAAATTTTGGCCACGCCTAAAATTTCTATTTTCAGAACTGTAAGGTTGATTTGAACCAAATTTGATATGAGATGATAATGGGTCATAAGTAGTTGATTGATGCAAAAAAAAATTTTCTCATTGCCCCGTGGGAACCTCAGGAGCTAAAAATAGGAAAAACCTTAAAACTGCCATATCTTCAAAACTACACGGCACAGAAAATTCTTATTTTGTATAAAGCTTACTTTTATCCAGTAGAAAAGAATGGTTAAAAAAAAATCCCTATCGGTTTGATCACAAGGTACTTTTTTCAGGACTTTGAAAAAGTGCTGAGTCAGCACTTTTTAACACTGTAGGCAATGGGAAAAACATTAAAAAATCTTCTTCTCCAGATCCAGCAGGCAGAATCTTTTCATATTTGGTATGCAACATTGTGGGGTGGATCTGATTCAAGTTTGTTCAAATCGGCCCCTCGGGTTTATATTTGGGCTCAGTATAGGAGCCCAAATTTCAACTTAGTGCATTTCAGGCAAATTTCTTAAAAAATCTTCTTCTTCAGATCCAGCAGGCAGAATCTTTTGATATTTGGTATGCAACATTGTGGGGTGGATCTGATTCAAGTTTGTTCAAATCGGCTCCCTAGATTCATATTTGGGTTCACTATAGAAGCTCGAATTCGAACTTAGTGCATTTCAGGCAAATTTCTTAAAAAATCTTCTCCAGATCCAGCAGGCAGAATCTTTTGATATTTGGTATGCAACATTATGGGGTGGATTTGATTCAAGTTTGTTCAAATCAGCCCCCTGGATTCATATTTGGGCTCACTATAGAAGCCCGAATTCGAACTTAGTGCATTTCAGGTAAATTTCTTAAAAAATCTTCTTCTCCAGATCCAACAGGCAGAATCTTTTCATATTTGGTATGCGACATTGTGGGGTGGATCTGATTCAAGTTTGTTCAAATTTAAACTTAGTGCATTTCAGGCAAATTTCTTTGAAAATCTTCTTTTCAAGATCCAGCAGGCAGAATCTTTTGATATTGGGTATGCGCCATGCTTAGGGGGGTGAGATTCAAGTTTGTTCAAGCCAAGTCCCTGGGTTCATATTTGGGCTCACTGTGGTAGCCCGAATTATAACTTAGTTCAAAATGTGGAAGTTTCTTTAAAAATCTTCTTCAGATCCAGCAGTCGGAATGTTTTGATATTTGGTATGCAGTATCCTTAAGGGGATGAGATTCAAGTTTGTTCAAGCCATGTCCCTAGGTCCATATTTGGGCTCACTGTAGGTGCCCAAATGATAACTTAGTTCAAAATGAGGAATTTTCTTTAAAAATCTTCTTCTTCAGATCCAGCAGTCAGAATGTTTTTATATTTGGTATGCACCATCCTTAGGGGGGCGAGATTCAAGTTTGTTAAAGCCAAGTCCCTGGTTTCATATATGGGCTCCCTGTGGGAGCCCGAATTATAACTTAGTTCAATATGAGGAATATTCTTCAAAAATCCTTTTTTTTTAACCCGACTGTTTACAGTGAGGGCTATAATAATAACTTTTGTCCGTCCGTTCATCCATCCGTCTGTCCATCTGTTAACTTTTAGAGTTTTGGTTAAAGTTTGTGGTTAAAGTTTTTTTTACTGAAGGTTCAAGTGGGTTTTTTTTTTTTTTTTCTTCCTGTTTAGTTGACATTTGGAGTTTTGGTTAAAGTTTGTGATTAAAGTTTTTTATTCAACCTTCAAGTACAGGCTATACCCAGTAGTTCTTGTCTGATCATCACAAAATTTCATATGTAGGTTTTAGGTCATGTGTACATGAGAACGTCCCCTTTTGGTCGTGATCGGTCAACTGGTATGGCTGCCTGCGCCCAAAACCCGAAAACCATTAACACAGTCTACAGGTCGTATTTATGAAGGGATTTCATTGCAACTTCATAGAATGCCTCTGTATAATGCCTAGATGAGAACGTCTACGTTTGGGCATGATCTGTCAACTGTGATGGCTGTCCAAGCCTGAAACCCAAAAACTTTTAGCACAGTCTGCAGGTCATGTTTAATATGGATGGATTTCATTGTAACTTGATACGATGACTCTGTATGATGTCTAGATGAGAATTTCCCCATTTGGCCTTGATTTATCAACCGTGATGACTGCCCGAGCCCAAAACCCGAAAACCTTCAGCACAGTCTACAGGTCATATTTATGGAGGGATTTCATTCTAACTTGATAGGTTGACTTCATATAATGTCTACATGAGAAAGTCCCCTTTTGGGCGTGATTGGGCAACTGTGATGGCTACAGGTGCCCAAAGCCCGAAAACCTTCAGCACAGTCTACAGGTCATATTTATGAAGGGATTTCATTGTAACTTTGTAGGGTCAATCCACATGATGCCCAGATCAGAATGTCCCCTTTTGGTTGCGATCATTCAACCATGATGGCTGCCAGAGCCCGAAGCCCAACAACCTTTAGCACAGTCTACACGTCATATTTATGAAGGGATTTCATTGTAACTTGATAAGCTGACTTCATATAATGTCTAGATGAGAACATCCCCTTTTGGGGAACTGTGACGGCAACAGGGGCCCTAAGCCTGAAAACATTTAGCACAGTCTACAGGTCATATTTATGGAGGGATTTCATTGTAACTTGATAGGTTGACTTCATATAATGTCTAGATGAAAACGTCCCCTTTTGGGCAACTGTGATGGCAACAGAGGCCCGAAGCCCGAAAATCTTTAGAATATTCCACAGGCCAAAATTATAAAGGGATTTCATTGTAGCTTGGTAGGATGACTCCAAGTTTGTGGTTAAAAACCCAGACAAACACCACACCACACCACACCACCCCGCCCCTACCCTCCCCCCCCCCCCCCCATTAGGCTTTTTTTCCCTTTTTTTTTTCTTTCTCCAATATGCATTTTGAACTATTTACAGTCACTACATGTGGAACCTTTTTTTTTCAAACATATATACCCCCCATCTCCCACCCAAACAACCCCCCCCCCACCCCGGGGGCCAATTAGGCACTTTTTTTTCTTTTATCAAAAATACTGGTTTACAGTTTTGTTTAAAAACCCAGACAAACACCACCACCCCCACCCTCCCCAAATTGGGCATTTTTTTTTTTTTGTTTCCTCCAATATGCATTTTGAACTATTTACAGTCACTACATGCAGAAGCTTTTTTTTCCTTTTTGTCAAAATGCTTTTTTACAGTTTTGGTTGAAGTTTGTGGTTAAAAATCCAGACAGAAATTATCATCACCCCTCCCCCCCCCCCCACCCCTCAATTAGGCATTTTCTCTTTCCTCGAATATGCATTTTGAACTATTTGCAGTCACTACATGCGGAACCTTTTTTTAACCACATGTAACCCCCCCCACACACACACACACACACACCTCCACCCCACCCTCCCCACCCCCTGGGGGTGGGGCAATTAGGCACTTTTTTTTTTCTTTCGTCAAAAATGCTTTTTTACAGTTTTGGTTGAAGTTTGTGGTAACCACAAAAACCCAGACAAACACCCCCACCCCCATGGTGCCAGTTAGGTATTTTTTTTTTTCTCTGCTTAAAATGCATTCTGAAGTATTTAGACTGACCATGTGGAAAAAAATGGACTCCCCCTGACACACCCCCACTTTCCCCCACCCCTCACCCCCACCCACCTCTTCCTCACCCAGGGCCATTCATGCAACATTTTTTCTTTGGTACAAAATGCATTTTTAGACTGACTGTTTATAGTCAGGGCTATAGTCATGACTTTCGTCTGTGCTTCTGTCGGTCCATCCATCTGTCTGTAAACAATTGGTTGCCGACTGATAACTCCAGTTTGGATTATTTGATTGAATATAGGTTCCACAACGCCCCCTCCTCCCTCCCCCCCCCCCCCCCCCCAACTCCCCGTGTCACTTAGGCAATTATTCCCAAAATGCATTTTGAAGGATTGGGAGTTATTACATGCAAAAAAGAAAATTGACTTGTATAGCCCAACATTGCTTTATGTACTGCATCTTTAATCCTATACCTAACACAAGTTGAAGCCAACAGTACAAATTATTTTTCTGAAACATCAGATTTTTTCATTTTTCACTTCTAACCATGGCTTATTAGTCCTTATTGGAACAAGCTCATCAAGTTTGTTCCATTAATAGGTCAGGAGGTATGTTTTGAAGTAGAGAAATGAAAAAATAAAATTTGAATAGCAAATTTTGTATATCATGTGTGCAGATATGGCAGATTCGTTAGGTGAACTGTTACTAAAAAATGGCTCCGACTATTTTGCGTCTAAGCATTGCCATTCCTGGAAAAGTCGGCTGCATGCATGACATCACTCTAGTTTTAGATCCACTGGTCAGAATCTTTGGATATTTGGTATAAGCTTTTCTTAGGAGGAGCAGATGCAACTTGTTGAAATCAATTCTCTGGGTTGATATTTAGGCTACCATGTCAGGTGAGTGCCCTCGGGCCTCCTGGGGCCTCTTGTTTTCAAACTTGGCACAGAAGTTAACCGCCATGAAAATCTATGCAAACCTTGAGTGATTTTAAGTTTGATTAGAGTTTCCCAGCCAGAGTTATGGTACAGTCTGACTAAGAAATTATACAGACTGTGGACACATTTTTGACTGTAGCATTTCTCAGCCATTTGTTGTCTGATCTTTTTCAAACTCGGCCCAGAAGTTAACCACCATAACCCTTGCAAGTGTGGTTTTGAGTATGATTGGATTTTTGTAACCAGAGTCGTTTGTGTCTCCGTCACACTAAAATACAGGTTATGTTCAAAGCGGGGTTGAGTACAATGTTATCGGTTGGATAAAAACAGTAGTTATGGACAATGCAAAAAAAAGCCTACCAGTTATACAGTGACACCTGTCTTGAGAGACCACTGTCATGAGAGACTGCCTGTCATGAGAGACCACCGGTCTTGAGAGACCAGAGACTGCAAAACTGTGGCAAAAACTCAGTTTTTCACCTGTTTTGAGAGACCAGAAAATAAATTTTTGGCAATTTAAGAGTATTAAAATCAATTAAGATCAATGCAATGTGTACAGAAATCAATAGTTCAAAAATGTAACCAGGACATCTGTCCAACAGTGAAATTGTTAGTCAAGACAATTGTCCCCCAGAACCTCAATATCTGAAAGCATACACAAGTATTACAAATATATTTCACTGTAGATTGTCTGAAAACTATATTGTTATTCAGTTGTATAACTCTTCAAGTCTAAAAAAATTTCTTATCAAGATCCCTGTGAAAAGATGAAGATAAATGTTAAAAAACCAAACTTAGTTTATGTCCATTGTTTAAGTGTGACAAAATCAATGAGGATTAAGCAAACTAAACCATCTACATAAGCTTATTTTTACTCAAAATGTGACTGAAATTATTTGCTAATAATAAAACAAAACCTAACAGACACAAAAACGTTGACTTTTCAAGATTCAACCGTAATTTTTTTTTATAAAAATAGCTCATTTGAAAATATTGATTGAAAGAGAACACTTTGTTCATATAAAAGTAAGAAATTACTATTTTGGATGGATCAGCCCCTTCACATCATAATCAAAAAGAGTTTTTAAGTTTATGTACTTTTAACTGTAATTTATTGAACAATGCCTTTGTACTTGTATTAAAACTGAATTAAAATTTTTAAAAAGTTGAAAAATCAGTTCTTCTCCATTTCTGCAATAAGTATTTTCTGGTTGATCATTCTCTGACAAGCAAAAACCTCAAACCTGTAATGAGAGACCACCTTTGCTCGGCAAAAAGGGCGGTCTCTCAAGACAGGTTCTACTGTATTATGCAATGCTAGGCGGTGCTCTTGTTCAGAGCAATATTAAATGGAGCAGTTAAGGGTTAATAGTAAGAAAATTTAGAAGGCTAATATGACATACAACATAAAGCAATCACAAGTAACCAAGTAAATCCATTATTCATTCTGGTAATTGGATTTCTCTGAAAAGAGGAAAAAGTGTCTTATAACCCCATAATTATGATGTCAAGTACCAGTGTTTTGCTTGGCTAATTTTTTCGGTGATGTTGAATAATTTAACCCTTTACCCAATGAATCACCTGCATCTGCCCACATAATATGCAAATTCAGCAGTTGAAAAAATATTATTTTTTTTTAAAAATTTCAACAAAACCATATCATGTGACCCCTTGTTGGAACGAGCTCGTCGAGCTCATTCCAATGAGGGGTCACATGATATGGTTTTGTTGAAATTTTTTGAAAAATTTAAAAAAATGACATTTAAAATAATAAATTTTGATATCGTCTGCATTGGGTAAAGGGTTAAACTAACCAATGATATCTTTTTGTCAGATCTCATTAATTTGTGTCAAAGATGTGGGGGCAATATTGTCCATCTATCCAATGCCCTGCGATTTGTGCATTTTCGATTTGAATCAATGTGGGTGTATTATTTTGGAATCAAATTGAACCTTGAATTGAATCATGGTGACTTGAAAAAGACCAATTTTTTAATTTTTTCTTTTTCTTTGGGGGGGGGGGGGGGGGGGGAGGGGAAGGGGGTGAGTTGGTGGGGGGCAGTGGTGTGGAGTGAGGGGTACATAAACCTGATTTGTTCTGACTGTGATAAAATATTCCAACCACATCATTAAGCTGAAGGAATGCCTTGATAATGTAGTTGGAATATTACCCAGTTAGGAATACAGTTAAAACTAGAAGTCTTGTCATCAATTGCACGCAATCACCTCGCCATTTAGCGTGTTTATCGGCGCATTAGGTCACATGGAAAGGCTATCAAATTCTCTTCGCAGCCTATGCACAAGCAATGGTTCAGAAAATGGGCCTCCGGATTTAACCCGGAGGTCCATTAGCTGAAACATTGCTTGTGTTTGCTGTGAGTAATGGCAAGACTCTGTGGTAATTTGGGTATTTTCAATAGGAAAATTGTGCGCAATTCCTGTGCGAAATTGTGTCAAGACAAGCGCGCAATTCATGTCAGGACTTTTAGTTTTAACTGTATAGTTAAAAATAAAACAGGAACAGGTTCGAGAATTTCTGGTACTGGGCACTACTCAGGGCTAGCTGCTAGCAACAACTCATCATTGATATTGTTCAGAAACTATAAATTTGCATTCAACAGTGGCAGCGATTTGTGAGACTGGAATTAGCATGGGTGCGGATGCTGTTTATGTTAACATAGTTGATATGCTGCCATATTACACACTACATGAAAATATCCACTGATTAAGGCTGTAAAAATGCACATGGTTAGTCGGTTACATGTTACATAAGGTGCTGGATTCAAGGAATTAATAGAGGATATCTACACTGTTTTAGTGAATATCGAGAATTATCTCATAAGTGTGAACCTAAAAGTTTTATTTTTCATGAGCGCTTGCGCCCATTATCCCCCACCCATGGGAACCCCAAAATGAAAACTAATTATTTATTTATTTATTTATTAAGGTGTAACGGCACTTTAACAGCCAAGGTCATATTGTGTCGGTGACAGTTTTACAGGTGGAGGAAGTCGGAGTACCCGGAGAGAACCACCGAGCAATGATGAGCAGCTACCAGCTCCCCAACATCTTAAGTCTGCACTGCAGCACAGGCAGGGTTAGATTGGTGCATCATCAATGTGCAGTACGCCTTAGTACACGGCGTCATCGTGCCCCCACGTGGACAGTCGAGGTTAAGTGCCTTGCCCAAGGACACAATGTGGGAGTCTGAATCGATCGCTCACACGGTCACCCATCCAAGGCCCAACCAGGCTTGATGTTGCTTAACTTCGGTGATCTCCCCGTGGGAACCCCGGGAAGTAAGCAGCACTTGTTTACTGTGGTAAACCAGTTCCGCTTTACTAGTAAAATAGGACCCAGTCACCAATGCTTGGGGTGAAAGTCCTCTAAAATGGGCAACATGTAGATCAACGATTGACTAAACTTGACTTCATCTCCATGTTGTGTCACGATTAGCCATGGTGCATAAATATGTGACGTTAACCACCAACAAACAAACAAACAAGCTTCGGTGATCTAACAAGAACCGGTTACCGCAACGCCACCGCACCCCCGAGTGAAAACTAGCACTTTCAGGTCTACACGAGTGAGATGATTCCCGATATTCACTAAAATAGCGTAGATTTTCTTTTTATTATATGCTACATGATATTTTACTGCACAATATTCAGCTCAATTCGACTGTAAACAGTTTCAAAACAATAACAGAAAGCTGCTGATTGTTCCTTCAAGGCGTCATCATGCGCCGAAGCCTAACGTCATTTAGGAAGCTACAGAAAAAATTTATCATGTGGACCTGAAATATTTTTTTTCACTCATGCAAGTGCTCGTGAAAAATAAAACTTTCAGGTCCACACTCATGAGATAATTCCAGATACTGACTAAAATAGAGTAGATTTTCTTTTTTATTATGTGCTATGAGACATTTTATAGCACAATATTCAGCCAATTCGAGCCCAGATGTGTACGTTTCAAAACAATAACAAAGATCAGCTGATCATTCCTTCAAGGCAACGTCATGCGCCGAAGCGTGACATCATTTTGGAAGCTACTGAGGAATATATATATACTGAGGAATATTTCTCATATCTATCGAGTCGATAGATATCGCGAAATATCTTTTAGATAATTTTTGATAATTCACAGGCTAGCATATAATAAATGAAAATATTCACTGACTAAGGCTGTAAAAATGCACAGTGTTAGTTGATTTCATGTTACATAGTTACATACGGTGCTGGATACAAGGAATTAATGGAAATACTTATACTGGATTGTGGAATTTTTTTAAAAGTGAATTTCAAAAATGAAAACATATTCTGTTCAATTAATAGCTTGCTTTTAGTGTTTACTTACAAAGTTGAAATGCTGAAACTGTGTTCAGGTGTTATAATGCACAAGTAGTGTTGAAACAACTAATCGACGCTAACGCGATTTTTGTCAAAAGTCGACGATAAAATCTGAAGTCGACTAATCGGTACATTTTTAGCTCACCTGAGCGAAGCTCAAGGGGAGCTTTACTAATCACTTTCTGTCCGTCGTCCGTCGTCCGTCGTCGTCCGTCCGGCGTTAACTTTACATTATCGACTTCTCCTCCTAAACCACTAGCCCAATTTTATTCAAATGTTGGCTAAATGTTTATTACCTAATGCCAATTCAGATTTGTTCAAATGAAGTTGCCCCTCCTCCTGGGTGGTGCCACGCCCCCAAGGGGCACCAAAATCTTTGTAAATCTTCTTCTCATGAACCAGCAGTAGCAGAGACTTGATATTTGGTGTGCAGCTTTCTTTTGAGGTGTAGACTCAGATTTGTTCAAGAGAAGTTTGTGGGGCTATACTTGGCGTCGTTATGGGAGGGGCAAAATTTTTTGCCCCGCCCAAAATTTCTATTTTCCAAACCGAGAGGCTGATTTGAACCAAATTTTATGTGAGGGCTTATTGGGTCATGAGTACTTGATTTATGCAAAAAAAAATTTTTCCGCAGCCCCGTGGGAACCGCAGGAGCTAAAAATAGAAAAAATTTAAAACGCCCATATCTCCAAAACTGCACGGCACTGAGAATTTTTATTTGGTGTGCAGCTTCCTTAGGACCAACAGAAAGGATTGGTAAAAAAAAAATTGCCATCGGTTTTATCTTAGGGTACAGTTTCGGGACTTTGAAAAAGTGCTGAGTCAGCACTTTTTAACACTGTAGGCAATGGGAAAAACATTAAAAAATCTTCTTCTCCAGATCCAGCAGGCAGAATCTTTTGATATTTGGTATGCAACATTGTAGGGTGGATCTGATTCAAGGTTGTTCAAATCGGCCCCCTGGGTTCATATTTGGGCTCAGTATAGGAGCCCGATTTCGAACTTAGTGCATTTCAGGCAAATGTCTTAAAAAATCTTCTTCTCCAGATCCAGCAGGCAGAATCTTTTGATATTTGGTATGCAACATTGTGGGGTGGATTTGATTCAAGTTTGTTCAAATCGGCCCCCTGGGTTTATATTTGGGCTCAGTATAGGAGCCCAAATTTGAACTTACTGCATTTCAGGCAAATTTCTTTGAAAATCTTCTTCTCCAGATCCAGCAGGCAGAATCTTTTGATATTTGGTATGCAACATTGTAGGGTGGATCTGATTCAAGTTTGTTCAAATCGGCTCCCTAGATTCATATTTGGGCTCACTATAGGAGCTCAAATTCGAATTTAGTGCATTTCAGGCAAATTTCTTCAAAAATCTTCTTCTCCAGATCCAGCAGGCAGAATCTTTTGATATTTGGTATGCAACGTTGCGGGGTAGATCTGATTCAAGTTTGTTCAAATTGGTTCCCTGGGTTCATATTTGGGCTTACTATAGAAGCCCGAATTCGAACTTAGTGCATTTCAGGCAAATTTCTTAAAAAATCTTCTTCTCCAGATCCAGCAGGCAGAATCTTTTCATATTTGGTAAGCAACATTGTGGTGTGGATCTGATTCAAGATTGTTCAAATCGGCCCCCTGGGTTAATATTTGGGCTCAGTATAGGAGCCCGATTTCGAACTTAGTGCATTTCAGGCAAATTTCTTAAAAAATCTTCTTCTCCAGATCCAGCAGGCAGAATCTTTTGATATTTGGTATGCAACATTGTAGGGTGGATCTGATGCAAGTTTGTTCAAATCGCCCCCCTGCGTTCATATTTGGGTTCAGTATAGGAGCCCGATTTCGAACTTAGTGCATTTAGGCAAATTTCTTAAAAAATCTTCTTCTCCAGATCCAGCAGGCAGAATCTTTTGATATTTGGTATGCAACATTGTGGGGTGGATCTGATTCAAGTTTGTTCAAATCGGCTTCCTAGATTCATATTTGGGCTCACTATAGAAGCTCGAATTTGAACTTAGTGCATTTCATGCAAATTTCTTAAAAAATCTTCTTCTCCAGATCCAGCAGGCAGAATCTTTTCATATTTGGTAAGCAACATTGTGGGGTGGATCTGATTCAAGTTTGTTCAAATCGGCCCCCTGGGTTTATATTTGGGCTCAGTATAGGAATATATTGAATCAGATCTACCCCGCAACGTTGCATACAACTTAGTGCATTTCAAGCAAATTTATTAAAAAATCTTCTTCTCCAGATCCAGCAGGCAGAATCTTTTGATATTTGGTATGCAACATTGTGGGGTGGATCTGATTCAAGTTTGTTCAAATAGGCTTCCTAGATTCATATTTGGGCTCACTATAGAAGCTCGAATTCGAACTTAGTGCATTTCAGGCAAATTTCTTAAAAAATTTTCTTCTCCAGATCCAGCAGGCAGAATCTTTTGATATTTGGTATGCAACATTGTGGGATGGATCTGATGCAAATTTGTTTAAATCGGCTCCCTAGATTCATATTTGGGCTTACTATAGAAGCTCGAATTCGAACTTAGTGCATTTCAGGCAAATTTCTTAAAAAATCTTCTTCTCCAGATCCAGCAGGCAGAATCTTTTGATATTTGGTATGCAACATTGCGGGGTGGATCTGATTCAAGTTTGTTCAAATCGGCCCCCTGGATTCATATTTGGGCTCACTATAGAAGCTCGAATTCAAACTTAGTGCATTTCGGGCAAATTTCTTCAAAAATCTTCTTCTCCAGATCCAGCAGGCAGAATCTTTTGATATTTGGTATGCAACATTGCAGGGTGGATCTGATTCAAGTTTGTTCAAATCGGCCCCCTGGATTCATATTTGGGCTTAATATAGAAGCCCGAATTCGGACTTAGTGCATTTCGGGCAAATTTATTAAAAAATCTTCTTCTCCAGATCCAGCAGGCAGAATCTTTTGATATTTGGTATGCAACATTGTGGGGTGGATCTGATTCAAGTTTGTTCAAATCGGCTTCCTAGATTCATATTTGGGCTCACTATAGAAGCTCGAATTCGAACTTAGTGCATTTCAGGCAAATTTCTTAAAAAATCATCTTCTCCAGATCCAGCAGGCAGAATCTTTTGATATTTGGTATGCAACATTGCGGGGTGGATCTGATTCAAGTTTGTTCAAATCGGCCCCCTGAATTCATATTTGGGCTCACTATAGAAGCTCGAATTCAAACTTAGTGCATTTCGGGCAAATTTCTTCAAAAATCTTCTTCTCCAGATCCAGCAGGCAGAATCTTTTGATATTTGGTATGCAACATTGCGGGGTGGATCTGATTCAAGTTTGTTCAAATCGGCCCCCTGGATTCATATTTGGGATTAATATAGAAGCCCGAATTCGCACTTAGTGCATTTCGGGCAAATTTATTAAAAAATCTTCTTCTCCAGATCCAGCAGGCAGAATCTTTTGATATTTGGTATGCAACATTGTGGGGTGGATCTGATTCAAGTTTGTTCAAATCGGCTTCCTAGTTTCATATTTGGGCTCACTATAGAAGCTCGAATTCGAACTTAGTGCATTTCAGGCAAATTTCTTGAAAAATCTTCTTCTCCAGATCCAGCTTCAGAATCTTTTCATATTTGGTAAGCAACATTGTGGGGTGGATCTGATTCAAGTTTGTTCAAATCGGCCCCCTGGGTTTATATTTGGGCTCCATATAGGAACCCAAATTTTAACTTAGTGCATTTCAGGCATATTTCTTAAAAAATCTTCTTCTCCAGATCCAGCAGGCAGAATCTTTTGATATTTGGTATGCAACATTGTGGGGTGGATCTGATTGTGATTCATGAACGTATTTATTTGTAAAGTTGATAGAATCTTAGACAAAATTTGCAGAAAAGATCTACTATAGAAGGGGTGGTATCCAGGGTGAACCGTTTACCCAAATCTAGCAGTACTAATGCATTATTCACACAAATCTCCGTTCAAATTTTATGACCCCTCATTGGAACACACGCATTCAGCTCATTCCAACAAAGGTCATATGCCATGTTTTCGAGACAAAAGAATAAAAATTTTAGTTATTCATGAAATTTTTAGGCAACTGTTGTCTGTTATTCACATTGCTTCATGAAATTTCAGTACTTTTGGAAGTTACCTCAGTCATCAAGGGTTAATTCCCCTTAATTAAATGTCACCTCTAAAAAACAACCACTTTGCATATCTTACCTTTTTACCAGCATAACTGCCAAAACTTGTCAGCATTCTTCGCAAAAATCGCTATTCAAATTTTTATGTTTGTCTCTTAAACATACATGTACTTATCGCTTGTAAATACCCCATTGGAATGAGCTTTTTGAGCTCATTCCAATGAGAGGTCGCACACCATGCTTTTTGAGTCAAAAAAGCAATTTTTTTAGTTATTCCAGAATTTCGTACGTAAAACACAGCTTTATGACTTCACATTAAAATGAGCTCTCTAAGCTTGTTCCAATCAACATTCACGCACTATGTCTTTCACACAAAAAATAAAATTTTCCATTTATTCAGGAATTTTGTTTGCAAGAACACTCTTAATCCCCCCCCCCCCCTCCCACACACACACACACACACAAACACACACACACACAAACACAGACACACACATCTAAAAGTTCGTCAGCAAAAAAACAGTTACTTCAATTTTTAAATGCATTATAGGAACAACTTGCCTAATCAAATTTAAATACTTTTGCATCATTCTGTATCTAGAACAAACCATTTACCATATCTTTACGCAAAATTCTCCAGCATCATTCACAAAAAAACACCATTATTTATATATTCACATTTCTGTCTCAAAAATATACCTGATCTTCCCATACCCCTATTGGAATAAGCTGTTTGAGCTTGTTCCAATGATGATAAAAAAAACTAATATTTTGGAAAATTTGTGAAAATTTTTGTTTTCTTGCATGCAAATATATACATGTAGCACATGGAAGATATCCACAGTTGGGGAGAGATGTCCAAGGCTATCTCTTCACATTCCTTGTTTGTGCTTCATGCTAAACCACTTTGTCTGCAGAGATAAATTTGCTTTATTAAAAATCATTGGAGATTGGCCACACACCAATGATTTTAAATAAAACTAATTTTAGGTAACAAATGTTGAACTTCAAACAAAATCTATCACTCAACCAGGTAATGTTGATGAGGCATGACATGGTGAAGGTGACCTAAAATACTTCTTAGAGTCACTTTGTCAGGTGAGCGATTAAGGCCACGTGGGGCCTCTTGTTTAGGCATGGGGTGTGTTAAGACAGATAACCTAAAATATTGAAACAATGTAACTACACTGCATTGGTTTTACGTTTGTCTTCAAAACAGGAGTGTCATCTATTCTATGAGACGATTCCACATGCACAGTTCACTGTAGGCCTCGTGTTGCACTCATGATAAATGTGTCGGGGATGTCTTTGATCTGTCAACATCACAGCAAAATATCCGATTCAAAGCCCGGTGAGGAAATCAAAGGAATGGAAACTTTTGAAATCAGAATTTCTGTCTGTGCTACACTTCTAACATCTTCCTAACTCAACTAAAATTCAATTTCACAAGCACGAACCACCCACTCCACCCCTTATCGAATACATACATGCCAATACTTATACAAAATATTATTTTCAAAAATGGCTTCAAAACGTTCACATCGGCGACAGCGCACTTCGGGCGTTTCCCAGTACAAACCGTAAAGATGTGTATAAATGGCCGGGTACCAAATGACCTTCCCTGTGGGAACCCCGGGAGGTAAGCAGCACTTGTTTACTGTGGTAAACCAGTTCCGCTTTACTAGTAAAATAGGACCCAGTCACCAATGCTTGGGGTGAAAGTCCTCTAAAATGGGCAACATGTAGATCGACGATTGACTAAACTTGACTTCATCTCCATGTTGTGTCACGATTAGCCATGGTGCATAAATATGTGACGTTAACCACCAATAAACAAACAAACACCAACAAACAAACCAAATGACCAGGGTATGATATGCCCACCATCCGTAGTGCATAGTCTAAGGTTATTTTCATTGTCAAGTGAGCATAATAGCACAGCAAGAAATTGTGGCTGAAGTCAGGATGCCACGCCATTTGAAACGTTACTCATCAGTTTAATGGCGGATTCAAAATTTGTTTTCGTTAAATTCATTCAGTGAATCTACGTCAAGGTAAACCTATTTTGAGACAAAGTTTTATTGATGCTGTTAAATGTTTCATGCAGAAGATCACATAGTCTGTCAGCGGGTATGTTTATAACAGGCCTATAGAAAAGTTATCGAATTATAATGATACAGCGTGCTGCCGATTAGTCGACTTGAGACTACCCAACCCCGACATTTGGCAGGGGTTGTCGACTCCAAAATTCAGAAGTCGTTTCAACACTATGCACAAGGCTCCAAATTGGTATCTGGACATGATCATTGACCAACCCAAATTGGCCAAATGCCAAACATAACTGTATAAGTATGAGTGGCTATCATTATGACTGGCACCAGCATGTCTACATCCCATATGTTCCCCTCCCAGGGAGGCACTTCTCTGACCCTCGTCTCTGTATTCTTGCCACCTCAGAACTGCCTACCTGGGTTCAGAGTGCAAGTAGACCTAAGGTGGTAGGGAGTCTTACAGAGACTGGGGTTGTATATGCTACAAGTCATGCTGCATGAGGCTGTTTTGGATGACAGTTGCTCTTAGTTATGTTTAGATACGACGAAAACTACATGTATTGGTTGTTTTCAGTCGGTGAGAGCCTGGTTGATTTTGAGGGTTCATGGCCCCCTAAACCCCCTTCAGCACCAGAGTTCAACCCAGGGAAAAATAATGGTTTGGTATTGATGAGAATGAATTATGTTCTTTTAAAAAATATCTATATTTTGGTAATTATGTAAAAATATATTTTGTTAGGCACAATCTTGTTGGTACCTTACCTTTTGTCAGATGTAGTCTTTTGAGGTTATTTGCTGACTTGATAATGCAGTCCCAGGGGTCGAAATGTTCAAAAAAATTTACTTGTCACCTGTCACAAGTAAAATTTTTTTTTTCACTTGTCACCCATTGAAAGCAACTTGAACAAATTGACTTTCAACACATTCGGCCCCCTTTGTGCATTCTGCAGATTTTTCCAAGTCAATTCAGGGGTTTTTCGTTACAAATTTACCCAGGACTAAACTCTTTGCAGATGACGCTGAACACGTCTTTCAACTGTTATGTAGTTACCCCGGCATTGCATGACGTGTACGCATTAATTTTCAATCATTACCAATGACGTATAAATTTAGTAAAAATGGAAACAAGTTTTCCCCAGAAAACACTAGATGATGACGAGTACGCACAGAATCTCCCTCAATATCTATGTCGTGTTTGGTTCAAAATAGAAACAAGTTTCCCCCACAAACAAAATGGAAGTGGAATGTAATTATTGTTAACTGTGCCGATTGTTTCAGATTTTTTTCTGCAATTGGAATTGGTATTTTTGGGAATGATTACAGCAACATAAAAAGTCATGGCAAAAATACACTTGTCGCCCAGGACAAGTGAATTTATTGTTTTGTTGTCGCTGGTAGAAATTATTTGTCGGCAACAAGTAGACAAGCGTTATTTCGACCCCTGAGTATCTAGATATGCATAAAAAATATGAGATTTTTGATGTGACACTCAGTGGTACCATAGCAACTACTCTAATGTTTTCATTATATTGATGCTTTCTACTGAAAATAAAAAATGTGAATAGCGAGATAAACCACAGTGTGCTTTCTGCAGGCTTGTCATTTTGAATATTGCAGGAGGGCTATTATGGTTCGCCTCAAATCACCCCAGGAGGTCCATTTTGGATTTGCCTAAAATGACCCCAGGAGGGCCATTTATGGTTTGTGGGGGCCATTTTGTTTTAGTCTGCTGGGTAGATAACTAATATCATTTTATGGTACATGGTTTGTGTAATTATGATGTACGTCATTACGTAATGAACAGATGCAGGCTTGAATATTTGGATGCAAGATACCAGGTTAGCCATGACACTCACTAATGGTGAGTGTTACAGTTATCTTGCATCCAGATAACCAAGCCATGTTGGGGCTAATCAATCAGATTTGGGGGACGAATCGTCCTGGCTTTGATTTTGGGACGAAACGTACCATGCGAATCGACGGGTCGAACTGGCTTGGGGATGATATGTGCCGTAATCGCACGTGACACGAGAGTTGTCACAGTCCGATGAACAATGTAATAACTAATTACAACTTTGGAATTGGCAGACCTCTCGCTGTTTGGAAAGTTACTTACTGTCTCTGGGTGACTGCATCGACGACACACAACAAACTCCACAAATTGCACTTTGCTTTGTTACCTCCATCAATCCACAAAAATTGCTGTTTGAGACGGCCGATTTTGAGGTGCCTTCGACTGAGTTAATGGGTTGCTGAAATTGGGGTTAGGCGGATGTTTACTGCACACGGAATTTTGAACTCAGGCGGTCGACTGCAGCCCGGGGTGATCGCCTGCCTCAAAAGGACAAGCCTGTTTCTGAACAAATGACCATGGTGTGCTTTGTGACCTGTATCCCTTATCATATTGCCTCATTACAACTTTTTACAGTGGTGGGGTCACTTCTGAAGCGTGGCTGAGGGCTTTTCCATCCTAAAGATTCCTGCCATAATCATTGTGCATATGTGTCTTCACCCCTGGAGCCTTGTTTGAACCAATGATCCATTGGCTGGCACCTAGCTAATATTTCTGGTGTTTTTGTATTAGGTGGATGATCTGCCATTTTGTGCTTTCATGTGGGATGCCCACACAAACCATACACTATCCACTATAATACAGTGAAACCCTGTTAATTGAATAGCCACTTTGCCAATGAAAATTATTCAATTAACAGGAGTATTCAATTAACAGGGATTGTGTCACTTTCCTATATTCTAGAATAAACTTAGCATTTATTCTATTATATCTTGTTTGACAGAGCTCCATGAGCTCTGTCAAACAAGATGTAATAGATTAAATGCCTGCATTGGCCAAACTGAGGCCAAATAGGTCTAGAAATAAAGGATAACTGGGGAGAGTCAGGATAATTTCTCGACAGGCTGCAAGATTTTTAGCTCATCTTGACAAAGTCAAGCTGAGCTAATCTAATCGCTTCCCGTCCGTCGTCTGTCAACACCATGTTTTGGTCTTCTCCTCCAAAGCCACTGGGCCAATTCAAGTGAAAGTTTGTGTGAGTGATGGTCCCAAAGGGGCATTTCATTTTTGTTCAACTCAGTATGCCCGGCCCCATAGGGAGGGAGTGGGGGAAAATGCTCCAAAATATTTTTAAAATCTTCTCAAGAACCAGTGTGTGCAATGACTTGATATTTGCTATGGAGCTTCCATATGAGGTGTAAAATCAAGTTTGTTCTAACGAAATTCGTAAAGTAATATTTGGCTTTGTAATAGGAGGGGTAAGATTTTTGACCCCGCCCAAAATTTCTATTTTCTGAACCGATGGTCCGGTATGAACCAAATTTGGTTTGTGGTAGTATTGGGTCATAAGTACTTGACCCATGCAAAAAAAAAATTCCCGCATCCCCATGGGAACCCTGGGAGCTAAAAATAGAAATATTTTCAAATGCCCATATTTCCCAAACCCCACGGAACAGAGAGCTTTTATTTGGTATGAAGTATCTTTATGACCAGTAGAATTGAATGGTAAAAAAAAATTGCCATCGGTTATGTTAGGGTGTTCTGTAATGGGCATCGAAAAAATGCTGAGTCAGCATATTTGCAAAAATTTAAAAAAATCTTTTCTCCAGAACCAATCATCAGAATCTTTTGATATTTGGTATACAGCATTCATAGGGGGGTCAGATAAAAGTTTGTTCAAATAAAGCTCATTGGTTCATATTTGGGCTCTCTACAGGAGCCTGAAGTTTTAACATAGGGTAATATGGGGAATATTCTTTAAAAATCTTCTTCTTCAGAACCACCAGTCAGTATCTTTTAATATTTGGTGTACATCATTGTTATGAGGGTCAGATTCTAGATTGTTCAAACCAAGTCCCTAGGTTAATATTTGGGCTTCCTACGGAAGCCCAAATTTTATCTTTGTTCTATATGGAGGGTAATTTAAAAAAATCTTCTTCTTCAGATCCATCAGTCAGAATGCTTTGATATTTGGTATGCAACATCTCTATGGTGGTCAGATTCAAGTTTGTTCAAATCAAATCCCTAGGTATATATTTGGGCTCACTATGGTAGCCCAAATTTTTACTTAGTGCAATATGAGAAAATTTCTTTAAAAATCTTCTTCTTCAGGTCCACCAGTCGGAATGCTTTTATATTTGGTATACAACATCTCTAGGTGGGGTCAGATTCCAGGTTGTTCAACTCGAGTGCCTAGGTTAATATTTGGGCTCCATATGGGAACATGAAATTTAACTTAGTACAATATGAGGGAATTTCTTCAAAAATCATCTTCTTCAGATTCACTTGTCAGAATGCTTTCACATTTGGTATTCAACATCTCTAGGGGGGTCAGATTCAAGTTTGTTCAAATCGGATCCATAGGTCAATATTTGGGCTCGCTATGGTAGCCCAAATTTGAACTTAGTGCAATTCAAAGAAATTTCTTGACAATTTCTCTTCTTCAGAACCAACAGTCAGAATGCTTTCATATTCGGTACACAACATCTCTAGGGAAGTCAGATTTAACTGTGTTCAAATCAAGAGCCTGGGTTAATATTTGGGCTCTCTATGAGAGCCGGAATTGGCCATTTTGCTGAAGAATTAAAAATTTTGTATTCAGTACCCTCTAGAGGTACTAAGATTAATCCCCGTAGGTTGTATCAAGGGGCTTCATAGGGGAGCTCTGCATTTTACTTATGGTCAACTGAAGAAAAGGCATGATGCCCAGATTATTTTTGTCACTCCTGAGGGACTCAAGGATTGACAGTGTAGCCTATGGAGATGGCTTGCTTAATGTAGACTCATTCTTGGACTCTGTTTAAATTGTGTTCTGTACAAGATGAGCGCTTCAGGCCCCGTGGGGCCTCTTGTTTTTATTCAATTAACAGGAGTTTACTCTATAACCTATATTCAATTAACAGGTCAAATTTGTACTGGAGGTATGGTAAATGGTTTTGTGTTTGGAAATTATATTCAAATAACAGGGTTATTGAGTTAAGAGATATCCAGTTAAGTGAGCTCCAATGTACCTTCGAAGGCAGCTTGTCAAAAAACAGGTCTAAAACATCACAATCACAAGCCTTGCTATCAAGAATACTCTTTTTGTATAAGGCTGTGGTCAATAAATTTTCAGTTTAGCATTAATTGCCTCATTTCCTTTCTTTGCCCAAAATAATAATGCATTTTCTTTATTATTAGCTTTGCAAATGGGTCACCTCCTTTATAGGGCCAGGAGAAAACACCGTTTCATGTTTCTTCCCCATCCATTGAAATGCTAGATTATAGCAATCTGGCAATAATGAGGCAATAGTCTGGTGTTATCAGCTGGTGTTATTAAGGGTAAAATGTTGACTAAACTAAATGGGGCTTTCTGTGAAAGGCTGCTCTGTTCATAACCGTGGCCATTGAAAGTTCTACTATCTAAGGCAATCTACACATGCAAGGCAGCAGTGTGTAAGTGCAAAATGATAAAATATGCATCTTGTGGAAAGGGATATATTACTAGTACTCCATTTTCCTATGAGGATAAAATTAATAATAACCTCATTCAACATTTTGTTCTGATAGCCTGGAATAATGATAAACTGAAACTTAACTAACCATGGCCTAAGGCACGCGGTGGCTCAGTAGGTAGAGGTGCAGGCTGCAAGCCGAGAGGTCCTCGGTTCGAATCCCACCTGCGGCAACCATGTTGTGTCCTTGGGCAAGACACTTCACCCCCATTGCCCATGTGGGGGCACAGTGGCGTTGTGTACTAAGGCATACTGCACGTCGATGGTGCACCTGTCTTCAACCAATGCTAACCCTGCTTGTGTGAAGTTCGTATGTTGGGGAGCTGACAGTTGCTCGGTGGTTCTCTCTGGGTACTCTGGCTTCCTCCACCCGTAAAACTGTCATGGTCATGATTAGCCATTGTGCAGAAATATGTGACCTTAAAAACACCAGTAAATAAATAAATAACCACGGCCTAAAAGAGAATGGCAATAAGACAGCCTTTTTGGCTATGCCATTTCCTTGCATTATATTCTCTCTGTAATCTGATTTGTTTTATTGTTATATTTTATGTTCAGGTGCTGTAAATAAAAAAGAAAAAAAAATGTATTGTAATGAATATTTCATTCCAAAGAGAATACATAAACGATGTTAGTGTGTCAGAAGTTAACATGTTCTGATGGAAGTATTATCCATAATTGTCTTAACTGATACCAGTTCTCTTTGAACTTGTAGCTCAAAAACATTACAGATTCATTGCAACAATGTCTGGATTCAACTCAAAATGCATTTAACTCAAAAACCAAAACCACTTTCCGCATGTGGCATTGGTTATAAATTGTGATACAGATTATATAAGTGTGAAGTATTAATACAGTTAAAACTAGAAGTCCTGTCATGAAATGTGCACAAATAGCACGTCGATTTGCATGTTAATCTATGCGTTACAACCATAGTAAGGCTATCAAATTCTGTGCATATGGCCTGTGCACAAGCAGTGTCTCAGCCAATGGACCTCTGGGTAACCCGGAGGTCCATTGGCAGAAACATTGCGTGTGTTTGCTTTGAGTAACCAGGAGAACCTGCCATGCTTTGGATGCCATTCGATATGGCAATTGTGCTCAATTCTTACGTGCAATTAAGCGTAGATAAGCGCACAGTTCATGACAGGTCTTCTAGTTTTAACTGTAGCATCCCATTTTCTACATTTCAAAGTTACAACTGTCAATCCCCAATTCTTTCTGAATATCCATCATTTCAAGCACAACATTAAATTGAATCACAGAGAGGAGATACAAGAGACTTGTTCATATATTACTCCCCCCTGAATGCATTGTAATGTTTCTTAAACTATCAAGCTCACCACCAGAGTCAATGTAAGGGTGAACTATTGCCATCACTTAAAGTCTGTCTTTCATCATTCGTTGAACTTTGCATATCGGTCTTCTCCTCAAAAACCACTGGACCAAACCAAATCAAACTTTGTATAAATTATCTTTGGAGGATAACCTTCCAGGTTTGTTCAATACAAGAAGCTAAGCCCAATGGACTAGGGGCACTGCTGGAGACCCCCCAAATTCTTCACAAATCTTTTCACAAACCACCGGTCGCTAGGGCTGCACGGTATATTGATAAACCAATATATACCGGTATTCAAACCAATATCGATTGAATACCGATGTAATTACAAAAATATCGGTTTATCGTCATTATTTATTTACCCACAATTTAATTTTCAAGATGACTTGAGTTTTTTAACTGTAGCCCCGAATGAATAATATTGTCCCTTTACCCAAGGAATCATCTGCATGTGCCCTCGTAATATACAAATTCCCCAGTCGAAAAAATAATTTTAAAAAATTTCAACAAAACTATATCATGTGACTCCTCATTGAAACAAGCTCGTTGAGCTTGTTCCAATGAGTGGTCACAAGATATTGTTTTGTAGAAGTTTTTGCCTTTTTGGGGAAAATCTGATAAACTGATTTTTAAAATAATAAATTTCGTCTGCGTTGGGTAAATGTTTTTCGAACCACATCATCGAGGCATGCTTATTCGTTCCGACTGTGATGCCACATGTCTCGATTGTGGTACCTATGTTTATATATCTGAGCAGTTTTCAATATACCAGTATACCATGGTATGTTTTTGAATACCGATACAGGTTTTCAGTTTTGGATATCATGCAGCCCTACCAGTCGCAATTGCAGCTTCATTATATGCTCAAGATTCGAGTTTGTTCAAAAAAAGTTTGTCCGGCAATACTTGGGCATGTGCTGGGAGAGGCAATATTTTTGGCCCTCCCCGAACTTTATTTCCCAACCCGATAGGCCAATTTGGACCAAAGTTGGTATGGAATTGTATTCAAGGACATGTACTTCATTTATGCCCCCCGCCACTCCCCTCACCCAATTTTCTGCTCCCCTGTGGAAACCCTGGGAGCTAAAAATAGGAAATGAAAGTCAAAATGCCCATATTTCCCAAACTGCACAGAACAAAGAATTGTTATTTGGACCAATAGAATTGAGTGGACTCAAAAATCTCAATTGGTTATGTCATGGGGCGCTCTTGGGAGGGGGGGGGGGAGATTGGTAATAAAAAAATGCTGAGTCAGCACTTTTCAAAAATGAAAGAGAAAAAAAAAACCTCAAAACAATTCATCTTTATGATTTTTGATATACAATATCCTTAGGAGGATCTGATTCAGGTTTATGCAAATCATGTTCCTGGGGTTTTTGGGGTCTGCCTGTGGGAGCCTGAATTTTAACTGCCATATGATGGGAACCCTGGGAAGTGACGTATTGCCTGTGTACTGTGGTAAAAAAGCTCTGTTTTACTGGTACAATAGGACCCAGTAACCAATGCCGTGGTGAAAGTCCTCTGAAATGGGCAATATGGGTATAAATGATTGGCTGGACTTGATATCCATGTTGCAGTCACGATTAGCCATCGTGCAGAAATATGTACATTAAACACCAAAAAAAAATGAATATATAAGTGTAATATGAGTAAAATTCTTCATAAAAATATTCTTCAGATCCACCAGTCAGAATCATTTGATATTTTATGTACAGTGGAACCCTGTTAATAGAATACCCACTTTTGCTAGAGGTAAACTTGTGGCAAAGTGACCATTCAATTAACAGAGTTACTCTGTACATGTACAGTGGAAAGTAGAAGGCCTGTCACACTTTGCACTAAACATGCTCGTTAGTTAACCCTTTACCTAACGAATCGCCCACATCCGCCCGCGTAATATGCAAATTGAGCAGTTGAAAAAATTAAATTTTTCAAACAATTTCAACAAAACCATATCATGTGACCCTTTGCTGGAACGAGCTCAATGAGCTCGTTCCAATGAGGGGTCACATGATATGGTTTTGTTGAAATTTTTTGAAAAATTTAAAAAAATGATATTTAAAAAATAAATTTTGATACAGTCTGCATTGGGTAAAGGGTTAATGCCCTCCTTACTGAAGAATGAAGTAGTCTAACTAAAATACACCACAGTGTTTGTGCTGTGCAATACAAAATGTACTGTGCTATCAACAAGGTCAGAACAGTGGATCCCTGTTAATTGAATAGTCATTTTGCCAATGAAAATTATTCAATTAACAGGAGTATTCAATTAACAGGGATTGTGTCACTTTCCTGTATTCCAGAGATAAACTTAACATTTATTCTATTATATCTTGTTTGACAGAGCTTCATGAGCTCTGTCAAACAAGATATAATAGATTCAATGCCTGTATTGGCCAAACTGAGGCCTAATAGGTCTATAAACAAAGGAAAACTGGGGAGAGTCGGGGTAATTTCTTGACAGGTTACAAGATTTTTTATTTATTAACAGGAGATTACTCTAACCTATATTCAATCAACAGGTCAAATTTGTGTAAGAGGTATGGTAAATGGTTTTATGTTGGGGAAATTATATTCAGTTAACAGGGTTATTTAGTTAAGAGATATCCAATTAAGTGGGTTCCGCTGTACAACATTCTTCTGGGTGTCAAATTCAAGTTTGTTCAAATTAATTCCCTGGGTTCATATTTGGTCACCTTATGAGAACCCAAATGTTAACTTGGTCCAATATGAGGAAAATTCTTTAAAAATCCTATTCATATTCTTTAGTCAGAATCAGTCAACCATGACAGCTATGCAGGCCTGAAACCTGAAAACCTTTGTTACGTCTTTGTTGACTCTGTATAATGTCCAGATCAGAACATCCTGTTGTGGTCGGGTTCAGTCAACCGTGATGGCTGCAGAGGCTCATAACCTAGATTCCTTTAGCACAGCCTACAGCTTGCATTTATGACATTCAACCTTCCCTGCAAGCACTGGGCACTACAGAAATAGTGGTCAAAAAAAAAATCATGCAGCACTTCCCCCATAGGCACTGGACAGTAAGAATAAAGCTCCGAGGGTGAGATTTTCCCATCCCACACCCGTACCCATCAGGGATTATTTTTCTCCCCTACTATACAACGTTTACGTTAGCCAGAGGTAATCGGCGGTCACGTGCTGATATAATCAATTCATTTGGTATTCGTTGTTTTGAAAAACTAATGACACCATCGGAAAGAGCATGCAAAAGTTACTTATATACCAAAGGTATATACCACGAAATCAATTAGGAATGGTGGTATCTTTGGGTTTAAAGAGTTTTAGAGCAGCAAGCTTTGAACACACGGCATTCTGATGACGTCAATATGAATTAGTTGGTAGCCAAAAACTATTCATAGCGTCATAATAACGTTATAAATGTATAACGTCACATGGGTGGGGTGGGATACATCTGTCTCTCCCTGCTGTCTCACCCTCGACAGACGTATGTTACACATGCAGTGGGGGGAGAAAATATTATTCATTCGGGGTTACAGTTAAAAAACTCAAAACATCTTGAAAATTAAATTGTGGGTAAATAAATAATGACGATAAACGGATATTTTTTTAATTACACCAGTATTCTATCGATATTGTTTTGAATACCGGTATATATCGGTTTATCAATATACCATGCAGCCCTACAGGTCAGAATGGTAAGAGTCAAGCTCCACATTACTCCAGAATAACAAGACTCTCAAAGTTGACATCCAATTAATGTATCTGATGCGAGACACATTCAGTCACCATATTTGGATGAGTCAGTTTCTAATTAGTTAAACAGATAGAGGAATATAGTGACCTGTTGAGAAAAGGTCCACAGAATTATGCTGCATGGAAGAATATTGATTTTTTTCTCTGCATAGAATGCTCTATTGTAAATTGTACACAAATTTCATACTTTAGATTCCAAATCAGGAAAACATTATTTTTCTAAATTGTACAGTGTCTGGTTAAGTTTGTGGTTGGATGTTGTTGAACTTTTCTGCTTCATTCTGGATATCCAATTTAAATCTCTGGATTGAATTGTGAATGTTTTTAATCTGTTGATGATATTAGATGGGACAGAGAATTTTAGTTGTTAATTTCATTCAGTTGTTGGCAGAATATGTTTATTGAATCATTGCCTTTTACAATATGGTTGAGTTTGTCGCCATTTACGGTTTATTATGCTTTTGAAATGCCCTGAGGTTATACTACCAAAATGTCAAAACATCACTGAACTCATTACCCTGTGCACACAATATCAAAATTTGTTGGTTTAGGCCTAAAAAAGTTAAAAATCTGCCCCCTTCCCATCCGCATGGTGCTTTTGGCTGCCGCATGCTCTCTTTTTTATAACTAATGCAAACTTAAAAAAATAAAAATTAAATGGTTTCTGTCTGATATTTTACCCAAGTTAATAAAATTGATAAATTTGTCCCTTGAGTGCAACAAGGCTTTGCAATGCTTTAGCATTGCAAAGCCTTCTTGCACTCATTAGGGACGGAATACACCAGCACCCATGCTATTCTGTAGATTATGAGGCCTAAAACATAAAACAAACCCTGAACATGACCTTATGAGGGCAAAGAAATAATTACAAAAATGAAAAATAAGATGAAAAAAAACACCCGCCAATACACAGTTAAAACTAGAAGTCCTGTCATGAAATGCGCACAAATAGCACGTTGATATGCGCGTTAATGTACGTGTTATGGCCCAAGTAAAGCTATCAAATTCTGTACATATGGCCTGTGCACAAGCAATGTTTCAGCCAATGGACCTCCGTGGACCTCCGGGTAACCCGGAGATCCATTGGCTGAAACATTGCATCTGAATGCTATGGGTAACCAGGAGAACCTGCCGTGCTTTGGATGCCATTCGATATGGCAATTGCGCGCAATTCCAATGCGCAATTAAGCCTAGATAAGCGCACTATTCGTGACAGGACTTCTAATTTTAACTGTACAGTTTTACAGAAAATGACCTGAGAAACAGATCTACTTTGTGAGGCCTTAATTATATTTTTTTTAAATTTTTCTAAAAATTCCATTTGGTCACATAATATTGTTTTGTTGAAATGTTTTGAAATTTGTATTTTTCAACTGCACAATACTCAGTTTATAAATTATGTGGGAAGATTTCGCTGATTCAGATGTTGGAGGGTTAAGCTTTATTTTGCCATTCTGGAAAGAAATTGGTACAATGCTTGATATTTTAAACAGTTTAATTCACAGAACAGTGGAGCCCACTTAATTGGATATTTCTGAATTGAATAACCAAGTTAATTGAATATACAGTTAAAACTAGAAGCCCTGTCATCAATTGCGAGCAAACACCTCGCCATTTAGCGCGTTTATTGGCGCGTTAGGTCATATGGAAAGGCTATCAAATTCTCTACGCAACCTGTGCACAAGCAATGGCTCAGCTAATGGACCTCCGGGTTTAACCCGGAGGTCCATTGGCTGAAACATTGCTTGTGTTTGCTGTGAGTAATGGCAAGACTCTGTGGTAATTTAGGTGTTTTCAATAGGAAAATTGCGTGCAATTCCTGTGCGAAATTGTGTCAAGATAAGCATGCAATTCATGACAGGACTTCTAGTTTTAACTGTAACTTCCAAACACAAAACCATTTGCCATCCCTTCAGAATACATGTACATGTCTTGGAGGCAAAGAAAACTGGAAGTTTTTATGTAAACAGTAAATTTTTTGTAAGTGACGTCTACTGTATGTGTAAGTTGAGGGTTAATTTGGGGGATTAAAATAATATTCAAAGCTGGAATTGCCTTGTTAAAAATTCTGTTTGTATCGTTTGTTTAGAACTAAACTGCTTTAACTATGTGTTAACTCTTAACCTAACAGGATAAGGGGACAGCAGTCATCAAAAATGTATTTTTTACCACCAAAATAGCTAGGGCTTATGGTTCCTAATTGTAACAACTTCAGTGAGCATGTCTCATTGCGGGGTTGTACTGTACTGACCTGTGTATAAACCCATAATCAAGGATAATCCCACCTACAGTTAAAAGTAGAAGTCCTGTCACGAACTGTGCGCTTATCTAGGCTTAATTGCACGTAGGAATTGCACGCAATTTCCATATCGAATGGCATCCAAACACGACAGGTTCCCCTGGTGGCTCATTGCAAACACAGGAAATGTTTCTGCCAATGGACCTCCGGGTTACCCGGAGGTCCATTGGCTGAAACATTGCTTGTGCACAGGTCATATGTACAGAATTTGATAGCCTTACTATGGTCATAACGCGTATATTAACGCGCAGATCGACGTGCTATTTGTGCGCATTTCATGACAGGACTTCTAGTTTTAACTGTATCAACTTGTCAGATTTCAGTTTCAGGGTCCCCTCCTTATAAGTTGCCCAGTCCCTGCCTCCCTGACTTTGCAGTGTTGTGTTAATGGCAGCCATGCTGATACATGTACATGTAAGTTGTTACAATGACAAAGAACCCTTTACCCAACACACATGATATCCAAATCTGTTATTTTGATTATTTTTTTTTTAAATGTTTCAAAAAATTTCAACAGAATCATATCATGATCCCCTTATTGAAACAAGCTTGTTGAGCTTGTTGCAATAAGTGGGTCACATGATATGGTTTTGTTATACATTTTTTAGCTCAACTTGACGTTAAATATTTCCTCAACTTGACAACATTAAGCATGAGCTATTGGGATAGATTGCGATCTGTTGCCCATCCGTACATCCACACACATGTCTGTCCTTCTATCTGCACATGCAGACAACTTGTCCATCCACAATTTTGTCAGCACACCCAGTGGACCGTATCTCTCACCAGATCAGTTTAAAATGTCATACGTGGCTTTGCGGTAATGTGTAGATGGGAGGTATCAAGTTTTTCTGAAGTTTCTTGAAAAACATGGCCACCAACAACCATCTGGGATTTGACATATAAATTGTCAACAATTCCATTATCACGCCCTGCAGATTGCATCTCTCACTTGATTTTTTTCTTCAGATTTCATATGTAGATTTGGTGTAAGGTCTTTTCTTGAGCAACTTGAGGGAATGACTTGGCATTACTGGAACTTTCTTTTTAGTACAGTAACTTTGTGCCCAACTGTTTTGTACAGTAACTTTGTGCCCAAATTCTCCTGCAGATGTGACTTCTCGAAAATAAGCCCACTTTTGCCCTTTTTTACTTCACATACCCCTGTACTTCTCAGTCAGCATGGTAAGCTCTCCTTTGGATGTAAAAATTGGAAGAAAAAAAATAAAGTTTCAGTGTGAATAGTGGTGGATCAATATAACTTTTGTGTTAATTTTGTGGGGAATATATTTCCTCTATTTCATCACTGGTTTTGCTTTTAGGAAGTTTGCACTTAGGAATTTTCACAGGATACAGAATTCTTTTCTTGTGACAACCTTTATGCTGAGATTGGTCTTGACTTCCTGCCAAGAAAATACTGTCATATATTTTGTCAGTATTTCCCAACTTTCAAATTAACCAGATACTAGTTGTTTTAGATGGGTCCATCATTTTAGTTCCTCTTACAATTAAATGTAAGGTCTGACATTGTAGCCTATTTTGGAGGAGAAGTCTTGGCATGTGTAATGAAAAAGCTAAAAGAACGACTCGTTTCGTAAGTAAAATGTTTGTATGTCATGTATATTTTATGCTATGTACAGTTTATTAAATTTGAGTGGATACAGGTGAACCCTTAACCCCTTTACCTAACACGAAGAGCAGATGACACTTGCATATAAAATTATAAAATTCTTGAATAACTATTTTTTTCATTTTTTGCCTCAAAAACATAGGTTATGACCCCTCATTGGAACGAGCTCGATGAGCTCGTTCCAATGAGGGGGTCATGACCTATGTTTTTGAGACAAAAAATGAAAAAAATAATGAAAATTAAATGGCAATTTTTTGTGAATAGCGCTGGCCAGTTTTGTCCATTACGTTGGGTAAAGGGTTAACCCAACTTTCGAAGACAGCACTCACAATCAATTTTTCAAAATAATGAGAAAAAATTAATTTGTTGCCTCAAAAACATAGCATATAAACCCGCATTGGAACAGGCTGATAGTGCTTGTTCCAATTACTGGGTCATGAGCTATGTTTTTGAGGCAAAAATTGTACAAAACTGTACGTTATTCAAGGTTACACCCAAAAATTCAAGCCTGAAAATAACCAGACTGTCATCAGCAAAATGAGGTCCCCAGAGGGTGTATTTGGTAATGCTACCCTGTACAACAGGGTAGCATCGCTAAATTTACCCTCTGTGAACCTCATTCTGAATCTAAGTCTCAAGCCGAAACAGAGAGATGTACCCTGAGAATAAATTGGCCCATTGTATGGGATAGCATCAGCAAATTCACCCTCTGGTGACCTCATTTTGCAAATGACAGATTGCTTATATTCAGGCTTGAGTGCCGGACACATGCATGCAAATATATGGTCAGTGATGCTAAATGTTTGCAAAATGTGGCATTGGTGTTATTTGATGGTGGTTAAAAGAGCATTCTTGACCAAAGTGGTTGTCAGAAATTTAAAAGTGCTGTGCACACCCAACTACCACTCACTACAGTGGGGAGAACCCTGCTTTTAACCCCTCATTTTAATGGGCTGTATAAGTTTGAAGTGCAAGCTGTAACCACTGAGCCACCGCACTTCCATCTGTTATTGAAAAATACATATATAATTAAACATGTCTAATTATGTTCTGTATTTGTAATGCTGTATGTGGTATAATATTCAAAAAAGACTATACCATAATTGGGGAATAACACCTATTGTTCTCTACACCAAGTTGCACTCCACCATCTTTTCAAATCTTAGCTGATAATAGGAAAATTAAATGAGTTAGTAAGGTGAGAAGTCACCATCTGGACTGAGCCTATAATGAGTTGAAGATTTTATTTATCACATGATCCAAAACCTGATAAAAGATGCCACAATGGATCAAAAAACAAATGCACTTCCTATAAGCCCTAACGTTTATTTTTTAAATGTTTTTTAGCTCACCTGAGTGAAGCTCAGTGGGAGCTTTACTGATCACATTCTGCCTGTAGTCCATCGTCCGGCGTCGTCTGGCGTCGTCCGGCATTAACTTTACATTATCGACTTCTCCTTCAAAACCACTAGCCCAATTTTATTCAAATGTTGGGGTAAATGTTTATTACCTAATGCCAATTCAGATTTGTTCAAATGAAGTTACCCCTCCTCCTGGGTGATGCCATGCCCCCAAGGAGCACCAAAATCTTTGAAAATCTTCTTCTCATGAACCAGCAGTAGCAGAGACTTGATATATGGTATGCAGCTTCCTTTTAAGGTGAAGACTCAGATTTGTTCCAGAGAAGTTTGATGGGCTATATTTGGCATCGTTATGTGAGGGGCAAAATTTTTGGCCCTGCCCGAAATTTCTATTTTCTGAACCGAGATAAGTACCTAATTTATGCCGATTTTTTTTCCCCGTAGCCCCGTGGGAACCGCCGGAGCTAAAAATAGAAAAAAATTAAAATGCCCATATCTCCAAAACTGCACAGCACTGAGAATTTTTATTTGGTGTGAAGCTTCCTTAGGACCAACAGAAAGGATTGGTTAAAAAAAAAAAATTGCCATCGCTTTTATCATAGGGTACAGTTTCAGGACTTTGAAAAAGTGCGGAGTCAGCACTTTTTAACACTGTAGGCAATGGGAAAAACATTAAAAAATCTTCTCCAGATCCAGCAGGCTGAATCTTTTGATATTTGGTATGCAACATTGTGGTGTGGATCTGATTCAAGTTTGTTCAAATCTGACCCCTGGGTTTATATTTGGGCTCAGTATTAGTTCGAATTCGGGCTCCTATACTGAGCCCAAATATAAATGTAAGTCCCTTTGTACCAACACCGATTCCGCGATTTTGTCATCAATATTCACACCATAAGTTATGGGGCGTCCACTTTTAGGTAAATGTCCTTGTTTGTTTCTTTCTTCAGAAAAATCAGTTTTCCCCCATCTGCATAAAGTTGGCGGTGGTATTTTTAATTTCTTTGCCGCTGGTCGAATACCAATTTCTCTTGCCAATTCAACAGCCTTTTTCTTCTCTTTTAAAGTGAAGGTTTTGTATTTCCCCCTGACGGTGTCTGACATGGGCTCGATATCAGGATTGCATGGTGTGGTTTTCTGTGCTTTCTTGACAGGACTTGTAGCTTCTTCAACCTCGTCAATTTTTCTTTTGGCCGGTCTACCAACAGGACGCTTGGTTACTGCCTTTTGCGGGCTTAATTTAACTTTGGGCCTCGCTTCCTCTGCTGACTTAAATCTTACTATGAAGCGTCGTGTCAGGCTTTTAAACAGTTTGGGATGGGCAGAAAAAAATAACAAAACAAACAGTAAAACAAACAATTCACTTGGATCCTTTATTAAATGTGAGCTCTTTTTGTCTTGACTTGTTTTTACTTTCAAAACAATATCACTGTTCTAGCGTTTCTTACATGTTCCTGTCATTAACACTTGTTGATTTCATGTCGGCGGCACGTTTGAATTGAGAGTCTGACAGATGTTTCCATTCATCAGTCGGAACTGTAATCACATTGTATAATGAACTTTTTATTAAGCTACAAGTAATTAGCTCGTTGTTTGCCAATAATACAATGGATAAAACCTACCGGCTTTACAGTGTAATTTTAGTCTGTGAGATACATTTTGACAAGTTTGCTGAACGAAACGGTTAACTCAGATTGGCTCATTTTTCACCAGTGTTGTTTTAACTTACGTCAATCAAACTGTTGAGGGGGCACTCTCGTATTATCTCTCGAGATTATTCAGTGCCAAGAAAATCTGTGTTGTGAATAACTTGTTTTGAGCAATGAATGAGAAGATTAACGTTTTATTGTATCTTCCACACAGAATTAATCTTTTTCTCACTAATGAACACTGGGAGCGAGATTGTGATTACCGGTAGGCCTATTAAAGATTGTTTTCACTTTAAAAGAAGTTGGACCTGGATTTATTTCTCCCGTGTGCACCGTGGTATGATACACTTTCGTTTTCGACGTATTTTCCCATTTCCTAAATATTGAAACACTTTGATTTTGACGAATTTTTCTATTTTCAAAATATTGGAACACTTCAAAAATTAATTATTTTAGACTGTTCCAATTCATCGAGTAAATACGGTAGTGCATTTCCGGCAAATTTCTTTGAAAATCTTCTTCTCAAGATCCAGCAGGCAGAATCTTTTGATATTGGGTATGCACCATGCTTAGGGATGTGAGATTCAAGTTTGTTCAAGCCAAGTCCCTGGGTTCATAGTTGGGCTCACTGTGGTAGCCCGAATTATAACTTAGTTCAAATTGAGAAATTTTCTTTAAAAATATTCTTCTTCAGATCCAGCAGTCGGAATGTTTTGTTTGATATTTGGTATCCAGCATCCTTGGGGGGGTGGGGCGGGGGGTGGGGAGGGGGTTGGAGATTCAAGTTTGTTCAAGCCATGTCCCTAGGTCCATATTTGGGCTCACTGTGGGAGTCTGAATGATAACTTAGTTCAAAATAAGGAATTTTCTTTAAAAATTAAAAATCTTCTTCTTCAGATCCAGTAGTCGGAATGTTTTGATATTTGGTATGCAGCATCCTTGGGGGGGGGGGGGGGGGGGGGGGGGGGGATTCGAGTTTGTTCAAGCCATGTCCCTAGGTCCATATTTGCGCTCACTGTGGGAGCTTGAATTGTAACTTAGTTCGAAATGAGGAATTTTCTAAAAAAATCTTCTTCATCAGATCCAGCCGTCAGAATGTTTTGATATGTGGTGTGTAGCATCCTTGGGGAGGGGGGGGGGGGGGAGATTCAAGTTTGTTAAACCAAGTCCCTGGGTCCATATTTGGGCTCCCTGTTGGAGCCCGAATTATAACTTAGTCAATATGAGGAATTTTTCTTTAAAAATCTTCAGATTCAACAGTTGGAATGTTTTGATATTTGGCATGCAGCAGCCTTAGGGGGGGGGTGAGATTCAAGTTTATTCAAGCCAAGTCCCTTGGTTCATATTTGGGCTCACTATGGGAGCCTGAATGACAACTTAGTTCAAAATGAGGAATTTTCTTTAAAAATTTTCTTCAGATCCAGCAGATGAATGCTTTTGATATTTTTTATGCAGCATCCTTAGGGGGGTAAAATTCAAGTTTGTTCAAGCCATTCCCTAGGTCCATATTTGGGCTCACTGTGGGTGCTCGAATTGTAACTTAGTTCAAAATGAGGAATTTTCTTTAAAAATCTTCTTCTTCAGATCCAGCAGTCGGAATGTTTTGATATTTGGTGTGCAGCATCCTTAGGGGGGTGAGATTCAAGTTTGTTAAAGCCAAGTCCCTGGGTTCATATATGGGCTCCTTGTGGGAGCCCGAATTATAACTTAGTTCAATATGAGGAATATTCTTTAAAAATCTTCTCTTTTTTTTTTTAGATCCACTGGTCAGAATCTTTGGATATTTGGTATAAACTTTTCTTAAGAGGAGCAGATCCAACTTGTTGAAATCAATTCTCTGGGTTGATATTTAGGCTACCATGTCAGGTGACCGACCTCAGGCCCCCTGGGGCCTCTTGTTTTTGGCAGTGTCAGTCCCAAAAACAAGTCCTCAGTGATACAGATGTGTTGAAACATTCAAAAATAGAATTTTATTGAAGCAACAATTCAAAACTCAACATCCCTGTATTGGTTATATAAAGAATCACTAAGCCAACCACTGTTGAAGGATAGCATTAGAAAAAAGTGGTACATTGAATAATAATTGAATATTATTACACTGTTAACCCTTTATCCAACGAATCGGCCTCATCTGCCCGCGTAATATGCAAATTCAGTAGTTGAAAAAATATTATTTTTCAAAACATTTCAACAAAATCATATCATGTGACCCCTCGTTGGAACGAGCTCGTCGAGCTCGTTCCAACGAGGGGTCACATGATATGGTTTTGTTGAAATGTTTTGAAAAAATAATATTTAAAATAATAAATTTTGATATCGTCTGCGTTGGTTAAAGGGTTAACTGGTAGAGTGCTAAGATATTCTTGATTGACAAAATTTGTCGACATCATCAATCACATGTCTTTTAGGGCCCTGCGAATCTTTGAATTCTATTCAAATTTTGAATCAGTGGTCTGATTCAAATTTCAATTAAATTTGATGTTTGAAAAACTTTCTGCCAAATACTGAAATTGAATATCCTGATGACAATCACAGAAACATGTGTCCTTTCTTTTTGCATATATCATTATATGTGGTCATTATTTCTCGCCAATTATGTTAATATCAAGAATATTACGGATAACTGGTCAGTAGAAGCTGTTGGGTGGTTATTAACCCTTTCCCCAATGAATCGGCCGCATCTGTCCGCGTAATATGCAAATTCAGCAGTTGAAAAAATATTATTTTTCAAAAAATTTCAACAAAACCATATCTTGTGACCCCTCCTTGGAACGAGCTCGTTCCAACGAGGGGTCACTTGATATGGTTTTGTAGAATTTTTTTGAAAAATTTCGAAAATGATATTTAAAATAATAAATTTTGATATTGTCTTTGTTGGATAAAGGGTTAATTTAAAAGTCATAAAATTATTAGGAGCAACCGAAAAGATGTTATATCAAAATGCATGCAAGTATCATTTGTTCAGATGGCTCATTGACGCTTAACCCGCTGAGTATTTTCAAGATATGTTTTCATCAAATCTAGTCATGGCTGCTGTAAAGCAGCCATGACTAGATTTGATGAAAAATTTTCTAAACATAACAAGAAATCATTGGTGAAAAAATCTATTCAATTTTCAGGAGAAAATATGTTTAAATATGCCCAAATCATACTTATGTCATTGACAAGAGAAACCCTGTGCTGAGCAGGAATATCCGGCAGCAGCATGCAAAGAGTTAATGTGTGAACTTGAAAGGGCAGGAATGTAAGCGACATGTCAACTGTGATCTCATGTACTGAATCAGTGTCTGATTCGATTCAAATTTTTTTTTAAATCAAACCTTAAACACTTGATTCAATTCATATTCAGTTTGAATGGAAAAAGTCTGATTTGCAGGGTCCTAATGTCTTTGCCTTGTTACAGTTTATTGGAGAGTGTTAACAGGTACTCTCCTATAAGTTGTAACAAGGAAAATTCTCACAGTCTGTAAATAATTTCTTTTCAAAGATATTTGTTGGACAGCAGGTCCAGTGCACAGCATTTTAATTCACAGAATATGAAGCCTTTAACCCTTTACCCAACGCAGACGATTTCAAAATTTATTATTTTAAATATCATTTTTAGCTCAACTTTGACATAGTCAAATTTGAGGTTATGCCAGGGCCCGTCGTCCGTCTGTCTGCCATCAACAATTCAATACGGTTTGGGCTAGAGGCCGTATTTATGAACCAATCTTTACAAAACTTCTTGGGTACTTTTGTTATCACCGTGGGATGAGAACGAGTGTTTTTGAGTGCAGTCCAAAATTCAAGATGGCCGCCAGCAGCCATTTTGTAGCAAAATTAGTGCAATCAGTTTTTAGCTCATCTTGACAAAGTCAAGCTGAGCAAATCTCATCGCTCTCCGTCCGTCGTACCATGTTTTGGTCTTCTCCTCCAAAGCCACTGGGCCAATTCAAGTGAAAGTTTGTTAAGTGATGGTCCCAAAGGGGCATTTCATTTTTGTTCAACTCAGCATGCCCAGCCCCATAGGGAGGGAGTGGGGGAAAATGCTCCAAAATATTTTAAAAATCTTCTTCTCAAGAACCAGTGTGTACAATGACTTGATATTTGCTATGGAGCTTTCATATGAGGTGTAGAATCAAGTTTGTTCAAACGAAGTTCGTGAAGTAATATTTGGCTTTGTAATAGGAGGGGTAAGATTTTTGGCCCCGCCCAAAATTTCTATTTTCTGAACCGATGGTCCGGTATGAACCAAATTTGGTTTGTGGTAGTATTGGGTCATAAGTACTTGACCCATGCAAAAAAAAAAATCCTGCATCCCCCATGGGAACCCTGGGAGCTAAAAATAGAAATATTTTCAAACGCCCATATTTCCCAAACCCCACGGAACAGAGAGCTTTTATTTGGTATGAAGTATCCTTATGACCAGTAGAATTGATTGGTAAAAAAAAATTGCCATCAGTTATGTTAGGGTGTTCTGTAATGGGCATCGAAAAAATGCTGAGTCAGCATATTTGCAAAAATTAAAAAAAACCTTTTCTCCAGAACCAATCATCAGAATCTTTTGATATTTGGTATACAGCATTCATAGGGGGGTCAGATAAAAGTTGGTTGAAATAAAGCCCATTGGTTCATATTTGGGCTCTCTACAGGAGCCCGAAGTTTTAACATAGGGTAATATGGGGAATATTCTTTAAAAATCTTCTTCTTCAGAACCACCAGTCAGAATCTTTTAATATTTGGTATACATCATTGTTATGAGGGTCAGATTCTAGATTGTTCAAACCAAGTCCCTAGGTTAATATTTGGGCTTCCTACGGAAGCCCAAATTTTATCTTTGTTCAATATGGAGGGTAATTTAAAAAAATCTTCTTCTTCAGATCCATCAGTCAGAATGCTTTGATATTTGGTATGCAACATCTCTATGGGGGTCAGATTCAAGTTTGTTCAAATCAGATCCCTAGGTATATATTTGGGCTCACTATGGTAGCCCAAATTTTTACTTAGTGCAATATGAGGAAATTTCTTTAAAAATCTTCTTCAGATCCACCAGTCGGAATGCTTTTATATATGGTATACAACATCTCTAGGGGGGTCAGATTCCAGGTTGTTCAATTCGAGTGCCTAGGTTAATATTTGGGTTCCATATGGGAACATGAAATTTAACTTAGTACAATATGAGAGAATTTCTTCAAAAATCTTCTTCTTCAGATTCACTTGTCAGAATTCTTTCACATTTGGTATACAACATCTCTAGGGGGGTCAGATTCAAGTTTGTTCAAATCGGATCCATAGGTTAATATTTGGGCTCACTATGGTAGCCCAAATTTGAACTTAGTGCAATTCGAAGAAATTTCTTGACAATTTCTCTTCTTCAGATCCAACAGTCAGAATGCTTTCATATTCGGTACACAACATCTCTGAGGAAATCAGATTTAACTGTGTTCAAATCAAGAGCCTGGGTTAATATTTGGGCTCTCTATGGGAGCTGGAATTGGCCATTTTGCTGAAGAATTAAAAATTTTGTATTCAGTACCCTCTAGAGGTACTAAGATTAATCCACATAGGTTGCATCAAGGGGCTTCATAGGGGAGCTCTACATTTTACTTATGATCAACTGAAGAAAAGGCATGATGCCCAGATTATTTTTGTCACTCCTGGGGGACTCAAGGATTGACATTGTAGCCTATGGAGATGGCTTGCTTAATGTAGACTCATTCTTGGACTCTGCTTAAATTGTGTTCTGTACAAGATGAGCACTTCAGGCCCCGTGGGGCCTCTTGTTTGTACAGAACTTCTGTATGAAAGTTCTGATTTGAATAAATTTTTGTATGAATGTTTAGTAACATAGAATACATCACAGATAATACAGGTTTTCTCTCGTGCTGAAATTATGCAAATTAGATGAACTTTGATTTATTCAGTGCTACTTATACACAGTAAGTGCACATGTCAATACGGCTTGGTCTAGGGGCTGTATTTATGAATCTATCTTCACGAGACTTCTTGGGTACCTTTGTTATCACCTTGGGATGAGAACGAGTGTTTTGGGGTGCGGTCCAAAATTCAAGATGGCTTCCAGTGGCCATTTTGCACAGAAATTAGGTACAATCAGTTTTTTGTACAGAACTTCTATACATCTTGGGCTAGAGGCTGTATTTATGAACCAATCTTTACGAAACTTCTTGGGTACCTTTGTTATCACCGTGGGGTGACAACGAGTGTTTTTGGGTGCAGTCCAAAATTCAAGATGGCCTCTGGCAGCTATTTTGTACAGAAATTAGTGCAATCAATTTTTTGTACAGAACTTCTGTATGAAAGTTCTGATTTGAATAAATTTTTGTGTGAATGTTTAGTAACATGGAATACATTACATATAATACGGGTTTTTGTCTCCTGCAGAAATTATGCAAATTAGATGAACTTATTCAGTGCTACTTATACACAGTAAGTGCACATGTCAATACGGCTCAGGCTAGAGGCTGTATTTATGAACCGATTTTCACGAAACTTCTTGGGTACCTTTGCTATCACCTTGGGTTGAGAACAAATGTTTTTGGGTGCTGTCTGAAATGCAAGATGGCTGCCGGCGGCCATTTTATACCAAAATTAGGTGCAATCAGTTTTTTGTACAGAACTTCTAGAACTACTTTTATCATCATGGGGCGGTAACGAGTGCTTTTGGGCCAGCCTGTGTTAATATTTGGTGTTGTTTGGTGAGGGTAAACATTATTAGCACAACCCAGTTTTCTGTTTCCAATTGAGAAAAATAAAACCTTACCTGTGTGAACCCTATGAGCTAAAGATAAAAAATTCAAATACCTATATTTTAAGAAGGTCTGGACAAATATTTATTAATTAGTAGGAATCAACCGTAGAAGGGTTTGAATCAAACAGGCCAAAACAGTTGTTAACATTTGGCTTATGATGCACCATACAAGAATCCCCATTGTAAAATTAACCCCATGGAGATTTCTTTTCTAGTTCAGCATCTAACTGTCGCCCACCTTTACAATACTTTACCTATACATTTGCTACAGGCTATGGTCAGTATTTATGTACAGACCTTTACAATACTTTACATGTACCTTTGTTATCAGGCCATTACCTAGATGTGTGTCATTGCTGTGTCACATACTTTTCATGTACATGTCTTACACAAGTTGAGCTACAGTGTCATTGACACTTTCATTTAAATTTTTTCCAAAAATTTCAACAAAACCATATCATGTGACCCCTCTTCGGAACAAGCTCGTTCCAAAGAGGGGTCACATGATATGGTTTTGTTGAAATTTTTCAAAAAATAATATTGTTTCCGCTGCTGAATTTGCATATTACGTGGGCAGATGCGGGCAATTCGTTGGGTAAAGGGTTAAGTTGTGTTATTGTCACCTTAGAACAGACATGTTAACTCACCCAAAATGCCTGGGAAAATCTTGGAAGATACAGTTAAAACTAGAAGTCCTGTCATGAAATGCGCACAAATAGCACGTTGATATGCGCGTTAATGTGCGTGTTATGGCCCAAGTAAAGCTATCAAATTCTGTACATATGGCCTGTGCACAAGCAATGTTTCAGCCAATGGACCTCCGGGTAACCCGGAGGTCCATTGGCAGAAACATTGCATGTGTTTGCTATGAGTAACCAGGAGAACCTGCCGTGCTTTGGATGCCATTCGATATAGCAATTGCGCGCAATTCCAACGCACAATTAAGCCTACATAAGAGCACTATTCGTGACAGGACTTCTAGTTTTAATAGCAGGTCCCAGTGTCCAAGAAAGGAACCAGTTTAGTCCAAAAATCCAATAAAATAGACTGAAACATTTTCCCCATTTTCCCCATTTTGATATGTTGTGTCAAATCACAGGTCATTGAATGAAACAAAAAAATATGCATAGAAGTGAAATATATCTAATTAAAGAGTCTTTTCTTATGTATATTTCACTTACATTCATATATTTTCTGTTTAATTCACATCAATCGGAGCTTCATTTTCTTATTTGCGAGTGTCAAAGCAAAAATAGGTGACTATATGTTTTAGTCCAACTTTACTTTAATAGTGTTCCCTAAAGAATAAATATATGAAATTGAATTAAGCAATATATATATATTTCTTTAGTTTAAATATCCATTCATTTTTCATTCAGTTCTCCAATCAATCTGCAATCCACTATGGCTGAGCAGAGGGATACTGTTTAAAAATGGGTCACCGAAATTAGTTATTCAGAAATTTTTTTTGCAAGTGTCGACTGCTTTTCATGTTAGGTAAAGGGTTAAAACAAATGAAAAATTAGTTTGAATCACCATGATGAGAAAAAGTGTCAACACCAGAGGCCAAAACATCCCCTCCCTAAAATCGGTGCATGTAAAGAAACACCACTACAGTACAAGTCAAAATAAGCTGTAGGATAACCACTATAAACTATGTATTTTTCTCTTTATACACTGATCAGACCAGAATCTGACATCATCAGCTCAACTTTGACATAAGTCAATTTTGAGCTTATGCCATGGCCAGTCGTCCGTCTGTCCATCAACAATTCAATACGGCTTGGGCTAGAGGCCGCATTTATGAACCGATCTTTACGAAACTTCTTGGGTACCTTTGTTATCACCGTGGTACAAGAACGAGCGTTTTTGGGTCCGGTCTGAAATTGAAGTTGGCCGCTGGCAGCCATTTTGTACAAAATTAGGTGCAATCAGATTTTTGCATAAAACTTCCATATGAAAGCTCTGATTTGAATAATTTTTTGTATGAATGTTTAGTACCATGGGATACATCACATATAATACAGGTTTTTTCTCGTGTATAAATTATGCAAATTAGACTAACTTTGATGTACTAAGTGTTACTTTCAGCACTGTAAGTGCAAATGCCAATACGGCTCGGGCTAGAGGCTGTATTTATGAACTGATCTTTACAAAACTTCTTGGGTACCTTTGTTGTCACCGTGGAACAAGAACACGAGTGTTTTGGGGTCCGGTCTGAAATTCAAGATGGCCGCTGGCAGCCATTTTGTACAAAATTAGGTGCAATCCGATTTTTGCACAGAACTTCCTTATGAAAGCTCTGATTTGAATAATTTTTTGTGTGAATGTTTAGTACCATGGGATACATCACATATAATACGGGTTTTTTTCTTGTGCATAAATTTTGTCAATTCGACTAACTTTGATCTATTTAGTGTTACTTTCAGCACTGTAACTGCAAATGCGAATACGGCTCGGGCTAGAGGCCGTATTTATGAACTGATCTTTACGAAACTTCTTGAGTACCGTTGTTATCATCGTGGGATGAGAACGAATGTTTTTAGGTGCGGTCCAAAATTCAAGATGGCCACCAGCAGCCATTTTGTACTTTAGTTAGTGCAATGAGTTTTTTGTACAGAACTTCTGGATGAAAGTTCTGATTTGAACAAATTTTTGTATGAATGTATAGTAACATGGAATACATCACATATAATACAGGTTTTTTCATGTGCAGAAATTATGCAAATTAGATGAACTTTGATTTATTCAGTGCTACTTTTTCACAGTAAGTGCACATGTCAATACGGCTCGGGCTAGAGTCTGTATTTATGAACCAATCTTCACGAAACTTCTTGGGTACCTTTGCTATCACCTTGGGACAAGAACGAGTGTTTCTGGGTGCGGTCCAAAATTCAAGATGGCTGCCAGTGGCCATTTTGTACCGAAAGTCAGTGCAATCAGTTTTTTGTAAACAACTTCTATATGGCTCAGGCTTGAGGCTGTATTTATGAACCGATCTTTACAATACTTTACATGTACCTTTGTTATCAGGTCATTACCTAGATATTTGTCATTGCTGTGTCATATACTATACATGTACATGTCTTAAACAAGTTGAACTACAGTGTCATTGACACTTTCATTTTTTGCTCACTTGGCCTAAAATGCCATGTGAGCTTTTCTCATCACTTGGCATCTGTCGTCTTTCGTCGGTCATCGTCTGTCGTTCGGCGTCCGTAAACTTTTCGCATTTTCATCTTCTCTGTAACTGCTGAGCCAGTGTGAACCAAACTTGGCAAGAATGGTCTATGGGAGGTCCTCTACAAACGATCCCCATTTTGTTCCCATCGGATGAAAAACATGGCTTTCAGAGGCATTCTTTGCTTCTGGTTGGTGGATTTTCAAAAATCTTCTCTGAAACTGCCAGGCCATGAAACTGCCAGGCCAATTGTTTTGATGAAACTTCACGTAAATGATGACTGGGACCCCCTCTACCAACAATCCTCATTTAATGTTGATTGGGTCACAAACATGGCCGCAGTTGCGGCTTATAGTTACTGTAGAAACCCTATGGGAAATCACATTTTCCTCTTCTCTGGAAAAACCGAAATGACGTGAAAACAAACCTGGTATGGATAGTCTATGGGGGGTCCTCTACAAACGATCCTCATTTTGTTCCCGTGGGTTGAAAATCATGGCTGCCATTTGTTCTATTTATCTCTTCTCAGCCAAACTTTCAGGTACTAATCATATATGGAAGGAGAAGAGCACTATCAGTTTTGAAGTCAGTTGACGTAAGGTTGAAGACCACAGGCTGTTACTCTAAATAGAATTTAGTTAATGTTAAAACTTGGTTTCCAAGCAATATAGCAACTCGACTTGTGAATCTGTGATCTTTTCATTGGATTTTTGCACTCCATGTGGGTGATATCACAAATTGTGCTGTCTAGTTCAATATGAGTGACTTAGTAGCACGCTTTGTGTGTCTGCACATGTTCATCTCTTTGTCACACCTGTCTGTTCATCCCAATCCAAAATTTCTGCACTGTTAATTGCATATACACTGAAGTCCGCTTAGATACCTCTTAATTGTTTACACTGTTAATTGAAGATAACTTCCAAACAAACAAAAATTTACCATGCCTTCAGTATGAATTTTACCTGTTAATTGCATATAGGTTATAGAGTAAATTCCTGTTAATTGAATAAAAAATCTTGTAATATGTGGAAAAATTACCCTTACAATCACCAGATCTGTATATTATGTTTAGGCCTAAAAAAGTTAATCTGTTTCTCAGGCCCTCCTCCATGGACCTTTTGGCTGTCGCATGCTCTCATTTTATAACCAATGCAAACTTAAAAAAATAAAAACTAATGGTTTATATCTGATATTTTACCCAATATTGATAAAATTGATAAATTTGTCCCTTTAGTGCAACAAGTCTTTGCAGTGCTTTAGCATTGCAAAGCCTTCTTGCACTCCAGGGACAAAATACACCACCACCCATGCTATTCTGTAGATTATGAGGCCTAATGCTTAAAACAAACCAAAAACATAACTTTTTGATGGCAAAGAAATAATTACAAAAATAAAAAATAAAATTAAAAAACACTTGCCTGCATGCAATTTTATAAAAAAAAATGGCCTGAGAAACAGAAAATCTACTTTGTAGGGCCTTATAGCCCTATTTGGCCTCAGCTTGTCTAATACAGGTGTTTAACCCTTTACCTAATGAATCAGCCACACCCGCCTGCATAATTTACAAACTGAGCAGTTGAAAAAAGAAATAATTTGCTAAAAAATGTCAACAAAACCATTGTGGGATGCACAAAGTAAACAAATAGACAAAGACTGGTGTTCGCAAAGCAAATCCGAATCTCAGATGTAACCATACACTACTGTCTATATGACACATTTCATTTGTTATTATTTTTATTTTTATTATGTATATAGAACATACACAATTGTTATATTACGAGTAGAGTCACCACCTGTTCTCCGTGATTTTAAAAAATCACTTACATCAGAGAAGAATGATCACCGTACTGCCCAACCTTGCTCACAATCACTGATATCCAAATTGTTTTACCTTGACAATTATTATGGCGGTTGATATCAGTACTTACCGTGCAAGGATTGGGACATTCGGTGTTGTTAAGGGTATTGAATCTGCATCGCTTGTGAGGACACATACCTGTTACTCTAAAATGATATATATGATGTTGGGGCATGCTGGATTAGCAATAATCATCTATTTTCTGTTGATAATCAGCGGAAATGTGGAGCTAAACCCAGGTGATCCCACCAGTAAAATGTCGATAGTACATATAAATGTCCGAGGCATTCGAAATAAAATCGACCTAATTCAAGCAGAACTTAGCGACTTTGATATTATTGCCATTACAGAATCCCTGTTAAGTGAAAACGTGACCTCGGATAGTCTGAGACTTTCTGGCTATCAACATCCGCCAGTTCAAAGAGATAGGGAAGATGGCACCGGCGGTGGAATCATAGTCTATCTTAAATCAGGTTTAATATATGAACGCAAACGTGAACTCGAGCACCCTGGATTAGAGGCAACGTGGATTGAGGTCATAAGTACAAACCAAAAGATTCTTTTGGGTGTGTTCTATCGACCACCGTCATCTCGTAACTTCTACTGGGATCTGATCGACGAATCAATATCTGAAGCACGAAACAATTTGGCAATCAAGTGCATTCTAGTTGGCGACTTCAATGCTAATTGTATACCAACAACACATCCAAAAATTAGTCAGTTAGAAACAAAGCATACCATCACACAGATCATCAAAGAGCCAACAAGAGTTACTGAAAATTCAAGTAGTCTCATTGACCTGATGTTGACCACATGTCCAGACTTTATATCTAGTGTAGAAGTCATTCCCCCATTTTGCAGTGACCACCACGCGATATCGGCCAGTGTCACATGTATGAAATCACATTTCACCCCGTATAGTAGGGTCGTCTGGGACTTCAAAAATATGGATACAGATGGTATATCGCAGACATTTTCTGATACAAACTGGGACGAGTTTTTTAGATTGGAGAGTGTTGATACAATTACCAAAAGTATTACTACTTTCATCATGGAATCAGCCCAAAAATTTATTTCATCAAAGTCAATACTAGTGCGCCCGAATGACAAGCCGTGGATGACTACTGCTGTACGAAGGCAAATACGATATCGAAATAGGGTTCACGGTAAAGCTAAAAGAACAAATAACCCAGAACACTGGCAGGAGTTTAGAAGAATAAGAAATAATACTATAACATGTGTGAGGGAAGCAAAAAGAAACTACGACCTCAAGTTAGAGACATTTGTATCCACAAAAAACCCATCTTCTAAGCAATGGTGGAAGAGTTTAAAGCATTTTTCGCAACAACAGTCAAATACTAGTGACATTTTTCCTCCACTGCTTGAAAGTGGGGAAGTTATAAGTGCCCCAGCTGACATTGCTACTATATTTAATGATTATTTCGCAAGCCAGTGCACAGTACCTAATGATGGGGAATTGCCAAGCCTTGTACGTTTGGATGGTTATATCGACAGTGTTGAAACTAATCCTTCAGAGGTTGAATTATTATTGTCTAAGTTAGACACGTCCAAGGCTTGTGGTCCCGACAAAATTAGTAATAAGATCTTAAAATGTTTCTCGAGTGAGTTATCATATCCACTTTCTCGTCTATTTAACATATCCTTATCGACAGGAATATTTGCACAGAAATGGAAAATGGCAAGTGTCATACCAATTCATAAAAAATTATCACCCAACAATAAAGAAAACTATCGGCCAGTATCACTGACATGTTGCATAAGTAAAGTTCTTGAAAAAATAGTTTTCAATCATGTCTATTCATTTCTTACAAACGATAATCGCCTGTCTGACCTGCAGTCAGGCTTCAGGCCGGGGGATAGTACAGTCAATCAACTTATCTACCTTGACAACTTTATTAAATCTTCTCTTGATGAGGGTAAAGAAGTTAGGTTTGTATTCTGTGATATAAGTAAAGCCTTCGACAGAGTCTGGCATAGTGGTCTAATACATAAACTAGATGCGATTGGTATTAGGGGCAGTTTGTTATCTTGGTTCCAAAACTACTTAACTGATCGTTCACAGTTAGTCGTAATAAATGGCACCAGCTCAAAACTAAATCACATACTTGCTGGTGTCCCTCAGGGTTCAGTTCTTGGCCCACTTTTATTCAATATCTATATAAATGATATAGTGGACAATATCCAGTCGAACATTAGGTTATACGCAGATGACACTTCAATATATTTAATTGTAGAAGATGCAACCCAGGCCGCAAATCTTTTAAATACAGATCTCGAGTGTATAGGTCTCTGGGCGAAAACGTGGAAGGTCAATTTTAACCCAGAGAAAACAGTGGCGCTTAGTTTTACGAGGAAATGCAATCCCCTCCCAAAGCCAGCTCTCTATTTTAGGGACACTCCCGTGGGCGATGCTGATACTCACAAACACCTTGGTCTGAATTTTCACTATTCAGGATCATGGAATGCTCATGTCGATTCCATAATCACTAAAGTCAGTCCCATGATAAATTGTTTTCGTAGCTTGAAATACAGACTCTCAAGGTCAGCTTTGGAAACAATGTATGTTAGTTTTATACTTCCACTTTTTGACTATGCAGATATCATCTGGGATAACTGCCCCGAGAACAAGTTAATTGTATTAGAAAATCTACAACTTGATGCTCTGCGTACAATATGTGGAATTCCAAGAGGCACAAGCCATGATCGTATATACTCAGAAAGTGGATTCATAACTCTAAAAGAACGCAGAAGACGGCACAAAATCACAACAATGCACAGAATTATTACTGGAAATGCGCCCCTGTACCTAAGGTCTATGATTCCCCGCCAAGTGTCTGATATAACGACTTACCCTCTGCGCTCTTCGTGTAATCTACGTGAAGTACAATGTCGCACTTCGCTTTTTGGAGACTCATTCCTGCCATCAGCGGTAAAGCTTTGGAATACTTTGGACCCAACTGCAAGATCCTGTGAATCAACAGAACTTCTGAAGCAATATTTAAAAAGGAACGACAAAGTGGTTCCGAAGCATTACTATGTCGGTGGGAGGAATGGTCAAATTCTACACTGCAAACTTAGACAAAGGTGCAGTGACCTGAAAGGTCATATGTTTGAACGATTTATAGATAGCGATCCAAGATGCTCATGTGGATTCAACTATGAAGACTCCGAGCATTTCCTGTTAACTTGTCCTAAATATGTCACACAGCGGCAAGTATTATTTGAAAGCATAGATTCTACGATATGTGACACAGAAATGCTTTTATATGGCAGTACTATGCTGTCAGATATAGAAAACAGGAATATTGCCATTGCTACACAGAACTTCATTCTTAAAACGGGAAGGTTTCGCTAAAAGCGCAATTCTCAATAGATCTTCGAAGACTGTTGAGTATAATTTCCCACCTTGGTCATTATAATAATAAATATTATTATCACTATTCATGTTCCTCTATATTGTTATCGCTTTCCAAACATAGCTCGTGGTCCTTTTGGGAGTGACATCGTAGAAGTCACACCCAGAGGTGACCATGAGCTCAGATTGAGATCGTGAAAAAGTAAAACTCCGGACATCATAAACTGGACAAGGTGTGAAAGTACCAAACTCTGGTCTGTTTGTTTTGCTGTATTATATTGTATTTGTCTTGTTTCGTCGAGACAACATCAAAATAACCTATACACCTGCTGAGATAGTGAATCAGTTATCATACGTAAAACGTTTGAAGTAATGTTCAAGACGTTCAGATTCAATACCAAACCTTGCTGATGCCAGCGATTGACTCTACTCAATTTTCACACTTGTTCATGCACCATCGTTTGTAAATCAAAGAAGTATTTTTATGTAACGGTAAGGTATTTATATAGGCTTATAGCCTGTTTACCGAACCATTTCAAGAGAATAAAATATTGTTTAAAATAAATAACAAAACCATATCTTTTTACTCCTCATTGGAACGAGCTTGTCCAGCTCGTTCCAGTTGGGGGTCACATGATATGGTACTGTTGGAATTTTGTGAAAAACTTTAAAGAAAATAATTAAAATAAAAAAATTTGTTATTGTGTTTATTCAGTAAGGGGTCACTCTGTTTTATCTTGTCAAACATTTTATCTCTAGAATACAGGAAAGTAATCAAATTTCTGTTAATTGAATACTCCTGATAAATGTTTAGTACCATGGGATACATCACATATAATACGGGTTTTTTTCTCGTGCAGAAATTATGCAAATTAGGTGAACTTTGATTTATTCAGTGCTACTTATACACTGTAAGTGCACATGTCAATAAGGCTCGGGCTAGAGGCTGTATTTATGAACCGATCTTCACAAAACATCTTGGGTACCTTTGATATCACCTTGGGACGAGAACGAGTGAATAAATTTTTGTATGAATGTTTAGTAACATGGAATACATCACATATAGTACAGGTTTTTTTCTCGTGCAGAAATTATGCAAATTAGATGAACTTTGATTTATTCAGTGCTACTTATACACTGTAAGTGCACATGTCAATACGGCTCGGGCTAGAGGCTGTATTTATGAACCGATCTTCACAAAACTTCTTGGGTACCTTTGTTATCACCTTGGGACGAGAATGAGTGTTTCTGGGTGCGGTCCAAAATTCAAGATGGCAGCCAGTGGCCATTTTGTACCGAAATTAGGTCCAATCAGTTTTTTGTCACAACTTCTACACAGCTCATATTTGTGAACTGATCTTCACGAAACTTCTTGGGTACCTTTGTTTTCATCTTGGGACAGGAATGAGTGTGTTTTGGGGTGCCTTTGTTATCACTGTGCTATGAGAACAAATATTTTGGGGTTCAGTCAGACCCATTCTGGGACGCAAAGATTTCTTTTCTAGTTTAGCATCTGACTGTCACCCACCTCTACAATACTTTACCTATACATTTGTTACAGGCAATGGTCAGTATTTATGTACAGACCGTTACAATACTTTATATGTACCTTTGGTATCAGGTCATTACCTAGATGTTTGTCATTGCTGTATCACATACTATACATGTACATGTCTTTGTCTTTGTCTTGACAAGTTGAGCTACAGTGTCATTGACACTTTCATTTCTAAAAATTTCAACAAAACCATATCATGTGACCACTCGTTGGAACGATCTCGACGAGCTCGTTCCAACGAGGGGTCACATGATATGGTTTTGTTGAATATTTTTTCAACTGCTGAATTTGGATATTACGTGAGCGGATGCGGACGATTCATTGGGTAAAGGGTTAAGTGTTGAATAGAATGTACAGGCCTTGATTTACTCTTCTGAGAATTGTATTATTTTATTCATTTTACTTCCCCACGGAAACTAGTGGTCCTAACTATGCAAATAGGGATAAAACACAAAATCTCTATGATTTTAGACGCTCTAGGCTGACGGCTTAGGAGCATTTGTTAACAACTGTTAGATAAATAGCATTGACATGTAATTTGTGAGTTGGTGTCGAATAAATTATAAAGTATCAGATATTCAAAAGAAATGATAATTACCAGATAAAGGCTCACCAGATACGCAAACATGCCGATCAGGAAAAACCAGGAATAAAAACCATGTTTCATTTAATGGGAAAACCCCCTGGAAACCTACATCCGATGTCACTGCATGATTGCGATAGATGTGCTCGGACCTGCACTAAATTGAACTGGTGCTCCCAAAGTGAGAGTTAGCCTGGAAATGACCGGTACGCAATGCTGACACGCATCAGTGACCACCTTTAAACATATGGAGCAATCTCATTGGTCCTATGTCCCCGCTACCATAACCACCATACTGGTGTAATGTTTGACCCTATAGATGCAACGACCAGACAATTGTTTCTCGCTATTCATTGAAACGCGAGAAAAGAACATTCAACCGATGATCGGAACCGGCCACCACAATTGGCCACTTGGGGGGCGCGTTGGCTCAGTTGGTAGAGATGCAGGCTGCAAGCCGAGAGGTCCTCGGTTCGAATCCCACCTGCGGCAACCGCGTTGTGTCCTTGGGCAAGACACTTCACCCCGATTGCCTACATGGGGGCACGATGATGCTGTGTACTGAGGCGTACTGCACGTCGATGGTGCGCATGTCTTCAACCAATCTAACCCTGCCTGTGCTGCGGTGCAGAGTTCAGAGTTACGATGTTGGAGAGCTGATGTTGCTCGGTGGTTCTCTCCGGGTACTCCGGCTTCCTCCACCCGTAAAACTGTCACGGTCACGATTAGCCATTGTGCATAAGTATGTGACCTTAAACACCAATAAATAAATAAATAAATAAATTGGCCACTTGTGGGCAATCGGATGACAATGGCAATGGCTCCTGGAACATCGGATCAACCGATTGTTGCCATACATTTTGTGATGATTCATAAACCGCATTTTATTATCTACCGCAATTGTTCAATTGTTATTGTAAAATGATGTCAATGATATTCAATAAAGTTGAAAAACCACCACAATGTGTATTCTTAATCTCTCTAGATGCCCCTTTATGAGATACACAAGTTAATCGACACGTAAAGCTTACAATTGAGCATACTTGCGACAATCGCCAGTTGCAAATGACAGTGATAATTATGTCCCACTCCCCGATACATATACAATAGATGAATCCTACCAGCGTCGTAATATGGATAAAGCTGTTAATACCTTCGGAAGGAGATTATTAACACTTTGCCAAAATACAAGAATGAGGATTATAAATGGTCGAGTACCAGGTGACAGCCTGGAATCATTTACGAGCTATCAGTATAATGGCGCTAGTGTTGTTGACTACGTGCTCGTATCTGCCAATCATTTATCAAACATTGATTACTTCTGTGTCAGAGACCCGATTCATCACTCTGACCACTGCCAATTGGCACTGCACTTAAAGCATAAATTCCGTGTGTCTCAAGCTCCATACAAACATACATATATAACACAGAAAGGCAGGTGTCTTTGGACTGAGGAAAGTTCAAACAAAACACGGGAAATGTTAAATGGTCGGGAATTTAAACAGAAAATGCTTCTGTTTAGATTACGGTCATTTGATGCGACCCAAAATGATACTGAGTGGGCGGCGAGGGAGTTTATGGGAATTCTCCAATCAGTTAATACAAGAGCCACCAAATTTGTCAGATTCAAAAAATTTAACAATCGGAAGAAAAATAAATGGTTTGATAGAGAGTGTAAAGATCTTAAGAATAGTATGGTGGACGCTATCGATAAAATGAAAAAATATCCATATGATACACAAATTAGGCAGAAATTTTTCAGAGCAAAAAAAACGTATAAGAAAATTACAAAACAGAAAAGCAAATTGTTTTATAAAAATCTTTCAATGAGGCTAGAGAAACTGCAGACATCTAACCCAAAAGACTATTGGGAGGCGATTGAAGCCCTGCAGCCAAAAAAACCCTCATCGTACGATTTAAACCCCGATGATGCAATAGATTTTTTTGATCACCTTTTCCAAAAACAAATCAACAAGCAACATCTCCCGTCGTTATCACAAAATAGAGTAACAGCTACATATCCATTAAACAACGATGCTATGACGTCCCAAGAGATACTAAATTCTCTGCGTACTTTGAAAAACAATAAATCCACCGGGGCAGATAATATTTCTAATGAGTTTTTGAAAATTGTTATTCCTGCTGTGATCGATGACGTAACAAAATTGTTTAATCAAGTGTTTCTATCACAACATTATCCTACCAAATGGAGTGAGTCAATATTGACAACACTACATAAGAAAGGGGATAAAAAGGATCCGAACAATTATCGGGCAATTGCTGTCAGTAATTCAATTGGGAAGCTGTTCAATAAAGTTATAAATTTTAGAATCAATTTGTATCTTGAGCAAAATGATATTATCAGTCACAATCAATTCGGTTTTAGGGAAAAACATAGTACCATTGACAGTATGTTTGTTCTTAAGACCGCAGTTGTTAAGTACAAAAAGAAAAATAAACAGCTGTTTGTAGCCTTCGTCGATTTTAAAAAGGCATTTGACTCTGTTGACAGACACATTTTGTTAAAAAAATTAGCAAGTGTTGGAATAGATGGAAATATGATGAGCATACTTGCATCTATGTACGAAACGAGTAAATATTATGTTAAGACGCCGAAAGGCCTTGGACCACCTTGTGTATCGAATATCGGCGTGAGGCAAGGCTGCGTGATCTCTCCGACACTTTTCAAGGTATTTATTGACGACATTTCAACATACCTCGATGAATCGTGTCAGCCAATAACTCTTAATAATGCTTCAATAAGTCACCTCCTCTTTGCTGACGACTTGGTTTTATTGTCCGAAAGTGCAACTGGTCTTCAGAAGTGTTTGAACAACCTCGGGACGTTTTCGTATCAACACAATCTACGCATTAATACAGCAAAGACGAAGGTCGTAAAATTTTCGAAACGGAAAACACAAAATATCGACTCCTTGCATTATCAAAATGAACCCTTAGAAGTGTGTGATGATTACTGCTATCTTGGCCTATTATTTCATAGGAACGGTCGACTCATCAATGCACAAAATCGTCTCAAGGTTAGAGCGCAAAAGGTGCTTTATAAGCTACAACTTGCATTCTCTAAAACATACACACCGCCAGTGAGTGTTTACATTAATTTATTCAACATGTTAATTAAGCCAATATTACTCTATGGATGTGAGATATGGTCTCCCGATCTAACCGCAATGGATAATTCCGCTTGCGAAAATGTACATCTACAATTTTGTAAATCTGTCCTCGGGGTGAATAGGAAGGCCTCAAATCATGCAGTGCGGGCTGAACTTGGTCTCTTCCCATTATATATTTCCGCTACGACTTCAATGCTGAAATATGTCATGAAACTACAGACTGGTTCGGTTAACACCGTACTCAATAATGCTTTTACTGAATCAATCAAGTATGCAGGTACTGATTCTTTACAGAAACGATTAGTTGTGTTGGGGGATCAGTTCCAAGTAGAAACAGAAAATCTGAATTCCCGTGACGTATTCGAAATACGAGACAGATTAAGGGACGAACATATTTCTCAGTTGTACGAGTCTATGCACAACGATAATCGATCTTGTGGCAGAAGTAAACTTTGTACTTATAGGTTATTTAAGAATGAATACACACTCGAGCCGTATCTAATACACACTAAATCTGTAATGAGTAGGCATCTATTTACTCAGCTACGGATAAGTAATCATTCCTTAGCCATAGAAAAGGGTAGGCACGCACAGCCACCAGTAGCTCTAGAAGACCGAACTTGTTCATTCTGTGACCACAAAGTGATTGAAGACGAACGCCACTTTGTGATGGAATGCCCTAAGTATAATGTCGCACGACAGAAGTTGTGGGGTTTTATACAACATGGGGAGCGAACATTCCTTGGTATGAATAACAATAATAAGTTTCTCTACATCATGGGAAATGCAGATCCTGCCCTTTGCAATGTGATCTGCTGTGCCGTGCGTGAGTTTTTTCTCTTTCGTAAAAATTCATAAGAAATATTTGTTGTCAGTTTTAAATGATAAATGTAGGCCTAACATTGTCTACTGTATTTGTGCATACTGCCCATGTGGGTGTAATATTGCAATAAATCTATTCTATTCTATTCTATTCTATTCTATTCTATTCTACCGGAAAAGTGAAGGTTGCACTCCATTGACTCAGGTCGCAGTAAAAATTACCAGTTGAACGCACTTGGGTGGTAAACGTGACTCTGAGAGCCACGTTTACCGCCCAAGTGTGCACGACTGGTAATTTTACTGGACCTGAGTCAACAGAGTTTAACACTATGAAATATGTTCCATTTAATGTAGTTCTTTCGAGTCTCGACTTATCTAGTAGTGAAAGGACTGTAAACACTGTAAAATATGTTCAATTTAATGTAGTTCTTTCGTGTCTTGACTTGTCTAGTAATGCACGGTATTACAATTGGAATCGGAATCGGCCAGTTGTGAGCTCAAATAAACAGTAATCGATCAGTGGCCATTTTCGATAATTGGTTGAACACTAATGGAAACCCCCAGAAAATGAAACAGTGCTTGTTTACTAAGGTAAACAAGCTCTGTTTTACTGGTAAAATAGGACTCAGTGACTATTGCAAGTTCTATAAAACGGGTCACATTGTTGTGAATGATTGGCTGGACTCAAGCCAGAAAATAAGCAGACTGACATCTGCAAAATGAGTTCCCCAGAGGGTGAATTTAGCGATGCTACCCTGCACAGCAGGGTAGCATCACTAAATTTACCCTCTGTGAACCTCAGTCTGAATCAGAATCTCAAAACTAAACAGAATGAGGTACCCAGAGGATAAATTGGCCCACTGTATGGGATAGCATGATCAAATTCACCCTCTGGGGACCTCATTCTGCAAATGTCAGATGGCTTATTTTCAGGCCTGGCTGGACTTGATTTTATATCCATGTTGCAGTCACACTTAGCTTTTGTGCAGAAATATGTGACCTAAAAGACTGATAAATAAATTCATTTTACAATTTATGAAGTGGGATTCAAAAATTTTTTAAGTAAAGTGCTCTTATGTGTGTAAAATTTTGTTTCTACTTTCAGTTCACTGTCATCATCATTATTTTCAAAGAACCAAAACAGTCGCATCGCTCCTGTGATATCTGGTAAGTTACATTCAGGAAATGGCTTAACCCTTTACCTAACGAATCGCCCTCATCCGCCCGCGTAATATGCAAATTGAGCAGTTGAAAAAATTAAATTTTTCAAAATATTTCAACAAAACCATATCATGTGACCCCCTCATTGGAACGAGCTCATTGAGCTCGTTCCAATGAAGGGTCACATGATATGGTTTTGTTGAAATTTTTTGAAAAATTTAAAAAAATGATATTTAAAATAATAAATTTTGATATCGTCTGCATTGGGTAAAGGGTTAATTTCTACATGTAAGAGTAATATAACTATATTATAACTCCTATCATTTGGAAATTGAATAGTAGATTCTTTCCAGTACACACCTTACTTGCACCAAACCATTTACTATACATTTATTGTAATTTTGACCGGTTGTATTATGATTTAATATAAGATCAACAAGAAATCTCTTTCAATTGGATAAATATTTGAAATTGTCCGCAGATTTTTTTGGTGTCTTTACTTGATGTTTTTCCCAACAATAATGTCTTAAACGTTCAGTTTAGTAAAATGTTGTATTTTCATGATTTGATAAATATTGTACATAGAAGAGACTTGGTTTGGAACTCATTTGTTCTTGTGTATGGCATAGAACAATTTTGCAACCATTATGTATTGACCAGACACCAGCTATCGCAAGGTGTTTTTCTCTGAATTGTGATGTGTTTTCTAAATTCATGCCCTGAACAGCCGAGCAGCCCCTCAAATCAGTAATTTGACAACATTTTTATGTACATCTCACTCAAGTTTGACGGCTTTGTTTGACTGAAGCTTAACTGATTGAGTGCTAGTAGTCACCATCAGGACTCTCAAAAAATGAGGGTACCAGAGCAAAAGCCAACATTTGCCTTGCTCATGTTTCCTATTCAGTCAAACATGCATATTTTGTTTATAAATTTATACTCACAGAAAAAAGAAACGCAAGTTTAGTTTTGGTAATATAATTTTTTTTATCCGTATACCAAATGTAGTCAAATTTGACACATATAGCTACCTCAGTGTTCTGTCTGAAGAGTCTTTGGTTAAAATTTGGTCAACCATGACCATGTGTGACACTGCATGCTTTCAACAGATTTTTCAACAAAGTGTGTATCCAGGGCACTCACACATGTTATGGGCTTGAAAACCATACCAAATGAAGTTTTGAACAGTACACACTGATTGCACAACATTTCATTTCAACTCAATTGAAAAGCAAAATGTCATAAATGTCCAGATTTGATAGGGATAGGGCTATTATTTATTTATTTATTTATTTATTTATTTATTTATTTATTTATTTATTTATTTATTTATTTATTTATTTATTTATGTTTAAGGTTACATATTTATGCACAATGGCTAATCATGACCGTGACAGTTTTACGGGTGGAGGAAGCCGGAGTACCCGGAGAGAACCACCGAGCAGCGATGAGCAGCTGCCAGCTCCCCAACATCGTAACTCCGCACTGCAACACAGGCAGGGTTAGATTGGTTGAAGACATGTGTACCATCGACGTGCAGTACGCCTTAGTATATGGCGTCATCGTGCCCTCACATGGAAAATGGGGGTGAAGTGTCTTGCCCAAGGACACAACGAGGTTGCCGCAGGTGGGATTCGAACCGAGGACCTCTCGGCATGCAACCTGCACTTCTACCTACTGAGCCACCGCGCCCCCTTTGGGATAGGGCTATTAGCCCAACTATGCAGGGCCAATCGCAGCATCTTGTCATCCAGCTCTTTGGGGTCCACTAGTCAATGATAGCTTGTTTAATTGGGTGTCTCCGAGCCACAGGAAGATTAGCTGACCACACCAACTGCAGGCCAGAAAATAAGTTGTCTGACATTTGCAGAATGAGGTCCCCAGAGGGTGAATTTGATGATGCTATCCCATACAGTGGGCCAATTTATCCTCTGGGTACCTCTTTCTGATTAATTTTGAGACCCTGATTCAGATTGAGATTCACAGAGGGTAAATTTAGTGATGCTACCCTGCTGTGCAGGGTAGCATCACTAAATTCACCCTCTGGGGACCTCATTTTGCAAATGACAGTCTGCTTATTTTCTGGCCTGCCCAGGAGCAGACGTCTATGTGTTACGTTGCCAAGTCAAGATTGAGACATACATCTCTTATACCTCCGTAACCAATTTCAGGCAGTGACCGAGACACCAAATCAGGTTGTAAGCACTCATGGTCACCGAATGTGTCCAAGAGCAGTTATAAATCAGTTGCAGGAATTCAATTTAAGGCCACGATGTCCCAATATTGGTCTACAACTTACACCCAGGTGACATCATCATCGATTGCAATGGCTGCGGGCACATGATCCAAATCAGTTTCACTTGGCCCACTGGAGACATATGTTATTCACTGATGAGTATCGGTTCACACTTTACAAGTCAGATGAATGACAACGTTGCTATCGATCTCGCGTTGAGCGATATTTTGATGTATGCGTTAAGGAAAACGACAGATTCGGGGAGGGTGTGTTATGATTGGGGGGGGGGGGGGGGGGGATTTCTCATGGCATGAAAACACCTTTCATTTTCATTCAGGGCAATCTTACAGCTGTAAGATATCAGGATCAAGTCCTCATGCCTCATGTCCTTCACTTATCCATGCGTGTAACCTTATACTCCCGCTATTGATTTTGATCAGGAAATGGTGTAAGGTACCCACGTTGAACATTATCCATGTAAGCGTCATCTGTGTTAAGACAAAACTTGTCAAAATTTAATCAGTAATGAAGAAATAACATCAAAATCCAAACAATGAAATACAGTAGAACCTGTCTTGAGAGACCGCCCTTTGGGCCACACAAAAGTGGTCTCTCAAGACCGGTGGTCTCTCATAACAGGTTTCAGGTTTTCTCAAGTCCGTGAATAACCAACCACAAAATTCAGAAATGGAGAAGAATGGATTTTTGTAATTACTTTGTAGTTGTTCTTTTTTATGAAGTTTTTGTAACAAATTGAAATGGACTGTTATAAAAATTATAAAAATAAATTAGTGTTGAAAATCTTCATTGCAGATTTTCAATACTAATTTATTTTTATAATTTTTATTAGCTCAACTTGACAAAGTCAAGCTGAGCTATTGCCATCACTTCTCGTCCGTCAGCGTACGTAGTACGTACATCCACAAATTCCTTTGCCACACCACTCAGGTTGCATTTATGATCAGATCACTTTGAAACTTGGTATGCTTGTTTGGGGTGACCTCTAGATGGGAGCTATCGATTTTCTTCAATCTTCGTCAAAAAATGTTACCCGCGGCCAACGTTCTTAGAACTTAGTTTAGTCAAACCACAATATTTCCCTTTGGCACACCCTACAGGGCACATTTATGATTGGATTGCTTTGAAACCTGGTATGCTTGTTTAGGGTGACCTCTAGATGGAAGCTATCAATTTTCTTCAATTTCCGTTAAAAAATGTTGCCACGGCCAACGTTTTTAGAACTTAGTTCAGTCAGACCTCAATATTTCCCTTTGGCACACCCTACAGGGCACATTTATGATCAGATTGCTTTGAAACCTGGTATGCTTGTTTGGGGAGACCTCTAGATGGGAGCTATCAATTTTCTTCAATTTTCGTCAAAAAATGTTGCCGCGGTCAACGTTCTAAGAACTTAGTTTAGTCAGAAGACCTCAATATTTCTCTTTGGCACACCCTACAGGGCACATTTATGATCGGATTGCTTTGAAACCTGGCATGCTTGTTTGGGGTGACCTCTAGATGGGAGCTATCAATTTTCTTCAATTTCCGTCAAAAAATGTTGCCGCGGCCAATGTTCTTTAGAACTTAGTTTAGTCTGAAGACCTCGATGTTTCCCTTTGGCACACCCTACAGGGCACATTTATGATGGGATTGCTTTGAAACCTGGTATGCTTATTTAGGGTGACCTCTAGATGGGAGCAATCGATTTTCTTCAATTTCCATAAAAAAAAATGTTGACACGGCCAACGTTCTTAGAACTTAGTTTAGTCAGACCTCAATATTTCCCTTTGGCACACCCTACAGGGCACATTTATAATTGGATTACTTTTGAAACCTGCTATGCTTGTTTGGGGTGACCTCTAGATGGGAGCTATCAATTTTTTTTCCATTTCCGTCAAAAAATGTTGCCGCGGCCAACGTTTAGTTCAGTCAGAAGATCTCAATATTTCTCTTTGGCACACCCTACAGGGCACATTTATGATTAGATTGCTTTGAAACCTGGTATGCTTGTTTAGGGTGACCTCTAGATGGGAGCAATCGATTTTCTTCAATTTCCATAAAAAAATATTGCCACGGCCAACTTTCTTAGAACTTAGTTTAGTCAGACCTCAATATTTCCCTTTGACACACCCTACAGGGCACATTTATGATTGGATTGCTTTGAAACCTGGTATGCATGTTTGGGGTGAGCTCTAGATGGGAGCTATCGATTTTCTTCCATTTTCGTCAAAAAATGTTGCCAAGGCCAACGTTCTTAGAACTTAGTTTAGTCAGACCTCAATATTTTCCTTTGGCACACCCTACAGGGCACATTTATGATTGGATTGCTTTGAAACCTGGTATGCTTGTTTGGGGAGACCTCTAGATTAGAGCTATCGATTTTCTTCAATTTCCGTAAGAAAATGTTGCCGCAGCCAACGTTCTTAGAACTTAGTTTAGTCAGACCTCAATATTTCTCTTTGGCACACCCTACAGGGCACATTTATGATTGGATTGCTTTGAAACCTGGTATGCTTGTTTAACTTGGTGTGCTCATTAGACAAGACCTTTCGATAAGAACTATTGATTAGCATTCATTTCTCATTTTGATTAGCATTCTTCCTTTAGCCAGTCTTACAGTTTACATTTAAAAATTGATGGATTACTCAGTTCTTCAATTTTGCCATTTCATTTATAACTTACCAAGTTCAAGTTTGTCAAGTTGAGCTACAGTGTCATTGACACTTTCATATAACAGTCCATTTCAATTTGTTACAAAAAGATTTTCAACACAAATTTATTTTGATTCCTATCTCACATTTCAGGTATGTATGAAATTGTTTATTCAGCAATAATCCTAATCTTTTCACAGGGTTCTTATAAAAACATCTCAGTCTTTAATGAGTTAGCAACTGAAACCCAGTTAAGAGCTTTTAATACTTTTAATTATGTGCCTGGTAGATGTGGTCTCTCAAGACAGGTGTTCTCTCAAGACAGTGGTCTCTCAAGACAGGTTTTACTTGCGTTTTTTTTTTTTTCTGCTAGTATATTACAAATTACTGGAGAGTGCCTGTGCGCACTCTCCAATAATATGTAATAGCACAAATTTGGAATAAATTCAGACCACCCAAATAATAGACAGGTTTTTTTTGCTTTACGATGAGTTTTGAAGAATTTTGATGGATTGTTTGCCAAAAAAACAAAAACAATTCAACTAACTGAAACCCCCCAGCACTGGCTGGATAGGTTCATTACTTAAGTAAAGGGTTAAAAAAGTCCTTGTTTCGATCCAGGAGCTCAAGTCTACAGTGGTGTAAACTAAGTCTTGCTTTAAATATAGAAGCACTAATGAAATGACAAAATTTAAATATAATGTCATTGTCAACATAGTGAGGTTACAAGGCTTTGAGCTCCTCAGCTTTTTTTTTAGTCTCAAACTGTACATACAGAGAATGTCACGATGTTAGAATGAGAAGCACAGCCTTGAGTTTAGGACTATTGATTAGCATTCACGATTAATCGATTGTCGAATGGTCGTGCCAAAATCGATTAGTATTTTTCGTTGTCGACACATCGCTAAATTTTACCCCCATTTTAGACGTTTAATAATTAAAAAAAAAATTGAATGAAAAAACTATTGTTGCTGAAGGTAAAAGGTCAAGAACGTTGACGTTAAACCTCAAGAAGCAGTTAGAAGCATTTGTCTTTCAGGTACATCAAAGCTTTGATGTTCTGAACTTTTGAACCGTCAGTGTAATATTCAAGACCGGTTGGCAGTTGTGAACTTGCGAAGTTCGCAACTGATGACCGGTCTTGATTATTACACAGACGGTTCAAAAGTTCAGAACATCAAAGGTTTGAATGTACCAAAAAGAGGATTGTCTTTGTTGTTTACTTGAGGTTGGTCAGCTAACATGAACTTCATTTTTAACGACTTCAAAGAGGGGGGGGGGGGGGGGGATTTATGGTACGATTAATTGATTATTATTGGTTATTTGCGATGATTAATTGATTACTAAATTAAAAAATTGTGACAGCCCAACTTGAGTTCTGTCCTTCCATGAGTTCCGTATTGATGAATGCATTCACACATCATGACGTTCTGTGTTTATTGCATGCCTGTATGACATCGAATCCAGTAATTTAGAAATTCAAACATCACACAGTTCTGACATCTGCTTGAAATAAAAACAAAAACAAAACCCAGGTGTGATTGGCAAACACGTGTGACATCAATATGTAAACCCAAAAATACAAATAGAAAATTGTATCCAAATAGATTATTTGTTGTTATTTTTAAGCAATTAGCTGCCGTTTTCTGAGATATTCGCTACAAAATCAATACTTGAGTGTTATAAAATCACTCCCCTTTCATAGAATATGTTTAATTTTCGTTAATTTTGGTGGATTTGAACAAAAACATATTCCATTTGACATTCAATTCATCAGCTGTCAATGCAGCTTCCAAATTGATCTGGGTCCAGGCCTTAAAATAAGCAGTCTGACATTTGCAGAATGGGGTCCCCAGAGGGTGAATTTGATGATGCTATCCCATACAGTGGGCCAATATATCGTCTGGTTACTTCTCTATGTTTAGTTTTGAGACCCTGATTCAGATTGAGGTTCACAGTGGGTAAATTTAGTGATGCTACCCTGCTGTGTAGGGTAGCATCACTAAATTCACCCTCTGGGGACCTCATTTTGAGGATGACAGTCTGATTATTTTCTGGGTTGTCTAGGTCAGAATGTGATGTTTCGATTGGCTAATTACTAAAATGGGTGAAGTTTAGTTTTTGATGGATCCATGACATCAGGTGGAAAAAAAGTCCATCGGTGGAAATCTGTATGGAACAAGTGTTCTGTTTGGATTTGTAAATACGGGACTCTAGGAAGTATGTAATAAATGATACATTGAATTGGGAGTTATCATGCAGAACACACTATTAATTGAAAATAGAATATGTTTTCATTTTTGGAATTTACTTTAAAAAAGTTCCATAATCCAGTGTATTTCCAATAGTTCCTTGAATCCAGCACCCTATGTAACTAACTTACCCAAAGCATTTTTACAACCTTAGTCGTTATTAGCCCGACTGTTTACAGTAAGGGGTATAGTAATGACTTTTGTCCGTCTGTCCGTCCGTCCGTCTGTCTGTATGTCTATTAACATTTAGAGTTTTTGGTTAAAGTTTGTGGTTAAAGTTTTTTACTGAAGGTTTAAGTGTTTTTTTTTGTTTTTTTTCTTTTCCTGTTTAGTTGACATTTGGAGTTTTGGTTAAAGTTTGTGGTTAAAGTTTTTTATTCAACCTTCAAGTACAGGCTATACCCGGTAGTTCTTGTCTGATCGTCACGAAATTTCATATGCAGGTTTTAGGTCATGTCTTCATGAGAGCGTGTCCTTTTGGTCGTGATCGGTCAACCGGTATGGCTGGCCGAGCCCAAAACCCGAAAACCATTAGCACAGTCTACAGGTCATATTTATGAAGGGATTTCATTGCAACTTCATAGAATGCCTCTGTATAATGCCTAGATGGGAACGTCCCTGTTTGGGCATGATCTGTCAACCGTGATGGCTGCCCAAGCCCGAAACCCAAAAACTTTTAGCACAGTCTGCAGGTCATGTTTAATATGGATGCATTTCGTTGTAACTTGATACGATGACTCCATATGATGTCTACATGAGAATTTCCCCATTTGGGCGTGATCTATCAACCATCACAACTGCCCGAGCCCAAAACCTGAAAACCTTTTGCACAGTCTACAGGTCATATTTATGGAGGGATTTCATTGTTACTTGATAGGTTGACTTCATATAATGTCAACACGAGAAAGTCTCCTTTTGGATGTGATTGGGCAACTTTGACGGCTACAGGTGCCCGAAAACCTTCAGCACAGTCTACAGTCATATTTATGAAGGGATTTCATTGTAACTTCGTAGGATCAATCCACATGATGCCCAGATGAGAATGTCCCCTTTTGGTTGCGATCATTCAACCATGATGGCTGCCCGAGCCCGAAGCCCGAAAACCTTTGGCACAGTCTACAGGTCATATTTATGGAGGGATTTCATTGTAACGTGATAGGTTGACTTCATATAATGTCTAGATGAGAACGTCGCCTTTTGGGCAACTGTGACCGCAACAGAGGCCTGAAGCCCAAAAAACCTTGAGAATATTCCACAGGCCATAATTATGAAGGGATTTCATGGTAGCTTGGTAGGGTGACTCCAAGTTTGTGGTTAAAAACTCAAACAAACACCCCCTACCCCCACCCCCCCCCCCCACCCCAATTAGGCTTTTTTTTTTCTTCTTTTCTCCAATATGCATTTTGAACTATAGTCACAACATGCAGAACCTTTTTTTAAACTTACGTACCCCCCCTCCCCCCACCACTGCTGGGGGACAATTAGGCACTTTTTTCCCTTTCGTCAAAAATGCTTGTTTACAGTTTTGGTTAAAATCAATCACCCCCCCCCCCCCCCCCCCCCCCCCCCCCCCCCCCCATTTTGAACTATTTACAGTCACTACATGCAGAACATTTTTTTTCTTTTTGTCAAAAATGCTTTTTTTGTTAAAGTTTGTGGTTAAAAATCCAGACACACACACACACACAATTAGGCATTTTTTTTTTCTTTCCTCGAATATGCATTTTGAACTATTTACAGTCACTACATGCGGAACCTTTTTTTAAACTCATGTTGTAACCCCCAACCCCCCCACTCCAAAAAAAAACAACCCCACCCCACCCACTGGGGGGGGGGGGGGGGGGGGGGGGCAATTAGGCACTTTTTTTTTTCTTTCGGCAAAAATGCAGTTTTACAGAGTTGGTTAAAGTTTTTGGTTAAAAACCCAGATAAACACCACCCCCCACCCCCATGGTGCCAGTTAGGTATTTTTTTTTTCTCGGCTCAAAATGCATTCTGAAGGATTTAGACTGACCACATGTGGAAAAAAATGGACTCCTCTAACACACCCTCACTCTCCCCCACCCCTCACCCCCACCCCACCTCCTCCTCACCCAGGGCCATTCATGCAATATTTTTTCTTTCTTACAAAATGCATTTTTAGCCTGACAATAGTCAGGGCTATAGTCATGACTTTCGTCTGTCCATCTGTCTCCAAACAATTGGTGTCCAACTGATTACTCCAGTTTGGATTATTTTATTTGTTTTCAACCAAAGTTGATATGTGTATTTTCCAGCTAGTAATACAGGCCAGGTTTCAATATACGTTCCACAACTCCCCCCACCCCCCCCTAGCCCACTCCCTCCCCCCCCCCCCCCCCACACACACACACACAAAGTTGTCACTTAGGCAATTATTCCCAAAATGCATTTTGAAGGATTGGGAGTTATTACACGCAAAAAAGAAAATTGACTCATATAGCCCAACATTGCTTTATGTACTGCATCTTTAATCCTTTACCTAACACAAGTTGAAGCCAACAGTACAAATTATTTTTCTGAAACATCAGATTTTTAGCTCAACTTTGACGAAGTCAAATTTGAGCTATTGTCATGGCCCGTCGTCCGTCTGTCTGTCCGTCCGTCTGGCCGTCTGTCCGTCTGTCCGTCTGTCCGTACGTCAACAATTGGCTATGGCTCGGGCTAGAGGTCGTATTTATGAACCGATCTTTACGAAACTTCTTGTGTACCTTTGTTATGACCCTGGGACGGGAACGAGTGTTTTTAGGTGTGGTCCAAAATTCAAGATGGCTGCCAGTGGCCATTTTGTACCGATGATGCAAAAATCAGTTTTTTGTACAGAACTTCTGTATGAAAGTTCTGATTTGAATAAAGTTTTGTATAAATGTTTAGTACCATGGGATACATCACATATAATACGGGTTTTTTTCTCGTGCGTAAATTATGCAAATTAGACTGACTTTGATTTATTTAGTGTTACTTTCAGAGCTGTAAGTGCCAAGCTGCTATGGCTCGGGCTAGAGGCCGTATTTATGAACCGATCTTTACGAAACTTCTTGGGTACCTTTGTTATGACCGTGGGACGAGAACGAGTGTTTTTGGGTGTGGTCCGAAATTCAAGATGGCTGCCAGCCGCCATTTTGTACCGACGATGCAGAAATCTGTTTTTTGTACAGAACTTCCATATGAAAGCTCTGATTTGAATAATTTTTTGTATGAATGTTTAGTACCATGGGATACATCACATATAATACGGGTTTTTTTCTCGTACGTAAATTGTGCAAATTAGACTAATTTTGATGTTTTTGGGGGTTACTTTCAGCACTGTAAGTGCAAATGCCAATACGGCTCGGGCTAGAGGCCGTATTTATGAACCGATCTTTACGAAACTTCTTGGGTACCTTTGGTATCACCGTGGGACGAGAACGAGTGTTTTTGGGTCCGGTCCGAAATTCAAGATGGCCGATGGCAGCCATTTTGTACAAAATTAGGTGCAATCAGATTTTTGCACAGAACTTCCATATGAAAGCCCTGATTTGAATAATTATTTTGTGTGAATGTTTAGTACCATGGGATGCATTACATATAATACGGGTTTTTTTCTCGTGCAGAAATTATGCAAATTAGATGAACTTTGATTTTTTCAGTGCGACTTACACACAGTAAGTACACATGTCAATACGGCTCAGACTAGAGTCTGTATTTATGAACTGATCTTCACGAAATGTCTTGGGTACCTTTGTTATCACCTTGGGACGAGAACGAGTGTTTCTGGGTGCAGTCTAAAATTCAAGATGGCTGCCAGTGGCCATTTTGTACCGAAATTAGGTCTAATCAGTTTTTTGTACACATCTTCTATACAGCGCAGACTAGAGGCCATATTTATGAACCAATCTTTACGAAACTTCTTGGGTACCTTTTTTAACACCGTGGGATGAGAGCGAGTGTTTTGGGGTGTGGTCCGAAATTCAAGATGGCCACCAGCAGCCATTTTGTACCAAAATTAGTGCAATCAGTTTTTTGTATAGAACTTCTGTATGAAAGTTCTGATTTGAATAAATTTTTGTATGAATGTTTAGTAACATGGAATACATCACATATTGTAAGGGGTTTTTTTTCGTGCCAAAATTATGCAAATTAGATGAACTTTGATTTATTCAGTGCTACTTACACAATGTAAGCACACATGTCAATACGGCTCACGGTAGAGGCTGTATTTATGAACCGATCTTCACAAAACTTCTTGGGTACCTTTGTTATCTCCTTGGGATGAGAATGAGTGTTTCTGGGTACGGTCCAAAATTTAAGATGGCTGCCAGTGGCCATTTTGTACCGAAATTAGGTCCAATCAGTTTTTTGTCACAAGTTCTATACAGCTCGTATTTATGAACTGATCTTCACAAAACTTCTTGAGTACTTTTGTTTTCACCTTGGGACAGGAACGAGTGTGTTTTGGGGTGCCTTTGTTATCACTGTGCTATGAGAACAAATATTTTGGGGTTCAGTCAGACCCACTCTGGGACTCAAAGATTTTTTCTAGTTCAGCATCTGACTGTCACCCACCTTTACAATACTTTACCTATACATTTGTTATAGGCAACGGTCAGTATTCATGTACAGACCGTTACAATACTTTATATGTACCTTTGTTATCAGGTCATTACCTAGATGTTTGTCATTGCTGTGTCACATACTATACATGTACATGTCTTTGTCTTGACAAGTTGAGCTACAGTGTCATTGACACTTTCATTTTATTTTTTATTTACTTCTAACCATGGCTTATTACTCCTTATTGGAACAAGCTCATCAAGTTTGTTCCATTAATATTAAGGTCATGAGGTATGTTTTGAAGTAGAGAAATGAAAAAATAAAATTTGAATAGCAAATTTTGTATATCACAAGTGCAGATATGGCAGATTTGTTAGGTAAACTGTTAACAAGAAATGGTTCCGACTATTTTGCATCTAAGCATTGCCATTCCTGGGACAGTCGGGCTGCATGCGTGACATCACTCTAGTATATTTTCATGAAGCATGTGATATGGCAGTTACCAATTTTTTATAACCAGAAAGTGTGACTAACCCTGTGCACTGTACAGGGTTATTCACACTTTCTGGTTATAAAATAAAATTTCATTTCCAACTGAATAACTAACCCTGTGCACTGTACAGCCTTAGTGTAAATGTCATCAAAATCAACTCTTTACCCAATGTAATGGTAAAACCAGCCAGTACTATTCAAACTCAGCTTAAGAACCCTCCTTGGGTTTGTTTTTAGTGAATTCCAAAAATGAAAACATATTCTGTTTTCAATTAATAGCTTGTTGTAAATGAATAAAGTGATTAGATGCCACCAACAAACAGATCTTTCAGTACTGATCAAAACTGACCATGATAAATGTTTAGAATTGAACAAGTAAAAATTTCATCTTTTTCCAGGTATAACCAATGTGCTTGTATCTCCTACTGTCCCCCAAGCGACTGATCAGCAAACCACAAGTTCAAGTACGAAAACAAAGAAAATATCTATTCCATCTCATGGCCGAATCTCGAATTGTTCATCAAAAGGAAAACAGAAAGGTATAGTTCTCTTGTTATATACTAAAAGTTTGCAAAGCACCAAATATTTGACACATCATTGTGAAATTTGCTTGTGACATATTTGCGATATTTTTGGTGGATATGATTGAGGAATGTATTAAGATGGTCCCCAGTGTTTACATTAGCTCTCTTTACAGGCAGACTTTTCGTGACAGTCATGGAAAACATGTACCCCTTGATTTTCATGATGTTTTCGTGTACTGTCTACATGTACATGACATGTGTAGGGTATTCAATCTTCATTTCAACACAAACCCTTGTGATTTAATGATTGAATATGGCAAATGCAAATGTAAGAAGACATTTGTCTGAAGCAGAAATGTGGCAGGTGGTAGGGATGGTGGAGCAAGGGGCTACCCATCGTCAAGTTGGTGAAGCCCTTAGTGTGCACCATACGGTGATCACCAGAGCCTGGGCAAGATTTAAGCAGTATGGCACACTAGTAAGATGGCATGGTGGTGGCAGAGACAGGGCAACATCTGCAGATGAAGTCAGGTTTTTGATCATTCAGGCCCGTAGGAACCGCTTTGCCACAGCAACCCAGCTTCGCAGTGACCTTCAGAATGCATCCGGGGTAAATGTTTCGACGCAGCCTATCCGGGCAAGGTTGCATGAGGTGGTCTCTGATAGAAAAGACCATGTATTCGCATTCCGCTGTCCCAGAACCACTGTCAGGAAAGATATGAATGGGCCATGGATCATGTTGGATGGGCCAGAGAAGATTGGCGACCTGTCTTTTTTACAGATGAGTCACGGTACTGCCTAGGCGTTCTCGGGTATGGAGACGAACAGGAGAGCAATTCCATGCAGCCAACATTGCTGAGCCTGACTGCTATGGTGGAGGGTCAATCATGGTCTGGGGCGGCATCAGCAGGGATGGACGTACAGAGCTCTGTGTCCTTGAACGTGGTACATTGACTGCACAACGGTATATTGATGTGATCCTGGATGTCCTCATCTCCTCGTCAGATTGCATACAGGTGCAGTGGGTGATAGATTCATTCTGATGGACGATAATTCCCGTCCTCATGTTGCCCATGCTGTCGGGGAGTACCGACAGAGGGAGGGGATTGAGCACATGGACTGGCCAGCAAGATCCCCTGACCTCAATCCAATCGAACATGTCTGGAATGAGTTGCAGCTTGCAATTTCAGCCCAATCAGTCCAGCCAAGAAGTGTCCAGGAGCTTGGTGCCATGCTGGTCCAAGAATGGAACAACATCCCACAAAGGACCACCAGGAACCTGATTGGGAGCATGAGAAGGCGTTGTCAAGCTGTAATTAACAGTAATGGGTCTCATACTCGATATTGAAGCCATACCAGTTCACTCCGTCAACTTTTTGGCATATTGAAAAATTTCCTCTTTTACCAATAATATCCATTTTCCATGGTTATCGTATTCAAAAGCTAAAAAATAATGTCAAACACAAATAAAATCTTAATTTCTGTACTTAAATCATTAAAGATATAATTAAATAAAAAATATATACACTTTTCATAACAATATTTCAACTAAAACGTAAAACAGGTAGTTGGATGTACTTGGTGCTTAGCAAACTTTGAGTAGTATATGACTACCACAAATAGCCCATTAATACCACTGTAGTTTGCCCATCAAATCCCAACAAGAGTGTCAAGTTTTCCAGATAATTATCGTGCCTGTCTCAAACGAGGCGCACATGAATGGATTATGTCTACCATTGACCTATAAATAAATCGGTAAATTCCACAAATACATCAGGGAATTCCGTAATGCATGCGTTCAATCATGAGTCATTTATTAACACTGTATGAGAAAAAATTGCTTTTCTATGACTAGTTACAGAACTCAAAACAAAAGCAATTTAACTGTTAGCGAGTTGTTGACATTGCATTTGCCTGTTACCAAGTGACAAATATAGATTGCATCTCTTCATTAAAGTCTGTTGACAAACATTCCAGTCAAGGTCTATTTGAAAATGCCGTGCTGAACAACAACAAAATAATTATTATTAACAACTATTTTCAAGATATGAATCCAACAAAACGTAGGAGAATCTGTGTTATCGAAAGCGATTCCGATTGAAATTCAAGTCTTGCCTCATTGTTTTGATTTTCAAGTTTCATGTTCGAAACGAATGTCTGATATCACTACGCGTTTGGGATTCCCCAATTCCATAAATTGTTAATGGTTATTTGGCTAATATAATTCTTGTATTTCATTTTTAGCTCAGCTTTGAATTAAGTCAAATTTGAGGTTATGCCATGGCCCGACGTCCGTCTGTCTGTTGTCCGTCTGTCAGTCAACAATTCAATACGGCTCGGGCTAGAGGCCGTATTTATGAACCGATCTTTACGAAACTTCTTGAGTACCTTTGTTATTGCCGTGGGACAAGAACAAGTGTTTTTGGGTGCAGTCCGAAATTCAAGATGGCCACCAGCAGCCATTTTATACTTTAGTTAGTGCAATCAGTTTTTTTGTACCGAACTTATGTATGAAAGTTCTGATTCGAATAAATTTTTGCCTGAATGTTTAGTAACATGGAATACATCACATATAATACAGGTTTTTTTCTCGTGTAGAAATTATGCAAATTAGATGAACTTTGATTTATTCAATGCTACTTATACACTGTAAGTGCACATGTCAATATGGCTAGGATTGGAGGCTGTATTTATGAACCAATCTTCACTAAACTTCTTGGGTACCTTTGTTATCACCTTGGGACGAGAACGAGTGTTTTTGGGTGCGGTCCAAAATTCAAGATGGCTGCTGGTTGCCATTTTGTACCAAAATTGGGTACAATCAGTTTTTGGTACAGAACTTCTTTTATATGAAGGTTCTGATGTGAATAAATTTTTGTATGAATGTTTAGTAACATGGAATACACCACATATAATACGGGGTTTTTTCTCGTGCAGAAATTCTGCAAATTAGATGAACTTTGATTTATTCAGTGCTACTTATACACTGTAAGAGCACATGTCAATACGGCTAGGACTGGAGGCTGTATTTATGAACCGATCTTCACTAAACTTCTTGGGTACCTTTGTTATCACCTTGGGACGAGAACGAGTGTTTTTGGGTGCGGTACAAAATTCAAGATGGCTGCTGGTTGCCATTTTGTACCAAAATTGGGTACAATCAGTTTTTGGTACAGAACTTCTTTTATATGAAGGTTCTGATTTGAATAAATTTTTGTATGAATGTTTAGTAACATGGAATACACCACATATAATACGGGGTTTTTTCTCGTGCAGAAATTCTGCAAATTAGATGAACTTTGATTTATTCAGTGCTACTTATACACTGTAAGTGCACATGTCAATACGGCTCGGGCTAGAGACTGTATTTATGAACCAATCTTCATGAAACTTCTTGGGTACCTTTGTTATCACCTTGGGACAAGAACGAGTGTTTCTGGGTGTGGTCCAAAATTCAAGATGACTGCTAGTGGCCATTTTGTACCGAAATTAGGTCCAATCAGTTTTTTGTACACAACTTCTATACGGCTCAGGCTAGAGGCCGTATTTATGAACCAAGCTTTAAGAAACTTCTTGGGTACCTTTGTTATCACCGTAGGACGAGAACGAGTGTTTTGGGTGCGGTCCGAAATTCAAGTTGGCCGCCAGCAGCCATTTTGTACCAAAATTAATGCAATCAGTTTTTTGTACAGAACTTCTGTATGAAAGTTCTGATTTGAATAAATTTTTGTATGAATGTTTAGTAACATTGAATACATCACATATAATACAGGGTTTTTTTTCTCGTGCAGAAATTATGCAAATTAGATGAACTTTGATTTATTCAGTGCTATGTATACACAGTAGGCGCACACATCAATACAACTAGTCTGTATTTATGAACCGATCTTCACGAAACTTCTTGGGTACCTTTGTTATCACCTTGGGACAGCAGGAACAAGTGTTTTTGGATGCCTTTGTTATCACTGTGCTATGAGAACAAATATTTTTGGGTTCAGTCAGATCCACTCTGGGACTCAAAGATTTCTTTTCTAGTTTAGCTTCTAACTGTCGCCCACCTTTACAATACTTTATTAGCTCACCTGACTTTCAGTCAGGAGAGCTATAGTGATCACTCACCGTCTGTCATCCGTCGTCCGTCGTCGTCCGTGAACATGGTGTTTGCGTCTTCTCCTCCCAAACCGCTGAACCAATTTAATTGATATTTGAGATAATAGTTTGTTATGACATCGCAATTTGATTTTGTTCAAATCAAGTTGCCTCGTCCGTGGGTAGGGCCACACCCAAAAAGTGTGCTGAAATCTTAAAAAATCTTCTTCTCTTCTCATGAACCAGCAGTAGCAGAGACTTGATATTTGGTGTGCAGCTTCCTTTTGAGGTGTAGACTCAGATTTGTTCAAGAGAAGTTTGTTGGGCTATACTTGGCGTCGTTATGGGAGGGGCAAAACTTTTGGCCCCGCCCAAAATTTCTATTTTCCAAACCGAGAGGTTGATTTGAACAAAATTTTATGTGAGGGCTTATTGGGTCATAAGTACCTAATTTATGCTGGATTTTTTTTTTCCCGTAGCCCCATGGAAACCGCAGGAGCTAAAAATAGAAAAAAATTAAAACGCCCATATTTCCAAAACTGCACAGCACCGAGAATTTTTATTTGGTGTGAAGCTTCCTTAGGACCAACAGAAAGAATTGGTAAAAAAAAATTGCCATCGGTTTTATCATAGAGTACAGTTTCGGGACTTTGAAAAAGTGCTGAGTCAGCACTTTTTAACACTGTAGGCAATGGGAAAAACATTAAAAAATCTTCTTCTCCAGATCCAGCAGGCAGAATCTTTTGATATTTGGTATGCAACATTGTGGGGTGGATCTGATTCAAGTTTGTTCAAATCGGCCCCTCGGGTGTATATTTGGGCTCAGTATAGGAGCCCAAATTTGAACTTAGTGCATTTCAGGCAAATTTCTTTGAAAATCTTCTTCTCAAGATCGAGCAGGCAGAATCTTTTGATATTGGGTATGCAACATTGTGGGGTGGATCTGATTCAAGTTTGTTCAAATCGGCTCCCTGGGTTTATATTTGGGCTCAGTATAGGAGCCCAAATTTGAACTTAGTGCTTTTCAGGCAAATTTCTTAAAAAATCTTCTTCTCCAGATCCAGCAGGCAGAATCTTTTGATATTTGGTATGCAATATTGTGGGGTGGATCTGATTCTATTTTGTTCAAATCGGCTCCCTAGATTCATATTTGGGCTCACTATAGAAGCTCGAATTCGAACTTAGTGCATTTCAGGCAAATTTCTTCAAAAATCTTCTTCAGATCCTGCAGGCAGAATCTTTTGATATTTGGTATGCAACATTGTGGGGTGGATCTGATTCCAGTTTGTTCAAATCGGCCACCTGGATTCAGATTTGGGCTCACTATAGAAGCCCAAATTCGAACTTAGTGCATTTCAGGCAAATTTCTTCAAAAATCTTCTCCAGATCCAGCAGGCAGAATATTGTGATATTTGGTATGCAACATTGTGGGGTGGATCTGATTCAAGTTTGTCCAAATCGGCCCCCTGGGTTTATATTTGGGCTCAGTATAGGAGCCCAAATTTGAACTTAGTGCATTTCAGGCAAATTTCTTTGAAAATCTTCTTCTCAAGATCCAGAAGGCAGAATCTTGTGATATTTGGTATGCAGCATCCTTAGGGGGGTGAGACTCAAGTTTGTTCAAGCCATGTCCCTAGGTCCATATTTGGGCTCACTGTGGGAGCTTGAATTGTAACTTTGTTCGAAATGAGGAATTTTCTTAAAAAATTTTCTTCAGATCCAGCAGTCAGAATGGTTTGATATGTGGTGAGTAGCATCCTTGGGGGGGGGGGGGGGGGGGGGGGGGGGGGAGGGGGGGGGGGTGATGCAAGTGTGTTAAAGCCAAGTCCATGGGTCCATATTTGGCCCAAATTATAACTTAGTCAATATGAGGAATTTTTTTTTAAAAATCTTCTTCTTTGTTTGTTCAAGCCAAGTCCCTTGGTTCATATTTGGGCTCACTATGGGAGCCTGAATGACAACTTAGATCAAAATGAGGAATTTTCTTTAAAAATCTTCTTCAGATCCAGCAGATGAATTTGATATTTTTTATGCAGCATCCTTAGGGGGGTAAGATTCAAGTTTGTTCAAGCCATGTCCCTAGGTCCATATTTGGGCTTCTTGTGGGAGCTCGAATTGTAACGTGGTTCAAAATGAGGAATTTTCTGTAAAAATCTTCTTCTTCAGATCCAGCAGTCGGAATGTTTTGATATTTGGTGTGCAGAATCCTTAGGGGTGTGAGATTCAGGTTTGTTAAAGCCAAGTCCCTGGGTTCATATATGGGCTCCCTGTGGGAGCCCGAATTATGACTTAGTTCAATATGAGGAATATTCTTTAAAAATCTTTTTTTAGATCCACTGGTCAGAATATTTGGATATTTGGTTTCAGCTTTTCTTAGGAGGAGCAGATGCAACTTGTGGAAATCAATTCTCTGGGTTGATATTTAGGCTACCATGTCAGGTGAGCGCCTTCAGGCCCCCTGGGGCCTCTTGTCTATACATTTGTTACAGGCTACCGTCAGCATTTATGTACAGACCATTACAATACTTTATATGTACCTTTGTTATCAGGTCATTACCTAGATGTTTGTCATTGCTGTGTCACATACTATACATGTACATGTCTTAAACAAGTTGAACTACAGTGTCATTGATACTTTCATTCAGTGATCATTTTAAAATACTAAGGCCACACAAAGTAGATCTTCTGTTTCTCAGGCCATTATTTGTGAAATTGCATGCGGGCGAGCGTTTTTTTATTTTATTTTTTATTTCAGTAATTTCTTCTTTGCCATCAAAAGTTCATGTTCTTCGTTTATGTTTTAGGCCTCGTAACCTACAGAATAGCATGGGTGGTGGTGTATTTCATCCCTTGAGTGCAAGAAGGCTTTGCAATGCTAAAGCATTGCAAAGCCTTCTTGCACTCAAGGGTCAAATTCATCAATTTTTTTAACTTGGGTAAAATATCAGACATAAACCATTTAATTTGTATTTTTTTAAAGTTTAAATTGGTTATAAAAAGAGAGCATGTGGCAGCCAAAAGGACCATGCAGGAGGGCCTGAGAAACACATATTTTTATACTGTACCAAAGACCCAGACATAGCTGGTGCTAACTCTTAAAATATAGGGCCAAACACAAATTTTGCCCCCCAATCCCCAAAATTTGCATCTAAAACCAAAGAAAACATGTCCTGAATGGCCCTCCACACTTCACCTCTACTGCGCATGCGCAGTGTCAAGGACGTTCCGAAATTGGCACCATTAATCATTCTAAGTTTGGCCCTTCATCAGTTAACATCTGACTGATCTTTGTGCTTGTAAATCTCAGTTTAAATTAAATGATGCCAGACACATAAATATTAGTGAAATGTTGATTCTAAGGAGGATAGAGAAGGAGGAGAGGAAAAATGTGTGACAGAATATTATCAGGGCTGTAACTTAAAATTTTTTAATGAAATTATGTTAAGTTACCTATTTTCGAGGCAGCAGCCATTTTGTTGTCATTCCTGTTATTTAGTTACACTGATTTTTCAGTGTTTTCCTCTCTCCCTTTCCTTTAAGTCCCCTCTTGCTATTCTCCCATGCTTTTGGCAAAGTTTCTGTAATTATTATTACTAAAATTTCTTGGGAGTTTTAGCTGAATAACAGAATGAATTCTGTTCTTTTCCCCATGTTTACGTCTTCACCTATGGGTGGTTAGGCATTGTGTTCTGCATCTACCATCTGATGTTCTGCAGTTTCTTCCCTGGAAGTCTCTGTTTTGCATCAGATAGTGTATTTTTGGTAACTGATTTCGGGCCTGGGTGCCTGGAGTCTTATTTTAGTGTTTTTACACTCATTGTTTACATTTACAACAGCCCTCTGTGTGAGGGGGGGATTTCTTGAAAATAATATCTTGATGTTAATTTAATCATAACTAGATACATTATTATTGTTCGTAAGTGTTACATAAATTGTTTAAAATATTTTTAAATTTTTTGTCCACATTTAGGCTTGGGATCCATTGGGGCTCAACGTTACTTTTCAGAAACTTGGGCTGTTCTGAAAAAATATTTTTTCAAAATATTTTGATTTCAATTATTTTTTCTATGTTAATGGATCATATTATTATTATGTATTTTGATTGTCAGGGGTTGGTGCGAGTACCAGGACTTTGTTTTCTTTTCACATTGAAAGGATTTTGATCAATTGTAATAAGAGGAAGTCTTCCTCTGACTTTTATAATCATTCTATATGTGGTCAGTGTACTCGCATTAACTCCTGTTCTGTATCTGATGATTTCGATGACAACATGGGAAGCGTATGTCACGGTATGTTAGTGGGGAATTGGACATTCCGGTCCTTTCCCCGCAGGGTCACTCTACTTTATCAATTTCTATTTCAGACGATCAAGATTAGGGTGATGTATCTGTGATGTCTTCCAACAGTGTGCCTCCGTCGTCACAATTAATGAAGGGCTAGCGGAAAAGTGCTCATGTAAATACGCCAATTTCCTAAGAGGACCCTAGTAGGTTCGACGGCCTTTGACGTCCGCTAGCTCGCCCGGTGTAGCGTCCATTCATTGAATGGTTCGGCAGCCAGGTTCGTCCGTTGTGGTCTAGAAGGAGTTTTGGGGTGATGCGAGCACTATAAATCAACCATATGCACACCCAGTGACGGCGGATTACAGGGAACATGGAGGAAGCCTTTTAGTCCGGTTCATAGCTCGTTCTGGTCCATCCGGACGGCGAGCGAGAGAGGCCCCTCTCTCATACAACAACATCTGGCCCCAGATGTTGTGGTACAAAATGTTTCGCATTCGGAGCATACGTCCGCCGCTCGGGACGCTCCGACATATAGTCAGTCAGTCAATAAGGCTTCCTCATTCTCATGGTAGCGCACACGACCGCTCTTGGCTACGTAACCTCGGATATCCAGTCAGCTTCGCCAATCAGAGAATCATCGGCGACCAGGTCACACCATCCGGTAGCCAGGGACACGAGGCCTGCAGACTCCGGACGTTCGCATAGGAAAGTGTGCGGGAGTCAACGTACACGGAGCTTCCGGCGGCAATGCATCGTAAGACCGCTACTGCACAGGCCTCGGGGACGGACGTGCTATCCTAAATAGCACAGCTTATCGCAGCATCCCAGCAACAACTGAATCTGTCGCATAATGTTTTATCCGACGATGCTGGGTCGGGACGCTCCGCGGAAGCGGGTACGGACGTCCGAAAATTTCATCCGGTCCGACGGGATACCGAAAGGGATTCGGAGGATTTCGAGCTTTCCCTTTCGGAACAACATATGTTGTTGTATATGTCATCTGGCTTGATCTTCTACAGGTTCTTTCGTCGGACCAGAATGCTGCGATGCCGCATAAGAAACTGATAGCGTCGGTGGAATTTTTGGTTCGGTTCAGGGACTTCGTCCCTCAGTTCCGACATAGTCCAATAATGTCACACAAACTTTCGAATTATTGAACGACGCTATATATTTATGATTATATGCTTGCTATTACCAAGCATTTCTGGTTTCTTGTTCGCAAAGTTACGGAGATGTCTTTCAAAGTGTGCCTCTGTCGTCATAGTTAATGAAGAGCTAGCGGCAATAAGTGCTCATGGAATATGTCTATCGCCTAAGAGGTCCCTTGTAGGATCGACGGAGTGACATTCGCAAGCTCACCCGGTGTAGCGTACATTCATCGAATGGTTCGTCTGCCGGGTTCGTCCGTTGCGGTCTAGGAAGGAGATTTGGGTGATGCGAGCACTATAATTACTTTAGTACTCACCCAGTGATGGCGGATTGAGGACAGATCGGAGGAAGCCTGTTAGTCCGGTTCCTGGCTTGTCCAGGTCCGTCCGGGCTGTGAGCGAGAGAGGTCCCTCTCTCGTCCAACAACATAGGGCACCGCATGTTGTGGTTCAGATATTTTACATTCGGAGCATATGTCTGTCGCTCGGGACGCTCCGTTATATTGACACTCCGAGAGACTGTCGATAATGCTTCCTCATCCTCACAGCAGTGCACACGACCGCACATTGGCTACGTGACCTCGAGTATCCGATCAGTTCGTCATTCAGTGATTCCACGGCGAACAGGTCACGCCATCCGGTAGCCAAGGGACATGAGGCCTATACACTCCGTTCGCTCGCATATTAGTAGTATGCATGGGGTAACGATTACGGAGCTTCCAGCGGCAATGCATCGTAGGACCGCTTCTCCACAGGCCTCAGTGACGGACATGCTATCCGAGTTAGCACAGTTTTTTCGCAGCATCCCAGCAATCGACAGTTTCTTGGTCGAATCAGGAATTATCTGACGGCACTGGGTCGGTGCGGTCTGCGGTTGCATCAGGTACAGATGACTGAACGCTTTATACGGTCCGACAGGATGGCGAAAGGGATTCGAAAGATTTCGAGTTTTCCCTTTCGTAGCATCGGAAGCTGCCATACATATCTTCCGGCATTATCTTCCAGTGATTGTTATTTCGGACTACATTGCTGCGATGTTGGATAAGAGACTTATAGCGTCATTGGACACGGAATTTTGGATCGGTTCAGGGACATTGTCCCTGACTTACCGACACAGTCCAATAATGTCATTACAACATGTGTATTATTTATCGACGCTATATATATATATAAGCCTGCTACCAAGCATGATAGTTTAGTTTCTTGTCCGCAATGCTCATTTCTGCCTTTTATCATTTATACGAATAATTTATTTTGGCAGAACAGGGCATACCGAGAGTTCATATGCGTCTAGAAGGCGTGGTTAAAGACTGGAAATAATCTTTTTCGCCGTCTATGTCTTTTCCAACCACAATGTTGGAAACGACAATGATGTTTAATAGACTTAACTTAGACGCTTTATCATACGTAATCCACCTTACTGAGGCATTATCATTACGTCTTCAAGAGAAAGAATTCCGGGATATAATCCTCAATGTGATTTCTTTTGAGGGCAGTAGTTTGTTCACGTATAACTCCGCCCTTCAGTGGCTGCTTGGAGTTGGTTAGATGTGACGCAGCCCTAGCTACATCCACGCGCGTGGATAGTAAGGGGAAGAACTCTCAGAGTCGCTTCGTTCTCGGAGAAGCTTCTCTTCGACGGCAACTTTTCAGCAATCCATGAATTGCTCGATTTACACGTTCTCTTGTCTATCTAGTGTAGCAAGAGATTCAGACTGGGGCAAACATTCGGTGGTTGACTTAGAGAGTGCCACTGCAGTTGCCAGATCCGAGTTTTATAATTATGACGGTTGCCAGTCAAACAGGTTGGGATATAATATTGATCCCAACGGATTCGAAGTGCCAGGGTCTTTGGGTTCCGCAGTCTCTAAGCAAGCACTTATCTTCCACGGAATAATGTTTTTTTAGGCTTGCTTTATGTCATTGGATGAACATTATTCAGAAACGCATGTCCAAATCCTGTCCGTTAATTCGACAGTAGTGGCATATCTCCGGAACCAGGGAGGCACTCATTCGTTTCCGTTATTCAATTTAATGGAAAGAATCCTTCTGTTTGTTATAGTACACCAAGTTCTGCTTCGGTCCGTCATATTCCGGGTCGTTCTGATTGTATCACCGGACTCCCGTTCACTTATGGACTCTCAACAAACAAGTATTCAATCAGATTTGCTATCAATGGGAGCCCCCAATGATAATTTATTTACGACACAACTTGCTTGTCAATTGCAGACGTATGTGTTTGCTTGTCCGGATCTCTGAGCTTATGTTGTTAACGCTCTATTGATCTAATAGGACGGAATGATAGGATATGCGTATCCTCCTGCGCTGTTGTTTCAGCAAGTATTGCTAAGATAAACAACCACAATACATTTCTGTTGATAGCATCTCTGTCTTCACAGAGACCGTGGGTAAATTTACTCTGATGTCTACTGTGGGACTTAACGCGAAATCTTCCTCCATGAGAGGATCTTTTTTCGCTGGGTAAAATCGTGTCATCTTTATCACAACCCGCAAGGTCTCAACCTTCACGTATTCCGTTGTGTGGTCCTTATTGCATTGTAAGCATTGTACTGGACGAGCTTTGGATGCGATTTCTTACTATAGGAGAACCTCTTCTTCGCTATACTATGCGGCTAAAGTGGAGGCTCTTCCATCGTTGGTGTAGGGATCACTATGTTGATATTGTTGATCCCTCCATACTAGTCATTGCAACTTTTTAGTATACTTGTTTGACAAGATCTACTGCAGCCTGTTATTTTAAGGTTATAGGTTTATGTTACCTCATACCTATGCACTCTTTGATAGTTTTCAATTGAGTCTTATGTCTCTTTATCTAAGTCAGTTAGTAACTTTTCGATAAATAGACTTAGAATCATTAGATTAAATTCCTATATGGAATTTAACTTCGGTTTTTATTTAGCTAAGTAATCATTTGAGCCTCTGGAAACAGTAGTTTTCAAATTCTGACCTTTTAGACAGTAATTCTGTTGGCTTCTCTTTTACTGAAGAGTCAGTGAGTTTCATGCACTATCGGTGGATGATTTTCTCTTTCGTAGTTTCGGAATCACTACTTCCTTTACTATTTAGGTTGGATTTTTGCATAAGAGTCAGGCTCCTAATTAATATCCGGAACCTATTGTTATTAAGGTCCTTCCGTCTTCGAACGGGCATAGGCCGTTACTCTGTCCGGTTAGAGTTTATGTATTTATAAACAGATATCTGTTTATTACTATGGGCGTAAGCTTCTTCTGTCTTTGATGCCTAATAGAAGGACGTTACGCTCCATTCTGTTGCTAATGGATTCAATTAACTATCGATACTGCTTATGGTATATCATTGACTCAGCAGTTGTGTTTGAGATTTCGGCTCATGAAGTAAGAGTTCTTCTACATCTTGGCCTTACATTAATACTGTCGCTATTATAGATTTTTGAAGGCTGCTCATTGTGCTCAGCCATCCACATTCATGAATTTTTATCTCAGAAATATTGAGTCCATTTCTGGAGGCCTCTATTGTTAGGTCTATTATCTACTGCTCAGAATGTCATTCACTTAACAGTTGCTACTATAGCTAGGTAGGCTGTCTGTTTCGGCAGTGACTCCGTTCTGCTGCCCTCTTCGCTCTGGGCTATTTGACCCAGGGCAAGAAAAAGGGGGGGGGGGGGGAGGGGGAGGGTGTTCCCTTGGGTCACCTGTTTTATTATGAAAACAAGGGGATACCTCCTCCAGAGTTAGTAATTCTGAGCTGTTATTGGGATGGTTGTTTAGTGAGAAGTTTATGTTTTAAAAATTCATTCAGGTCTTAGTTTTTAAAGTATAGCTTTTGAATATAGCACGTGTCAACGGACATTATTATACAATCCTCAGACACTTTTAAGGAGTATAAAGAGTCTCTATTCTCTAGACTTACTTTATTTATCTCTAGACTTACTTTATTTATTGGCTTACTTTAAAAATTATTAGTATAAGGATTATACTAGATATTAATAGAGTACATGGATGTATGATGCTCAATTTTGGAAGGTGTTGTATCTTTGTAATTTATCATAAATAAGAAAGATACATGTAAGGCCTAATACTTCTTTTTCCCTAGAGGGGGTGACTCTATTTTATATAATTGAGCGTATTCCATCTTGCTCTATGTCCTTGGCCCTCCAGCCTTTTTACTATTCAGCTATGTCTGGGTCATTTGTACAGTATAAAAATGTTAAAAAATTTATAGTAATTAATATATTTTTTATACTTACCAATGACCCAGACGGGGATGGCCCTCCCAGGAGTTGGGAACTCTTACCTCCCCGCTGAGTACATAGCGCTTACCAGGCACTGGTTATTAGAATGATTAATGGCGCCAATTTCGGAACGTCCTTGACACTGCACATGCGCAGTAGAGGTGAAGTGTGGAGGGCCATTCAGGACATGTTTTCTTTGGTTTTAGATGCAAATTTTGGGGATTGGGGGGCAAAATTTGTGTTTGGCCCTATATTTTAAGAGTTAGCACCAGCTATGTCTGGGTCATTGGTAAGTATAAAAAATATATAAATTACTATAAATTTTTTAACTTTTTGTTTTTTTAGGCCTAATCGTCATATAATAAACAAATTACTACAATAGTCAATTGATCTGTGTCGTTGTATTCCGTCTCGTTGATGAGATGAGATGAGATCAGCCAGATCAATTGACTGTTGTAGTAATCTGTATTTATACCATGGTTATCTATTCTGCTATATATGAAAAGCCTATGACATAAATTTTAGCTTTACTCACCAACCGTGGTGAACACGTCAGCAATGGGATTTCATTAGTTAAAATTTATGCCTACAGTGGAACTACATCCAAGTTGACCCTTGGTGACGTCGACCTGAATGCGAACTTGTCTAAATTTATCGCACGTCGCCTCGCGAAGAGTGAAATGAAAGTGGCAATTATTTATTACGTTTTTAAATGGGTTTACCTCATAAGATGCAAAAAAATAACAAACATGCATTGTCTCATGTTAATAAAGCATCCATAACTCGAAACAGTATGTTATTATGTTATTAAAATGAAAAAGGCCATGTTTCTTTTTCTATTTCGTTTCGGTAATAAAACTGACCGCGGAAGTAAACAAAAACAAAGTCGCACGTTTGTACATCTGCTGTTCAGTAAAATTGAGAAAAAATAAAAGTGACTCTTAATAATCTGACGACCATGGTATAAATAAAATATACCCAAAGTAGCTTGGTGCACCAAATGTTCACAACTCGTGGTGAAGTGTGTTAACCGCGCGCCAAAGGGGAGTAAATATAAACATCACAGGAAGAGGCATCTACAGAAACCACACAAATAAATTGATTCTGAAGAGGAAGCGAATCCTTAACCAAATGAAACTTATAGGGAGAAACAGTTTCAATAAGGTTTTTGTGGGAAAACTATTTGAGAAATGGTGGGTCTGCTAAGTATAACATATGGTACGGAAGTGGGGTAATGGTACGGAAGTGGTTCCCCCTAAACCAGACGGCTGTAAAAAGCTTGGAAATCCTGCAGAATGATGCAGGCCGATGGATAACGGGGTCGAGTAATGCCGCAGCGCTAGAAGCAATCAGGGGTGAGCTTGGGTGGTTGAGGATCAAGGACAGGATAATAGACCTATTGAAACTCGGTTACCTTAATTATTTGGTAAATCTCCCCGACAGCCGATGGTGTAAAGTAATGTTCCTGAGCATTTTCAACTCCAATATCAAGATGGGGTGGATGGTCCAAGTGAGGGAGCTAGTAGAGAACTACTCATTGGAGATCTCGGACCTAGACGTTGGGGCAAACCAGGGTAAAAAAATCGTCAGAGAAAGGGTCATGGAGGACTGTAACCGTAATTCGCGAGAGGGGGTCAAATCAAAGAGGTCTTTGGGTGGCCTGCATGATAAAGAGAAGCCTGGTTTTGAAGAGTACCTTGATGGCACCTTTGGGGGTCACTGTTGTTCAAGCTGAGGTTGCGGTCTCTGGAGCTGAGGGAACAAATTCGGAAAACAGTGAAAAAGAGAGCCAGATGTGTAATTTGGGCGTGGTGGAGACCCTGGAACACTTTCATCTAGAATGCCCAAAATACCGGACTAAAAGAATAAGATTCAATGGGAGTATAATGGGGAAGTGGGATGGGAGAATGAAGGACATGTGGTTATTGGGAGACTCAAAGGAGAGGGTTAATAGGTATACGGAATTAATCCCCCCAGGAACTAATCCCCCAGTCCAAAACTGTATAAGTGGAATTATTCCCCCCAGTCAAATTACAGACTCGGCACTATTCCCCCCAGTCGAAGTTTGAAGGTGGAATAAATCCCCCAGACACAAAACAAGGATCAGAACTAATCCCCCCACTCAGTTTTTGGACATGGAAAAAATCCCCCCGGAATTGTTTTAAAAGTACCTGTATATCATAAACAGTATTGTATCAAATTATCGAAGTTCAAGTCGATATATTATGGGGGAAAAAAAAGTCACTTTATTCTATCATGTCTGTCATTGCCGAAATGTCAATGATAGAAAACAGATGAATACTACTTGAAACTCCTTACAGACTAACAACTCCTATTATGAAGTCCAGGTCAGTCAATCTTCATTCGACCAATGAAAACACAGTTTGCAGCATACTTGAGCTGCAGAAGTTACAAATAAGTAGACCCGTACCAGCAATTTGAAACTGAAAGTTGAATATTTTGGGGGTGAGTCGAATTCAGGAAATGAATACTTTGACACGTTTGTGCATATAATCTAACGTTTTCCTGTGTGGATAATAAAATTACTTACAAAATCATTATAGGGAATGTTTGTTTTATTTACTCTATACGTCTCAAAAACAGATAAAGCCAGAAGTCAAGATGATCAACATTTCCAGCAACATTGGCATTGTGAACTTTGAACTTATGAATATTAATAAACAGTTCAATGGCAATGAAGATGTGGGTTAGACCTCCCTGTCACTTTTCATTCCAGTTTTCAAACAATGACAAGCAGCAATCTAATACTTAACTATTTTTTTTCGTAACTTCAAATATTTTTTTTAACGGATGTTATCCCAGAAATTAATAATGAATTCAAATAAACTTAGTATTTATATCTTAACACTTTAAGAACTGTGCTAATCATGCATCATATCAGGTGAAGTTTTGGGGGTTTGTACGTACACAGTGCAGAAACAGAAACAAAGGGAAAGGGAAGCCTGCACAATAATAATTCATTCAGACATTAACCACAAACTAACACAAACATACCACCGACCATATCTATCAACACTTAAAATACAATAGGTTATAAGAAGAACAAAACAATGGAGATGAAAATGCTGGGTGTGAAGTTCAAACACTCCATAAACAGCTGTATTAATTAATATTCATGAACAAAGGAAAAATAAACACTCCAATGATGAATTGTGGGATATTTTTTTTTAACAAAAAAGTCATGGCACTTAATTGTTTTCCCTCATGACTGAGCTGTCTCTGTGATGTGATTTTAAATCAAAATAAAATAAAGCTGTGCATGTTTGTTAAAAAATGCATCTTTAAAGATAATGGTTTCAGTTGAACATAAGGTATAGTCAATTTTATTCAATTGTTAATCATCCAAAATATAACTGTGTTGTCAACTGTTTATGAACTCAGCAGCCCAGAACACCATCAAAGTTTTTCACCTCAAAATTGGATAGTCTATCCTACTGATGTATAAGATGCACCCTTAATTTGAGTACCATTTTTTAAGGAAAAAGTGTGACTTATACACCGGCTGAAGAAACTTGACTTTATACATGTATTGTGGTCTTGAAATAGCCTTAACGCAGAAAGTAACAAGTGTTCCACAATCAAAAACTGTATATTTTTATACTGTAACAATGACCCAGACATAGCTCGTGCTAACTCTTAAAATATAGGGCCAAACACAAATTTTGCCCCCCAATCCCCAAAATTTGCATCTAAAACTAAAGAAAACATGTCCTGAAAGGCCCTCCACACATCGCCCCTACTGCGCATGCGCAGTGTCAAGGACGTTCCGAAATTGGCGCCATTTATCATTCTAAGTTTGGCCCTTCATCAGTTAACATCTGACTGATCTTTGTGCTTTTAAATCTCAGTTTAAATGATGCCAGACACATAAATATTAGTGAAATGGTGATTCTAAGGAGGATAGAAAAGGAGGAGAGGAAAAGAATGTGTGACAGAATTTTATCAGGGCTGTAACTTAAAATTTTTTAATGAAATTATGTTAAGTTACCTATTTTCAAGGCAGCAGCCATTTTGTTGTCATTCTGATTATTTAGTTACACTGTTTTTCAAGTGTTTTTCCTCTCTCCCTGTCCTTTAAGTTCCCCCTTGCTATTCTCCCATGCTTTTGGCATAGTTTCTGTAATTATTATTACTAAAATTTCTTGGGAGTTTTAGCTGTATAACAGAATGAATTCTGTTCTTTCCCCATATTTACGTCTTCACCTACGGGTGGTTAGGCGTTGTGTTCTGCATCTACCATCTGATGTTCTGCAGTTTCTTCCCTGGAAGTCTCTGTTTTGCATCAGATGGTGTATTTTTGGTAACTGATTTCGGGCCTGGGTGCCTGGAGTCTTATTTTAGTGTTTTTACACTCATTGTTTACATTTACAACAGCCCTCTGTGTGAGGGGGGGATTTCTAAATAATAATATCTTTATGTTATTTTTATCGTAACTAGATACATTATTATTGTTCGTAAGTGTTGAAAAAATTGTTTAAAATATTTTTAAAATTTTTGTCCACACTTAGGCTTGGGATCCATTGGGGCTCAACGTTACTTTTCAGAAACTTGGGCTGTTCTGAAAAAATATTTTTTCAAAATATTTTGATTTCAATTATTTTTTCTATATTAATGGATCATATTATTATTATGTATTTTGATTGCCAGGGGTTAGTGCGAGTACCAGGACTTGTTTTCTTTTCACATTGAAAGGATATTGATCAATTGCTTTAAGAGGAAGTCTTCCTCTGACCTTATTATCATTCTATATGTGGTCAGTGTACTCGCATTAACTCCTGTTCTGTATCGTATGATTTCGATGACAATATGGGAAGCGTATGTCACGGTATGTTGTTGGGGATTTGGACACTCCGGTCCTTTCCCCGCAGGGTCACTCTACTTTATCAATTTCTATTTCAGACGATCAAGATTAGGGTGATGTATCTGTGATGTCTTCCAACAGTGTGCCTCCGTCGTCACAATTAATGAAGGGCTAGCGGAAAAGTGCTCATGTAATACGCCAATTGCCTAAGAGGACCCTAGTAGGTTCGACGGCCTTTGACGTCCGCTAGCTCGCCCGGTGTAGCGTCCATTCACCGAATGGTTCGGCAGCCGGGTTCGTCCGTTGCGGTCTAGAAGGAATTTTGGGGTGATGCGAGCACTATAAAATTAACTTAATGCACACCCAGTGACGGCGGATCGGAGGGAGAACGGAGGAAGCCTTTTAGTCCGGTTGATAGCTCGTTCCGGTCCATCCGGACGGCAAGCGAGAGAGGCCCCTCTCTCGTTCAACAACATCTGGCCCCAGATGTTGTGGTACAAATGTGTAGTTAGCGGAGCATACGTCCGTCGCTCGGGACGCTCCGTTGTATAGGCAGTCCGCTGAGACTGCTAAGGCTTCCTCTTCTCGTCAGCGCACACGACCGCACCTTGGCTGCGTGACCGCCGATATATTACCAGCTTCGCCGATCAAGGATTCTTCGGCGACCAGGTCACACCATCCGGCAGCCAGGGATTCGAGACCGATGGACTCCGGACGTTCGCATAGGAAAAGTATGCGGGAGCCATCTGATGCGGAGCTGCCTCGGCGAAGCAGCGATAGACTGCGCCTCCGCAGGTCTCGACGCCGGACATTCTTGTGCACATAGCACAGCTTATCGCAGCATCCCAGCAGCCGACAGAAACGGTGTCGGATCGAGAATTATCCGACAGCGCTGGGTCGGTAGCCGGGGACTCGAGGCCTGCAGACTCCGGACGTTCGCATAGGAAGTGTGCGGGAGTCAACGTACACGGAGCTTCCAGCGGCAATGCATCGTAAGTCCGCTACTGCACAGGCCTCGGGAACGGATGTGCTTTCCTTAATAGCACAGTTTATCGCAGCATCCCAGCATCAACTGAATCTGTCGCATATATTTTATCCGACGATGCTGGGTCGGGACGCTCCGCGGAAGCGGGTACGGACGTCCGAAAGTTTCATCCGGTCCGATGGGATACCGAAAGGGATTCGGTGGATTTTAAGCTTTCCCTTTCGGAACAACATATGCTGCGATGCCGGATAAGAAACTGATAGCGTCGGTGGACTTAGAAATTTTTGGTTCGGTTCAGGGACATCGTCCCTCAGTTCCGACATAGTCCAATAATGTCACACAAACTTTCGAATTATTGAACGACGCTACATATATTATTATTTTATGCTTGCTATCCAAGCATTTCTGGTTTCTTGTTCGAAGAGTTATGGAGATGTCTTTCAAAAGTGTGCCTCTGTCGTCATAGTTAATGAAGAGTTAGCGGCAATAAGTGCTCATGGAATATGTCTATCGCTTACGGAGTGACATTCGCTAGCTCACCCGGTGTAGCGTACATTCATCGAATGGTTCGGCTGCCGGGTTCGTCCGTTGCGGTCTAGGAAGGAGATTTGGGTGATGCGAGCACTTTAATTTCTTTAGTACTCACCCAGTGACGGCAGATTGAGGACAGATCGGAGGAAGCCGACAACATAGGGGACCGCATGTTGTGGTTCAGATATTTTACATTCGGAGCATATGTCCGTTGCTCGGGACGCTCCGTTATATTGACAGTCCGAGAGACTGTCTTTAATGCTTCCTCATCCTCACAGCAGGGCACACGACCGCACATTGGCTACGTGACCTCGAGTATCCGATCAGTTTCGGCATTCAGTGATTCCACAGCGAATAGGTCGCGCCATCCGGTAGCCAAGGGACACGAGGCTTATACACTCCGTTCGCTCGCATATTGGAAGTATGCACGGGGTAACGATCTCGGAGCTTCCTGCGGCAATGCATCGTAAGACCGCTGCTCCTCAGGCCTCAGTCACGGACGTGCTATCCGAGTTAGCACAGTTGTTTCGCAGCATCCCAGCAATTGACGGTTTCTCGGTCGAATCAGGAATTATCCGACGGCGCTGGGTCGGTGCGGTCCGCGGTTGCATCAAGCTACGGACGACCGAACGCTTTATAGGGTCCGACAGGATGGCGAAAGGGATTCGAAAGATTTCGAGTTTTCCCTTTAGTAGTATCGGAAGATGCCTTTCATATCTTCTGGCATTTTTTCCATTGATTATTTTTCGGACTTCATTGCTGCGATCTTGGATAAGAGACTTATAGCGTCATTGGACTCGGATTTTTCGATCGGTACAGGGACTTTGTCCCTGACTTACCGACGCAGTCCAATATTGTCGTTACAACATGTGTTTTATTTTTCGACGCTATATATTTATATATATATACAAGCCTGCTACTAAGCATGATAGTTTAGTTTCTTGTCCGCGTGGCTCATTTCTGCCATTTTATCTTTTTTACATATAGTTTATTTTGGCAGAGCAGGGCATACCGAGAGTTCATATGCGTCTAGACGGTGTGATTAAAGACTGCATATATTCTTTTCGCCGTTATGTCTTTTCCAATTTCAATGTTGGGAACGACATTATGTATAGTAGACTTAACTTAGACGCTTTATTATACGTAATCCGCCTTACTGAGGCGTTATCATTACGTCTTCAAGAAAAGATTTACGGGATATTATTCTCAATGTAATTTCTTTTGAGGGCAGTAGTTTGTTCACGTATAACTCCGCCCTTCAGTGGCTGATTGGAGTTGGTTAGACGTGATGCAGCCCTAGCTACATCCACGCGTGGATAGTAGGTTAAGAACTCTCTCAGAGTCGCTTCGTTCTCGGAGGAGCTTCTCTTCGACGGCAACTTTCCGGCAATCCATGAATTGCTTGATTTATACATTCTCTTGTCTATCTAGTGTTACAAGAGATTCAGTCTGGGGCAAACATTCGGTGGTTGACTCAGAGAGTGCCGCCGCAGTTGCCGGACCCGAGTGTGGCTGTTATGACGGTTGCCAGTCAAACAGATTGGGATATATACTGATCCCTACGGATTCGAAGTGCCAGGGTCTTTGGGTTCCGCAGTCTTTTAACTATCAGTTTAACTTCCGCGGAATAATGTTTTTTAGGCTTGCTTTATGTCATTGCATGAACATTATTCAGAAACGCATGCCCAAATTCCTGTCCTTTAATTCGACAGTAGTGGCGTATCCCCGGAACCAGGGAGGCACTCTTTCATTTCGGTTATTCAATTTAATGGAAAGAATCCGTCTGTTGGTTATACTACACCAAGTTCAGTTTTGGTCCGTCATATTCTGGGTCGTCTGATTGTTTTATTGCACTCCCGTTCTCTTACGGGTCGCTTGTTGCTGTCAGAATGGACTCTCAACAAACAAGTATTTAATCAGATTTGCTATCTATGGGAGCGCCCAATGATGTTTTATTTATGACACAGCTTGCTAATCAATTGCAGACGTATGTGTTGGCTTGTCCAGATCTCTGAGCTAATACTGTTAACGCTCTATTGATCTATAGGACGGAATGATAGGATACGCGTATCCTCCGGCGCTGTTGTTTTAGTAGGTATTGCTAAGATAAACAACCACAATACATTTCTGTTGATAGCATCTCTATCTTCACAGAGATCATGAGTAATTTACTCTCTTGTCTACTGTGGATCTTAACGTGAAATCTTCCTCTATGTGAGGATCTTTTTTCACTGGGTAAATCGTGCCATCTTTATCACAACCAGCAAGGTCGCAACCTTCATGTATTCCGTTGTGTGGTCCATATTGCATTGTAAGCACTGTACTGGACGAGCTTTGGACGCGATTTCTTACTATAGGAGATCCTCTTCTTCGCTATTCTATGCGACTAAAGTGGAGGCTCTTCCGTCGTGGTGTAGGGATCATTATGTTCATATGGTTGATCCCTCCATACTACTCATTGCTATTTTTTAGTACACTTGTTTCACAAGATCTACTGCAGCCTGTTGTTATTTAGGTTATAGGTTTATGTTACCTCATACCTATGCACTCTACGATAGTTTACATTTGAGTCTTTTGTCTCTTTATCTAAGTCAGTTAGTAACTTTTTGATAAATAGACTTAGAATCTTTAGATTAAATTCCTATACGGATTTTAACTTCGGTTCTTATTTAGCTAAGTAATCATTTGAGCCTCTGGAAACAGTAGTTTTCAAATTCTGACCTTTTAGACAGTAACCCTGTTGGTTTCTCTTTTACTGTAGAGTCAGTGAGTTTCATGCACTATCGATGGATGATTTTCACTTTCATAGTTTCGGAATCAATACTTCCGTTACTATTTAGGTTGGATTGTTGCATAAGAGTTAGGCTCCTATTATCCGGAACCTATTATTTTAAGGTCCTTCCGTCTTCGTATGGGCATAGGCCTTTACTCTTTCCGGGTACAGTTTATGTATTTATAAACAGATATCTGTTTATTACAAGGGCGTAAGCTTCTTCTGTCTTTGATGTCTAGTAGAAGGACGTTACGCTCCATTTTATTGTTAATGGATTCTATTAACTAGCGTACTGCTTATGGTATATCATTGACTTAGTAGTTGTGCTTAAGATTTCGGCTCATGAAGTAAGAGTTCTTCTACTTCTTGGGCTTACATTAATAGTGTTGCTATTATAGATTTTTGAAGGCTGCTCTTTGCGCTCAGCCATCCATTCATGAATTTTATCTCAGAAATATCGAGTCCATTTCTGGAGGCCTCTATTGTTAGGTCTATTCTCTACTGCTCAGAATGTCATTCACTTAACAGTTGCTACTATAGCTAGGTAGGCTGTCTGTTTCGGCAGTGTCTCCGTTCGGCTGCCCTCTTCGCTCTGGGCTATTTGACCCAGGGCAAGAAAAAGGGGGGGGGGGGAGGGTGTTCCCTTGGGTCACCTGTTTTTTACTATGAAAACAAGGGGATACCTCCTCCGGAGTTAGTAATTCTGAGCTGTTATTGGGATGGTTGTTTAGTGAGAAGTTTAAGTTATAAAATTCATTCAAGTCTTAGTTTTTAAAGTATAGCTTTTGAATATTGCATATGTCAACGGACATGATTATGCAATTCTCACACACTTTTAGGAGTATAAGAGTCTCTATTCTCTAGACTTACTTTATTATTGGCTTACTTTAAAAATTATTAGTATAAGGATTATTGGATATTAATAGAGTACATGGATGTATGAAGCTCAATTTTTGGAAGGTGTTGTATCTTTCTAATTTATCATAAATAAGAAAGATACATGTAAGGCCTATTACTTCTTTCCCCTACAGGGGATGACTCTATTTTATTTTATTGAGCGTATTCCATTTTGCTCTATGTCCTTGGCCCTCCAGCCTTTTTACTATTCAGCTATGTCTGGGTCATTGGTACAGTATAAAAATGTTAAAAAATTTATAGTAATTTATATATTTTTTATACTTACCAATGACCCAGACGGGGATGGCCCTCCCAGGAGTTGGGAACTCTTGCCTCCCCGCTGAGTACATAGCGCTTACCAGGCACTGGTTATTAGAATGATAAATGGCGCCAATTTCGGAACGTCCTTGACACTGCGCATGCGCAGTAGGGGCGATGTGTGGAGGGCCTTTCAGGACATGTTTTCTTTAGTTTTAGATGCAAATTTTGGGGATTGGGGGGCAAAATTTGTGTTTGGCCCTATATTTTAAGAGTTAGCACCAGCTATGTCTGGGTCATTGGTAAGTATAAAAAATATATAAATTACTATAATTTTTTTAACTTTTAGCTCACCTGGCCTAAAAGGCCATGTGAGCTTTTTATTACTTGGCATCCGTAAACTTTTCACATCTTCTTCTCTGTAACTGCTGAGCCGGTGTGAACCAAACTTGGCAGGAATGGTCTATGGGAGGTCCTCTACAAAGGATCCTAATTTTGTTCCCGCTGTATGAAAAACATGGCTTCCTGAGGCATTCTTTGATTCTGGTTGGTGGATTTTCAAAAATCTTCTCCTCTGAAACTGCCAGGCCAAATGTTTTGAAACTTCACATAAATGATGACTTGGACCCCCTCTACCAATGATCCTCATTTAATGTTGATCAGGTTACAAACATAGCTGCAATTGCAGCTTAGAGTTACCATAGAAACCCTATGAGAAATCACATTTTCATCTTCTCTGGAACTACTGAGCCAACCTGAACCAAACCTGGCAGGGATAGTCTATGGGAGGTCCTCTACAAACGATCGTCATTTTGTTCCCATGGGTTTGAAAATATGGCCACCAGAGGCATTCTTTGATTCTGATTGGTGAATTTTGAAAAATCTTCTCTGAAACCACAGGGCCAAATGTTTTGAAACTTTGCATGGTTGATGACTGAGACCCCCTCTACCAACGATCCTCATTTAATGTTGATCAGGTTGTAAACATGGCTGCAATTGCTGCTTATAGTTACGATAGAAACCCTATGGGAAATCACATTTTCATCTTCTTCTTCGGAACTACTGAGCTGATGTGAACCAAACCTGGAAGGGATAGTCTATGGGAGGTCTTCTACAAATGCTCCTCATTTTTGTTACTATGCATCAAAAAACATTGCTGCCAGAAGCATTTTTTGATTCTGATTGGTGGATTTTGAAAAATCTTCTCTGAAACCACAGGGCCACATGTTTTGAAACTTTGCATGGTTGATGACTGAGACACCCTCTACCAACGATCCTCATTTAATTTTGATCGAGTTGCAAACATGGCTGTAATTGTGGCTTATAGTTACTACAGAAACCCTATGGGAAATCACATTTTCATCTTCTCTGGAACTACTGAGCCAAGTGAACCATACTTCGCAGGAATAGTCTATAGGAGGCCCTCTATAAATGATCCTCTTTTTGTTCCCATTGGTTGGAAAATATGGCCACCAGAGACATTCTCTGATTCTGATTGATGAATTTTTCAAAAATCTTCCCCTCTGAAACTACAAAGTCAAATGTTTTGAAACTTCTTATGATTGTGGACTGGAACACCTTCTACCAATGATTGTCATGTAATGTTGCAAACATGGCCACAATTGCAGCTCATTATAACCATGGAAAGCCTATGAGAAAGCACATTTTTATATGTAGTTCCAGGTGAGCAATTTCAGGCTCTTTAGAGCCTCTAGTTTTTTTAAGCGAATCTACTAAGAGGTTGTTTTTATGAAGGGATTTCCTTGTAACTTGGTTGGATAACTCGGTTTGATATCTAGATGAGACTGTCCTATTTTGGTCACGATCAGTCAATCATGCCAGCCTGACCAGCATGTGACCTAGATTCCTTTAGCAAAGTCTATGGGGCATATTTATGAAGGGATTTCTTTGTAACTTGGTAGGATGACCCGTTTTGGAATGGTTTTACTGTAACTTCGTAACTTTAGTTCACATACGTTAAATGTGTGGACCACATGAACCCAGGCCTTGTTACAACCGATAATGTTACAATGCCGCATAATGTTACACCAACGCATAATGTTACAAAAAATGTAGTAAACAGCCGATAATGTTATAAACTCCGCATAATGTTTTAACTTTTTTCAACCCGTTATGTTATAAAAATCGACGCATAATGTTATAACTTTTTTCAACCCGTTATGTTACAACAAATTAACCGATAATGTTATAACTTCTGTATACTAATTCCAGTTACAGCTATTGTAGATGGACTTTACCACTTACCATTTATTGCCGCATAAAGGTATGTAATATTTGTACTACAGGTTTCTGCTCTGGTTAAGGCGAGGAGATACCCCCCCCCCCCCCCCACCCACCCACCCCCCCAATTCCCTGGGATTTATCATAGAATGACCTAGTCATGTTACATAGACGCGGATTATCCTGGTAACTCAATCGTGTGACGTCATTACCATGATCATCCATTGCCCACATGGTGAAGGCGGGGATGGTGGGAGAGGGGTGCTATTTTATCCTGTTGGTACGTTTACCAACATGCGTAGTCTCCGCTTCCAGAAATGTAATGTACCATAGTCCCCTGACGTTGGGGATGGACAAATGCCTCTGTTTCTGCTGTTTTTGGGCATCTAAAACTCATTTGTTGCATTTTTCTTAGTCATAAAAATATCTTATTGTTCATTAATTTGACATTTTAACAACTAACAGTGAACAAAAATGAGGTGGAGTTAAAAGAGGTCAACAAGTTGGATGGAGCGAGGTACATATGGTGGATGTGGCGGGTTGGTAGTGTCGCACGGAACAAGAATTAGATGCGACACTGGGTATGAAGAGGAATGGGGTTTAGGAGGATTGGAAGGGGTGGGCAGGGATTAGGCTGAGAAAGAGAGGAGGTCATGAATTAGTACATCAGGGTGATTGTGCAAAGAAGGCTATCTAAGAATGCTATAAGGGAGTAGTGCTAGACGGTATGATAATATAGATGGTGGAGATGTTGGAAGAAGTGAAAGTGATGAATTTGGGATTACAGGTTCTGGAAAAGGCGGAATCACTAGAACAGGCAGTATAGGGAGAAGGAGGAGGCTGTGGAGGAGGAGTTGTGTTGATGTTGGTGTTGTGGTGGTGTTGGTGATGGTGTTGAATAGTTATGTATGTTGAAAATGAGCCATTTTGTAGGACCCCGGGGCAGGGCCGGGGAAAGTGACGTGATGTCATGTGGCTGGGCGGTCATGTTGGGTTGTCATGATAGTGCACGTGGGTGGCCATGTTGTGGCGTCATTGTCATGATAATAGGAGGTAGGAGTGCGTATACGCAGCGCGTGTTGTTATGGGGACACATGCTCCGTCTCACCCCTAACAACCCGACAATAGATATCGAATTAATCCAAACAAATCGACAATCTTCAGAAAACTGACCCAAACATTCCAGAAAACATTCCCAAATAAAGGTAGGATAGTATCCTTAATGAGGGTATGAGACGTATGAAGAGGTACTCATTGCGCTGATTTTCATAGCTTTCATTTTGAGACGTATGATTTTGCGCGCATCATGCTCATTTTCATAGCTTTCATTGCCTCATACGACGAAAAGGGGGATTCCGTGGGTTTAGTATCCTTAAAATATAGGATAGTATCCTTACCTAATGTCCAACCATATAACGGACGCGTAATTTATCACAGAAATGGGTTTATTACAATAATGGTATATATTATTTAAAGTCAGAATAGTCCAATTCCACACTGTGAACTGAAGAGTTCCCTCAAATACAGACCGACGGTATCCACCTGAAACTGATGCCATGACAGTATAAATTACCAAAGATATGTTTATTTGAAGTTATAACATTATCGGTTAATTTGTTGTAACATAACGGGTTGAAAAAAGTTATAACATTATGCGTCAATTTTTATAACATAACGGGTTGAAAAAAGTTATAACATTATGCAGAGTTTATAACATTATCGGTTGTTTACTACATTTTTTGTAACATTATGCGTTGGTGTAACATAATGCAGCATTGTAACATTATCAGTTGTAACAGGCCTCAGTTCTTTAGTACACCTCAAATTACTCTTCTTGAAAACATAGCATACAGGGAACAGAAATTAAATATATTCTCAACTGTCACAATTCTTATCTTATTTCATAATCCTTTCATAAACATTGAACATTATCCTTTTCATCAAGCAATACGCCCAGTCAAGTTAAGCTACAGTGTCACTGACACTTTGATTTTTAGCTCAACTTTGACGCAGTCAAATTTGAGCTTATGCCATGGCCTGTCTGACCGTCAACAATTCAGTACGGCTCGGGCTAGAGGCCGTATTTACGAACCAATCTTTACAAAACTTCTTGGGTACCTTTGTTTTCACAGTGGGACGAGAACAAGTGTTTTTGGGTGCATTCCAAAATTCAAGATGGCCACCAGAAGCCATTTTGTACCGAAATTCGTGCAATCAGTTTTTTTAACAGAATTTCTGTATGAAAATTCTGATTTGAATAAATGCTTGTATGAATGTTTAGTAACATAGAATACATCACATATAATATTTTTTTTTTTCTCGTGCAGAAATTATGCAAATTAGGTGAACTTTGATTTATTCGGTACATATGTCAATACAGCTCGGGCTAGGGGCTGTATTTATGAACCGATCTTCACGAAACTTCTTGGGTACCTTTGTTATCACCTTTGGACAAGAACGAGTGTTTTGGGGTGCAGTCTAAAATTCAAGATGGCTGCCGGCAGTCATTTTGTACTGAAATTAGTGCAATCAGTTTTTTGGATAGGACTTCTGTTTGAAAGTTCTGATTTGAATAAATTTTTGTATGAAGGTTTAGTAACATGGAATACATTACATATAATGCAGAAATTATGCAAATTAGATGAACTTTGATTTATTCAGCGCCACTTATAGACAGTAAGTGCACTGGTCAATACGGCTCGGGCTAGAGGCTGTATTTATGAACCGATCTTCACGAAACTTCTTGGGTACCTTTGTTATCACCTTGGGACGAGAACAAGTGTTTTTGGGTGCGGTCTGAAATTCAAGATGGCTGCCAGTGGCCATTTTATACCAAAATTAGGTGCAATCAGTTTTTTGTACAGAACTTTTAGGACTACGTTTATCATCATGGGACGGTAACGAGTGCTTTTGGGCTTGGCTGTGTTAATATTTGATGTTGTTTGGGAAGGGTAAACATTATTAACACAACCCAGTTTTCTGTTTCCAATGAGAAAAATAAAACCTCCTCACCCGTGGGAATCCTATGAGCTAAAGATAAAAAATTCAAATACCTATATTTTAAGAAGGACTGGACAAATATTTATTAATTAGTAGGAATCATCCGTAGAAAGGTTTGAATCAAACAGGCCAAAACAGTTGCTAACATTTGGCTTATGATGCACCATACAAGGATCCCCATTGTAACATTAACCCCATGGAGATTTCTTTTCTAGTTTAGCATCTAACTGTCACCCACCTTTATAATACTTTACCTGTATATTTGTTACAGACTATGGTCAGTATTTATGTACAAACCTTTACAATACTTTACATGTACCTTTGTTATCAGGTCATTACCTAGATGTTTGTCATTGCTGTGTCACATACTATACATGTCCATGTCTTACACATGTTGAACTACAGTCTTATTGACACTTTCATTTTCATCAGTATGACTGACTCCAAATTTCAGGAACATTCATCCTTATCCTAAAATTAACACAGAAATAGCTATCGACCTATCACTCATTATTTCTGTGATGTTTTCTTTTGCAGTAAAATCAGCAGATGGTGTGCTGAAAAGATATATCCAAGTGATTGAAAATCCTCCAGCTGATGAGGTATGTTATATAAAAGAGAAGTATGTTTATGAAAAATCTTTATGCCAAGATCTTTCTAAATAAGAACCAAGCCTGGAAATAAACAATCTGTCATTTGCAGAATGAGGTCCCCAGAAGGTCAATTTGCTGATGCTATCCCAGTGGGCTACAACCTCCGATTTATTCTCCAGGTACTAGTACCTCTTTCTGTTTAGAAATTAGACCTTGATTCTGACTGAGGTTCAGAGAGGGAAAATGTAGTAATGCTACCCTGCTGCACAGGGTAGCATCACCAAATTCATCTTTTGTGGACCTCATTCTGCAGATGACCGTCTACTTATTTCCTGGCTTGATTAGAACAGTATGCTATGTTCCAATAAGACTAAAATCCTCCTCCTCTGATTGGACGAGAGCTCCTTAGTATATTCTATGTTTACGGCTCAAGTGGCAAATGTTACCATCTGTTGTCACAACATGAAATATTTGAAATGCTGTTGCCCGTTCGTAACTACTTCATCAACAGAGTGACCAGCGAGCCGCTTCATTTTTCTGGATGTATCACATGTTCAGCAGACGGTATTCCAAATGAAGTGTTGTTTCAATTACAAATGATTTACGATTTGAACTAAGATGGATTGATTTTATCTGGTTTATTGATTATTTATCCAGTGCTGTCGTGGATACATGAGAGGTTTACTTACTAAACCTGTGATCGTTAAAAGTTGCCTTCAGCAAGGCAACTTTTAACAATCACAAGTTTATTAAATAAGCCTTTCGTGTTTCATGATGTAGGTTTTGTGCTAATGGGTACTGTCTATTGGAACATATTCGTTATTGTGATGCATTGACGGTAACATGGTCTGATGTTTGCGACTCGAAGCATATGTTCAACTGAGATGCTTCGCGTTTCAGTTGAACATAAGCTCCAAGCCGCAAACCTCAGACCGTGTTACCGTCAATTTAGCACAATTACTTATAATGTTGGAACTTGGGGAAGTGGATCAGTGCTTGTCAACAGTGGCAAACATTCTTTTTTACTGATTGGTAAATAGTTAACCAATGACTGGCGTGGAAGTCCTCTAAACTGTTCTGCATACTAGTAGGTATAAAGACTGACTGTAAATTTGGCTTTATATTTGTGTTGCAGTCATGATACACCCATGGATGCTGAAAGTGACCTTGAACACCAGTAAAGAAATATTATACAGTAGAGCCCAATTAATTGGATATCTCTTAATTGTATATCCCTGTTAATTGAATATAATTTCCCAACACAAAGCCATTTACCATACCTCCAATACAAATTTGAGCTGTTAATTGAATATAGGTTATAGAGTAAACTCCTGTTAATTGAATAAAAAATCTTGTAACCAGTCAAGAAATTATTTAGGCTCTCCTAAGTTTTCCTTTGTTTATAGACCTATTTGGTCTCAGTACTTCCAATGGAGGCATTTAATCTATTATGTCTTGTTTGACAGAGCTCATGGAGCTCTGTCAAACAAGATATAATAGAATAAATGCTAAGTTTATCTCTAGAATACAGGAAAGTAACAAAATGCCTGTTAATTGAATACTCCTGTTAATTAAATAATTTCCATTGGCAAATTGGCTATTCAATTAACAGGGTTCCACTGTAACAGTATTTTTATGTAATTTTGCTTGAGCCAATTGATGCTGTATTTTGATACCCCATTGAAGTAGGCTCTCATTAACATTTCCCATAGTGTATCCAGGCCTTTAAATTTTTTTTGGGGGGGGGATCCCCTTTTACCCTAATTTGGGGACCTTAAAACCAGAAATAACAGTTTTATCCTGTTATGTTTTATTGTCATGCCTTTCTTGGTGTTTCTATGGTCATATTATGATGAAAGTTATTCAAAAATGCAGAAAAGGCACAGAGTGTCTATATTTCATTCTTGATGACTTCACACCTTCTCTAATTTGAGGACACCTGAGGTGTGAATTTGGGATAAACTAAAGTGTTTAACCCCCCAAAATGCTATGCTCAGATTTTATTACTTCCTTTTGAAAAGACCGTGCACTGTAACTGCTGTGGTATCCACTTGAATGCTTCCAGGAATTCAGATGCAGAAACACAAAAGCAATGTTTCATAATTTAATAATAATGCTTTTGAGAAGTGTTTTTTCCCCTTTTATATATAAAACACATATATGGTCTTTTGCAAATGCCTTTCAAAAGCTTCTAATGTTCTATAGATAATAACAGGAACAAATTTAATCTAAGCACTTGCTTGTATCCTACAGTTGCAAGATACAGAATTTGTACCTGGAGCACCTGATACATGATGTATTCGGGTAATTATTTTTCAATGCATTATTGTAAGATAAATATGTAAAAACTACTGTTTCATTTTTTCCAGGATTGTTGTATTTGCTGTGATAAACTAAATGAAGCATCTGGTTATGGGTCTGGTGATGACAGTGTTGTTATCTCCCTTCAGAAATGTAGTCATCACTTTCATAGGCTATGTTTATATGCTATGTATGACAGTGGAAATAAGGTAGGGATTTTAATCATACTTTGAATAGAATGTTGAATTCAATCCTTTATTATATGCTAGCAGGCCTTGACAATTCCATGTTTTGATTAACCCATTAACAGGTTACCTATTTAGTTGTTCATTAACCTATTCTGAAGGTTAAGTAAATTTGTTTCATTAACCTGTTGGTTAACCAAAAATCCAAACACGATATTATGCCACAGGCATATCCTAAAAGCCATAGGCCTGAGCTGGTGGGAGGGTTTGGGAGGGAAATGTAAAGTTATGCCCCTTCTTCTGGCAACATGTGATGACTTCCGACGATAAAAATATCAACGAAACAGAAATACGGAACTAGAAATATAGAGTTGTGCCTCTTCTATTGGCAGCATATAGTGGTGAATAGGTCCAGAATTGATTTGACTGTGGTCCTATCATACATCAGGATGCAGTGCATTTCAATTTCCGTAAACTGTAATATCGTGTTTCTAATTATGCTTACAGTATTCCAAACATGGCCTAAAAGTCAAGGACTTACCAAACCAAAAAAATTATATTACAGACTTTCAGGCCATGTTTGGACTATGCTTACAGCTGAATAATAAGCACAAATTTAATATTTGAATGTGTACTGCTTTCTCTTCAGGCATCTATATGCCGATCGTAAAACAGTTGGTTAACCAATGGATCCTTTTGGTTAACCTATAGTCCGTTCGCCTTAATTTTTGTTTGCATAACCTCTAGGGGAACAAAACGATCGTTTGTCTGATTTGTCGAGGCCTGTGCTAGCCTGTGAATTATCACAAATTATCTAATAGATATTTTTCATTGTCCATCGACTTGATGGATACTGATGAATATCCCTCAATGGCTTCCTAAATGATGTCATGCTTTGGTGTTTCACTTTGCCTTAGATACTGTTACAAGTGATTCAGTGCAGACTTTACTGTCCTATACTGTTACAAGTGATTCAGTGCCGACCAGACCTGTTAACTCTCCCGGTTTCGCCGTGTGTCTCTCCTTTTTGAGGCACCAACTCACGCTCTCACAGTCACATCCTATTTTCTCCCGATTTGACACTTTTCAAAATAATTGTCCTGAAATCCATCACAGAAGAGAAGAAGAAGAAATGGTTTGGCGCGCCGAAGGCGCGCAGGGACGAATTTGGGGGGCAAGCCCCTTTCAACCCTCAGTGGCTTTACACATGTCTAGGCGTATTGAAGGAGGAAAAGGAGGAGGAAAGAATGTCTATCCCCTTCTAGCCTTTTTGCGGCTTTTCTTTTTTGGAGGTTGGCATGGTGATGGTGATGAGGCTGGTGGTGGTGGTGTAGAGCCGTGTTCTCTTAGACATTCTCTTGCTCTTTCCTGTGTTGCCTTGGCCAACTCTAACTCTCTCATGATCCTCTCCATAATGGTTGGTGGCTTTACCGCTCCCGGGCTTTCCGGTAGTGAAGGAAGGGGGGAGTGAGGGGTGGGAGGCGGTGAAAAAGCAACTTCCAGTTCCTCCTCAGTCTCCACTGGACGTTCCTCATCCAACTGTACCGGCTCAGGAGCCGGCAGTTGATTGGGTGTACCAGTGGGACTAGGAGGGGAACTGGCGGCTGCCTCCAGAGCCTCCACCCCCTCACTCAACTCTTTCTTCCTATTCCGGAAGGCCTCCAAGCGCTGGGCATCCCTGCGCTTGGTAGATGGACTCTTCTTCTTTTTCCTCTTCTCAGGGCCTCCGTGCCTCTTCGGGTGAGGACCAGTGGGAGAGGGGTTCCTCTCGCCAAGGGTACTACCTCTCCCCGAAGAGGGTGGTGTTGTGGTGTTCTCTTCTTCAACTCTAAATTCCAGGTTCAGATGAACGCTCTTGCCCATTTCCTGGATAGTCCAAGAGATGGGACAAGAGACGCCCAGAGCTGAGATGGCTTTCCTAAGACGATCCGGCAATTCCAGGTTTTCCATTGTTATAAACAAGGTCTTCACTCTCTGAGATCAGAAGTGTGAATGAATGTTGAATCAAATGAAATGAATGAATGAAAAAAAAAAAAATGAAAAAAAAAAAAATGTTGAATGAAAAAAAATAAATCCATCACATTTTTTTCAAATGCATTGTATGCCAAATATATTCTCATACTGTCGCGGTTACGTGAAATCAGAATTATTTAAACTCGAAATATAAATTAAATAAAAACATAATCTCTCAAGTATAATTAACTTCAGCTGACCTATTATATATACTATTGTTATGGTGCATGCCAAATTTATCCGTTTTGTGTAAAAAAAAAATATAATTGAAAGTTTGTTGAAAACTGAAAAAAGTCTGTTGTGAGATATCACAAGAATTAAGTTATCTCCCATACTTACATACAAACAGATTCAGAATAATGTCCAGCTGTGTATTTTGTCTTCATTTTGAACCAACAGGATTATTTTGTTTGTTTTTTTTCACAATGGGAGTTATGAATACTGAGTGCACCTTCTCTAACGTGAGTAATACAGAACACAGTTCAAATATTTTTTTTAATAAACACAATTCAAAATGGAAATGTAAGTTACGACTGTGCAAACATGTTTCCAGGTGAAAACAAATTGACCACGTGCGTTTTTGACCTCATTTGTTATCATTGACATTTTGTTGATATTTCCTACTGATTTTTGTTGATTTTTTTTGAGTAATTGATTTATTGACTATTTTATTTTATTCATAAATAAAATGAATGAATGTATTCCTAAAAAAAACGAAATTACCACAATCACACACAACTTCATTGTACCGGCAACAACAGGTATGCGCAATTGAAGTGTGAAGTAAATACCGCAAACATTTGATTTTAAGTCGGGTTTAAAAAATTTTAAATATCATTTGCCGATGAAATATTGACTAAAATGTATCATTGTAATTGCAAATAAATTGGAAAAAAATATAGATTTACGTTTTATAAGGTAAGTTGAGTTTGGAATCATATTCTTTGTGAAATAAATCACTGAAGTTGTAATTTACATGAATAAATGGCATGAATGAAGAAGGAATACTTGTGTTGGTTCTTGAACTTTTTGGTCCTGGGACGTTTCGGCCTAAGATGTTTCACCCTCCATGTATTGAAGCACCGGGATGGGCTTCCATGAGCAAGAAAAATGGCCGGACTGAGGGGGGAGGGGGTTGGTACAGGCAAAGGCTAGATAGGCATCCACTCACATTTGTGTGTGTGTGTTGGGAGGGGGGAGGGGGAGGGGGAGGGGGGGCTTGGACCAGTGATATCCATATTTTTATGCTTTTACTGACAAATACCATTAAAAGTGTTAAAATAAATTATTAAAATGAAATATAATGCATTTGGGTTGTGGGGGGAGGGGGTGCCTGGGTGGGACTGTGGGAAGCATAACAAGGAAAATATTGATGTATTGGTCACGTGCAAAAAATCTCGCTGACAAGCATCCAAATCTCACTGAGAGCTCATCAAAATCTCACTGACAATCACCTTCAGAGGTTAACAGGTCTGGTGCCGACTTTACAGTCAGTACCAGAAGTTCATGCTATTCCAAGCCATTCTGGTGATTCTGTGACTGAAAAATTAGATGTATAAGGTTACACAAAGTAGATCTGTTTCTGGGGCCATTTTTATGTAAAATTGCATGTGGGTGGGTATTTTTTTATTTTATTTTTCATTTTTATATGCCTGTGTTGAAAAAACGGTCGTATTATGGTAATCCGCTGTCCGTCCATCCGTCTACATGTCGTACAATAACTCGAAAACGCTTCAAGCAATTTTTGTGATTTTTGGGGTGGAAAGTATATGTTGATGGAAGGAAGCTCCCTTTTAATTTGTGTCGCTGTCCGATTTGTCATTCCAGAGTTATGGGACTTTATTCGTCAAAATATAGGCAATTTTTCACATGTCAGACAATAACTTGAAAATGCTTTCAGCAATTTTCATGATTTTTTGGTGGAAAGTATATGTTGATAGAAGGAATCTCCCTTTCGATTTGTGTCGCTGTCTGATTTGTCATTCCAGATTTATGGGACTTTATTTGTCAAAATATAGGCAATTTTCCACATGTCGGACTTTGAGCAATTTTCATGATTTTTTGGTGGCAAGTATATGTTGATGGAAGGACTCTCCCTTTCTATTTGTGTCACTGTCCGATATGTCATTCCAGAATTATGGGACTTTATTCGTCAGTATGTTGTTGGTTATGATTGTTGTACAAGAATATAAAAAAACCCTGACAAGTACACATGTATACTCATATTGTGCGCTTCCCTCTTGTAATTAATAACAGGCGTATCATGTGCTCATGGCACAGCTGTTTATTGTAATTATTTCTTTGCCATCAAAAGTTCATATTCTTGGTTTGTTTTATGTTTTAGGCCTCTTAATCAACAGAATAGATGTGTGGTGGTGTATTTCATCCCTTGAGTGCAAGAAGGCTTTACAGTGCTAAAGCATTGTAAAGCCTTGTTGCACTCAAGGGACAAATTTATCAATTTTATTAACTTGGGTAAAATATCAGACATAAACCATTTACATTTTATATTTTTAACTTTGCATTGGTTATAAAAAGAGAGCATTTGGCAGCCAACAGGACTGGAGAAACAGATTTTTAACTATTTTAGGTCTAATAATAATAAAATATTAAAGTAAAATAATTAAGTGTATTGGCAGTGACTCTGAGAGTGACATTGAGCCTTGAACTGGTTAACTTTTCCCCAAAACCCTGTTGATCGATTTGCTCAGGAAGTTTTTTTATGAGTCTGCACACTCAATTCCAAATTCCTTGTTGTAAATTAACATTTAAAATGTTCTAAAAATTAACATTAATGAAAAATATGAGAATATTCTCATTTGTAGTATTATAATTATTAAATTTCACCTGTGAGTTGAACAATTAGTTGGTTAAATTATCGTGGGAAAGTGAGACTGGTTTTTTATGTTTCAGTGATTTGTCTAGTACAGGCTTCAAAGAACAATCTGCTGATCTTTGTTATTGTTTTAAAACATATATAATTACATTGTTAATGTAGTTATACGTTTTGGGTCCAAATACTCAATTCCCATTGGTCAGCTGGATGAAAACGTCATGACCAAATGTAATTTATTTTCCAATGAATACATTTGGTCGAACTTTGACCCGCATTTATAGTAGAGCTCATTTGACAGAATGTAATTCGGGCGGTGTTTATGCGGGTTTATCACTTTTAGCGCCTCTCGCAGTGATCAATGATTATGGTTTACTGTAATGTTAAATAAATTGTTTTGAACATTCCAAGTTTCGTTGCGAAAGACGCCAATTTGACAAATTTGGGTCAATGCCGAAAACCGGTGCTCAACTCAAAGTTGTGCGCTTTGTCTTTTGTGTGAGGGTGGTTTTTTGCCTTGTTTGTTTGTGCATGTTTTATTTCGTCTTTCTGCTTTGTTGTTTGGTAAAAAGTAGTTTAAACAGTTACGGAAGAATGTAATTATAAGAATTGAATGCAATTTTTATAATCTTTATTTGAGTATGAACGTGTGGGAATGGGTACAAATTATGTATGAATCACAAAGGGATTCATACATAATTTGTACCCATTCCCACACATTCATGCTCCAATAAAGATTATAAAAATTGCATTCAATCTTTAAGTGTTTGCAGTCGAATTGGGTTGAATATTGTGCAGTAAAATGTCACTTAGCATATAATGAAAAGAAAATCTCTGCCATTTTAGTGAATATCATGAATTATTTCATTCGTGTGAACCTGAAAACATTATTTTTTACTTGTACAAGCATTTGTGAAAAATAAAACCTTCAAGTCTACAGTCATGAGATAATTCCTGTATTTCACAAAAATAGCATAGATGGCCTTTATTTACCCAATACATTGCCAAATTCCTCCTAGCATTATACACAAAAATTGCCATTCAAATTTATTATATTTTCAGTATTTGCCTCCAAAACATAAGATATGACCCCTCATTATTGAATTTGTTCCAATGTTGGGTCACAGGCTATGTTTTTGAGATGTAATATTGAAAATTATAGCTATTACAAACATCATCCTTCTACCCAATACATCATCACTTCCTCCCACCATTAAACGCAAAAGATTCCATTCAATTATTGTTACATATGAAACTTTTGCTTTTAAAAACATATGTTACGACCCCTCACTGGAACTTTACAGTGAGATTTCATAAGCTATGTTTTAGAAGCATAAAACAAACTTTTTCTTATCAACCTACTCACAATTGTTTACTACAGGCTTGCACTACAGTGGAAGTCCCTAACTCGGATAAAATACTCTCTATTTTTGTCTTTCCCAAGCAAGTTGGGAAAGAAAAGTGGTGCAAAAGCACCAATAAAAATAAGCCAAAACTGGGTCGAGTGCAACCGGCGCAGACCCAGTACGGGACGCTCTCTCCCAAGTACAACTCCACGACTTCCGTTGCCAGTGCGCATATACCGTCTCTAAAGACTCATTCTTTTTAAAATCCGCTTCGTGTCGAGATGTTTTTGCATGCTTATCAGTGTTCCACCAGCTCGATGTTTGATGATTCCTGATTCATTATACCACAGTGTATCCTTTGTATTCTCAGGAACAGTGTTTTATATTCTCTTTTTTCTATTATATGTCCATAATGTATATTTATTTGCTCTCTCTCGGGTCGCGCGCGATTTTCGCGGGCCACGCGGTTCGGACTTAGATTTTCACAATTATTGTTCATGCTTTTTTTGCAAATTTTTCTAATTGTGTTAGAGTTAGGTGTCAGCGGGGTACCACTCCTACAGTGTTTCTTCTTTCTGTTGCGAGTAGTCTTCCTGTTGGGTGGTTCCCGGTCGACCGTCTGGGGTCTTTGTTTCTGTCACCTTTCTCTCTTTGGGGGTGTTCTGTTTTCTGATCTCACCTTCTCTGCTCCTCTCACCTCTTTCATGCCTAGGACAATTCCTTGTGGGCAGTGTCTGCTGCCTAAGCATGTGGACGATGTACATTCGTCGTGTTCCTCCTGTAATGGGTGTTCGGCCGAGCGGCCGTGTGGTGTCTGTGGAACATGGTCTTCCACCTTCTGGGCGTCAGTAAATCGTGTCGTTCGTTCTCGTGGCCGTGCCTCCCGCTCCCGCGGGAAAGGAGAACGTGGTCGTTCGGGGCCTCCCGAGCCGACTTTGTCTGGTGAGAGTTATTCCTCCTCCATGGGGGATGTGCAGTCTTTTCCTGTGGTGGATACTGCGGGAGCCGTTGAGTGTTCTGGTGTAGAGATGCCTGGTTCCGGGACTACGGTCCCCCTCCAGTCGACATCTGAGGCTGTCACTAGGGTTGTGACTCCTCCTTCGGAGCCGAGCCGGTATGCTCTCTCCACTTTTTCACCAGCCTCAACGACTCTCGACGTATCTACTACGGCTGCTGGTCTGTCTGCTTCGTTGTCTGTTTCAGCCGGCCTCGGCTTTTCGCTGCAGGGGACTGCAGGACTGTCCGATACTGTAGACGTGGGATATCGGCCCCAGCCTTCCCTGACTTCAACTCGGCGAAGTCGGAAGGGGCTGCCGGCCGAGCCCATCGCTGTGGTCTCGTCGCCGTCGAGTACCACAGTTGTGTCTTTGGATTCGGATGTTCGTAGTGGAAACACTATGAACTCTGTGGCGTTTCTGTCCACTCACTCTGGTCACACGACCAGTTTTGGGGGACCAACGCCTTTTGTGCAGCCTGGACCTTCTGCCCCGCAGAGGTCCGCGGTGACTCTCATGAGTTCTCGCAATATTGATCCTCGGGGTGCATCGTACCCCTATACACGTCTGCCTTCAGATGTTTCGGCTGCCGCCCGTCGTCCCGCGTCGGGTGTTTTGGAGGATCGTGACCCTTCGCTGGTTAAGAGGGTCAGAGGTGAAGCCACTTTGCCGGTTCGCTCCCCTGTCGAACCGGTCGGTACAGGCAGTGAGCTTAGGGAGGCCCTCTCCTTACTCACTCAGGTTCTCTCAAAGAGCCTTCCTGTTGCTTCCAGCGAGGCTATGGGTGGTTTCCAGGCGCCTCCTATGGCGCCGCCTTCCGGGATTGGAAACAGGCCGGTTTCCGATTCCTCTGGTGTCCCGACACCATGGGAGGCGTCGGCTGGTTTGCCCACGATGGGCTATGTGTCTTCCGACTCTGGGGAGGAGTCCAACATGCTTGAGGTCGAGGGCCAGCAGTCTTCGGACTTGGGGGCGGCTCTTGACTTTGTGTTTGGGTTTCTGCCTGAGCTCAAACCTGCTAACCAGCCGACAGTGTCAGCCTGGCCGCGATCATCGGTCGCGCGCCAACAGCCTATGGAGCAACCTGCTTCTGGGCGCCTTCGACCATGCCAGTCGGTACAGGTGGTTGAGGCTTTTTCAGCATTGGATGCCAAGCTGAATTCCAAGGCTTTGAAGACTTCGTTCTTCACCAGGGTTGACACCTTTTTGCCTCCTGTGCGTTATCGTTCCTACGATTCTGCCAATCCGTCAGTCTGCCAGACTTTGACGGTTCTGGATCAGGACTCCACTTCCCTCGGGCTTTCCAAGCCCAAGTCTGCCGTCATTCCAATGACGAGTCTGGAGTCCACGTTGGGCTTATCTAGAGAGATGCTTGGCATGCTTTCTCTCTCAGATCACGTCGTCTCAGCTTTGGCTGCTTATCTGCCTCCAGATAAGTTTGACGAGGTACAGGCTCCTTTGCGTGTGCTGTCCAAGGCGCTTATGCACCTTACTCACACGCATGCCTGTAACACGGCCAATTTGGAATTAGTTCGAAGGGACGCTGTGCTGGACGATCCCTTCCCGAGGAGCAGCGTGCTACTCTTCGATCTGCTTCTTTGGCAGGTCCGCAACTTTTCCATGGTTCCGTGTCGACGGTCCGGGATGACGTCCTACGTCATTCCAAAGATCAGCTGCTGTTTCGTCAGCTTGATCAGCCTTCTCGGGGAGGCAAGGGCTGTTCCAAGCCTAACAAGTACCCTTCTGCTTCCTCTGTGAAGCAAAAGGCTGGTCCTTCTGCCGCCGCCTCTACTTCTTACTCACGGGGTAAAGGTAGGGGTCGGCAGAATCGAGGGAAGTCTCAGGATTCTTCATTTAGCAGAGGAGGTGGTTTCTCCTCTCGCGGGCCTCGTCGGGGCTCGAAATGAAGGTCCTCACCTCGACTCGTCCCAGGTTGGAGGAAGGATAGCAGAGTTTGCAGACCATTGGACCACCATCACATCCGATCCATGGGTGTTAGATGTTGTTCGGTCCGGGCTGCGCATATCCTTCCGACGGCACCCCACTCTGTCAAGGGTGCCTCTTCCAACCACAGTTCCTTCAGACGTTTTACGTCGGGAACTTTTGTCCACGGAGATTGCCAATCTCCTGGCAAAGGGGGCGATCGAGGTCGTCAAGAACGTTCAGTCAGTGGGTTTCTATTCCCGCCTGTTCTTGGTGCCGAAGAAGGACGGCCGACTCCGCCCGGTTATCGATCTGAGCATCCTGAACCAGTCTATCATTGCTCCCAAGTTCAGCATGGAGACTTTCAGGTCGGTCCGCCAATCAATTCACCAGGGAGATTTCGCAGCCAGCATCAACCTGCGAGACACTTACTTCCACGTTCCGATGCATCGGGCGTCACGGAAGTATCTCAGGTTCGCTTTTCTGGGGCGAGTTTACCAGTTCAAGGCCATGCCTTTCGGCCTCAACCTGGCTCCTTGGGCGTTCACCAGACTGATGTCGCATGTGATAGCGTTCCATCTCACACAGTCCAGGGTGACTACTTCGGCATATCTGGACGATATCCTCCAGAGGCATTCCAATGCTGCCTTACTGGAATCAGATGTCACCACTCTGTTGAGCTTGCTCACGTCGCTAGGATTCAGAGTCAACGAGGAGAAGTCGGACCTGGTCCCTTCTCAGTCGTTTTGTCATCTGGGGATGTCTTTCTAAACCAAATTCAATTTGGTGGCTGTTCCCCAGGCCAAGGCTGTGATTCTCTCAGCTTTTGCTCTGACTCTGTCCCAGTCCAGGTCCGCGACCGCTCGGAGTTTTCTCCGGTTGATCGGTCTCTGCGGTTCGGTGACGGATCTCATTCCTCTAGGTCGGCTGCGTGTCAGACCTCTCCAACACTTTCTTCTCAGTCGTTGGAGACCGAATGTAGATTCTCTGGATCAGGTGCATCCATTTCCGGACTCTCTGTATCCTCACCTTCTTCCCTGGACAGATGTTCAGTGGATTACGCAGGGTGTTCCGCTGGACTTACCCACGTCCGATTGCATTCTGACGGCAGATGCCAGCGATCTCGGATGGGGTGCGACGTTGGATCCTCTCGGTCTTTCCCTACACGGGATGTGGGACCAGGATCAAGCAGCTCTACACATCAACCAGAAGGAGCTTCTTGCTCTTCTTCTGAGTTTCAGGCAGTGGATCCCTCACCTGTCGAATCGCCAGGTCCTTCTACTATCCGACAATTCGACAGTGGTTGCTTACATTCGGAACCAGGGCGGCACGCACTCGCTTCCGATGTACGAATTAGCTTGGGATCTTTTACTGCTCGCTCAGGATGTTCATGCCGGAGTGGTTGTTCGTCACATTCCCGGTCGTCTGAACGTCCTAGCCGACTCCCTGTCCCGACAGGGCAGGGTTATTTCCACCGAGTGGATGCTTCACAGGGCAGTGTTCCAGTCGCTTTGCGATCTCTGGGGACGTCCCCACATCGATCTCTTTGCGACTCGTTGGAACCATCAGGTGGACACTTTCGTGTCCCCGTGTCCAGATCCTCTGGCTTTTGCCGTGGACGCTCTGTCACTCGATTGGAACGGTCTAGTCGGCTACGCCTTCCCGCCGGTTCCGATTCTTCCTCAGGTTCTCGCCAAAATTCGAACCTGCAGTTGTCGAATCATTCTGATCGCTCCCCTGTCGCCTCAGCGGGTGTGGATCAATCAGCTCCGCTCGCTGATGGCGGCGGTTCCGGCACGTCTCCCGCTACGTCGCGACCTTCTTTGTCAAGGTCGCCCGAGGAGGTTTCACGTCGACCCGACTTCATTGTGCCTTCACGCATATCTTTTGTCAGGTCCTGTCTCCTCCGTAGAGGTTTTTCGAGACGAGCAGTGGAGTGCATTTCTTCTTCAAGGAGGCACTCCACTGGTTTAGCTTATGCAGCTAAATGGAAGGTCTTCTGTCGATGGTGTGCTGATCACTCTGTTGATTATGCCAATCCTTCGATTTCACAGATTGCGGAGTTTCTGGTATATCTGTTTGATTCTCGGGGTCTCCAGCCTGTTACCATCAAGGGTTACAGGTCTGTGCTTTCAGAGACTTTTTCTTATGTGGGGAAGCGTCGTATCGGCACTAATCCTTTCCTCTCCAAGCTTGTTCGGCACTTTTCTTTGAAAAGGCCTCGGACTTTGCAGCTTACTCCACGATGGAATCTTTCGTGGGTGCTGCTTTGCTTGGGGAGGGGGGGGGGGGGGCGCCGTTCGAACCTTTATCCCAGGTGGATATGCAATTTCTCACATACAAGACGGCTTTTCTGATGGCATTTGCTTCGGCCAGACGGGTTAGTGAGCTTCACGCCCTCTCGGTTGACCCGGCCTTTTTTAGGAGTTCTCCCAACAGTGTTACTTTTACCACTGATTGCTCCTTTTTGGCTAAGAATCAGTTACCAGATACTACTCCTCCTCCTATCTGTATCAGGGCTCTTCCCTCTGTTGAGGGTACTCGCCCTTTGCTCTGTCCGGTCCGTGCTATTCGCATTTATCTTGATCGGACACGCTTCATACGGAAGGGCAGAAAACGTTTTTTTCTGTCTCTCATTCCGGGTCGACAGAAGATCTCTCCTCAATCCATTTCTCGATGGATTTGTCTTGCTATTCGTACGGCTTATAGTCGTTTAGCAGCTGGCGATTGTATTACCAATCGTATTTCTGCCCACGAGGTGCGGGCACTGTCTACCTCTTGGGCTTATTCTAACTCCGTCAGGTTGTCGGATGTTATGCAGGCAGCCTACTGGAGAAATGCTTCTACTTTCTCCACCTTTTATTTACGCCAGTTGCAGGAGCAGTCGAAGGACCTTTTTGCCTTGGGTCCTCTTTCTTCTGCTCAGGCTGTTGTCTGCCATAGCCATTAGGCTTCTTGAAGGTCAGTTTCAGCCTTGTGCTGTTACTGCCCTTTTTTCTGTCTGTGTGTCACACAGGCTCATATGTCTCTTTTCATTGTCCTTTACCAATGATTGCGACATTATGGTTGATAAGCCTCGGGACCTCTTCCTTCTACTTCACGGTTCCAGTGCACTAGGGTTATGTGGGGGTTGGTTAGGCGATTCCCTCCAGCCTTTTGTCTATTCAGCCTGTAGTAAACAATTGTGAGTAGGTTGATAAGAAATCTAAATTTTATAGTAAATTTCCTTTCTTATTATACCTACCACAATTGTTTACATGGAGGCCCTCCCGTCTTCTTTACGGGTAAAGAATCTTTCCTCCCCGCTGATCACATAACTCTAACGTTTCCGGATTCAAAAAGAATGAGTCTTTAGAGACGGTATATGCGCACTGGCAACGGAAGTCGTGGAGTTGTACTTGGGAGAGAGCGTCCCGTACTGGGTCTGCGCCGGTTGCACTCGACCTAGTTTTGGCTTATTTTTATTGGTGCTTTTGCACCACTTTTCTTTCCCAACTTGCTTGGGAAAGACAAAAATAGAGAGTATTTTATCCGAGTTAGGGACTTCCACTGTAGTGCAAGCCTGTAGTAAACAATTGTGGTAGGTATAATAAGAAAGGAAATTTACTATAAAATTTAGATTTTTTAGTTATTTACAAGAATATGTTCTCATCTCTGGTTGTGCTTAGTAAAGATTTATTTATTTATTTATTTATTTATTTATTTATTTATTTATTTATTGATTTATTTATTTATTTATTTATTTATTTATTTATTTATTTATTTATTATGTCTCCCCTTCCCAGAAGGGAGACATATTGTTTTAGTGCATATTCTTCTTGTTCTTCTCATAAAACTTTGTCCGGGGCATAACTTTTTTGTCTTTTGACCTAGACCTTAGATATTTGGCATGTGGATGTATCACCATGAACCGGTGTTTCGCGTACCATGGTGATCTTCATGTGACCTTGACCTTTGACCTGAAGGTCAGATTTATGTGCTTTTTAAGGGAAACTTTGTCTGGGGCATAACTTTTTTGTCTTTTGACCTAGACCTTAGATATTTGGCATGTGGATATATCACCATGAGCCGGTGTGTCGCGTACCATAGTGACCTTCATGTGACCTTGACCTTTGACCTGAAGGTCAGATTTATGTGCTTTTTAAGTGAAACTTTGTCCGGAGCATAACTTTTTTGTCTTTTGACCTAGACCTTAGATATTTGGCATGTGGATGTATCACCATTAGCCAGTGTATCGCGTACCATAGTGATCTTCATGTGACCTTGGCCTTTGACCTGAAGGTCAGATTTATGTGCTTTTTTAAGGGAAACTTCGTCCGGACCAGAACTTTTTTGTCTTTTGACCTAGACCTTAGATATTTGGTATGATTGTCAATATTATTCATGTATATAGAATTTGCAGTGCATTAATTAGAAAGGAAGGGGAGACATATGTTATTTATATTGAGTCAAACAGTATGAGGTAACTGTCAGACTCTTCATCTTGACTAACACCAAACAAGTGAGGTTAGCATTGGCTTAAGGCATGTATTCAGTGCGCCTGAGCACACCATGCCACCATACTCCCACTTGAGCATTTGGGATTAATTCTTAAGCTTCTGAGTAATTTTAAAATATTTTTCATCAATCTAGTCATAGCTGCTATGAAGCAGCCATGACTCGATTTAATGAAAAATTCAGGAAAATTTGACACAAAAAATCATTGATTAAAAAGTCTTTACCACTTACAGGGGAAAATTTGGTTAACCCTTTACCTAACGAATCGCCCGCATCCGCCCACATAATATGCAAATTGAGCAGTTGAAAAAAATAAGTTTTTCAAAATATTTCAACAAAACCATATCATATGACCCTTCATTGGAACGAGCTCATTGACCTCGTGCCAATGAGGGGTCACATGATATGGTTTTGTTGAAATTTTTTGAAAAATTTAAACAAATTATATTTAAAATAATAAATTTTGATATCGTCTGCATTGGGTAAAGGGTTAACTCCTATCACTCTGTCAGTATTTCAAAGTATTTGTCACTGATTCCATATTTGACCATGCAGCACGAAAAATGAAACAAATTATATCTTGTTGGACAGAGCTCAATGAGCTCTGTCAAACAAGATATAATTTTTTACATTCTCAGTTGCATTGTGGGAAAAATTAGCTGCTGAAAATTTTGGTATTTTGACAACAGAGTGCAAGGGGTTGAATAACCTCAAATTCGACTTATTTTGATAGAAAGAGATATCCTGTCCTGGGCAGTAATAACTGCCAGCAGCATCCAAGGAGTTAAAAGTCTTTCCAAGAACACTTTGCAGATGATGTAAGTGAGGATTGAACCTGTGACCTTTTGATTATTAAGTCCACTTATCTAACCAATGAGCCACCACTCGCTCGATATCTTTGTAAAACTTATATCATCTTTGTTAAAAAACACCGAAATATTTCTGTTAAAACCATGAAATAGAAACCTAAATTTTTGTTTAATAACACATTCTCACGACCGGACCAGGTATTTATTTATTTATGTATTGGGATTTAACGACACTTTCGATAGCCAGGGTCACCTCATGTCAGACAGTTTTACGGGCGGAGGAAGCCGGAGTACCCGGAGAGAAATGGTGAGCAACTGTCAGGCTCCCCAACATACTAACTCCACATAAGCAGGGTTAGCATTGGTTGCAGTAAGCCTTAGTACACAATACCACTGTCCACCCATGTGGGCAATGGGGTGTGGGCAGGAAGTGTCTTGCCCAAGGACACAACGTGGGTGATGCAGGTGGGATTTTTCAGCCTGCACCTCTACCTACTGAGCCCTCCCCCCCCCCCTCCTAACCAGGTATCCTTACCCTGTTTTTCCAGAATGGATCAAATAATTTTACTTTTTATTAACTTAAATGCACATGATATCGAAATTTGTTAATGTAATTATAATTTTTCAAAGTTTAAAAAAAAAAATTCAACAAAACCACATCATGTGATCTCACTGGAATGGACTCAACCACCATATTCCATTTAAAAGAAATTATTTTTCAACTGTTCAATTTGTAAATTACGCGAGTGGATGCAACCAATTCATTATGTAAAGGATTGACTTGACTTTGAGACTGGAAAAGACCGGTATATTAACAGAATAAACAGATCTGCTTCATGGGACCTAACTTGAACAGAGTATGTAAAACCACACAAAGTGCAGTAGAATAATGTTATTTGAATAGTTATTTTGCCAGGGACAAACAGTATTATCAGTTCACGAACCTAAAGTCCTGCAAATATTCGAGACTCAATTCGATATCAATACCATACGTCTGCTTTGAGATCGATCCCAAATCAGTCCCAAGATTCGATTTTTTCGAATCTCTCATACTAACTTCAATTTGTTCTATTTCCAACAAAAATTGGATAAAATTGTCTGACAATTCATTCATGTAAGCTCAATTCCTTATTATTTGAGTAATTGACAATGTTTAATTGTTAGGTAAGTAGTGAATTTTGCCCAGAACATAGTTTTAGTTTTTAAAGGCTTAACTTGTTAATATTCACGTTCTTAAGAACATTCTTTTGTATTGAATTGTCAGTGCCAGTGGATTATTTCCAACCAATTGTCAACCAGTCAACCAACCCACCTGACCCATAATGTCCCCTGTGAATCGCACAATAATTTCCAGAAAATACATTGAATTTTAGGAACACTGGAATTGGGCTGTATTTCATGAGAAATGTTAGTACCAAGTTAACAACTTGCCATTTTTAGCTCAACTTTGGCGAAGCCAAATTTGAGCTTATGCCATGGCCAGTCATCTGTCTGTCCATCTGTCAACAATTCAATACGGCTCGGGCTAGAGGCTGTGTTTATGAACCGATCTTTACGAAACTTCTTGGGTATCTTTGTTATGACCGTGGGACGAGAACGAGTGTTTTGGGGTTTGGTCCGAAATTCAAGATGTCAGCCAGCCACCATTTTGTACCGACAATGCAGAAATCAGTTTTTTGCACAGAACTTCCATATCAAAGTGCTGATTTGAATAATTTTTTGTATGAATGTTTAGTACCATGGGATACATCACATATAATACGGGGTTTTTTTCTCGTACGTAAATTATGCAAATTAGACTAACTTTGATGTATTTAGTGTTACTTTCAGCACTGTCAGTGCAAATGCCAATACAGCTCGGGCTAGAGGCCGCATTTATGAACCGATCTTTACGAAACTTTTTGGGTACCTTTGGTATCACCGTGGGACGAGAACGAGTGTTTTGGGGTGTGGTCCGAAATTCAAGATGGCTGCTGGCAGCCATTTTGTTCAAAATTAGAGGCAATCAGATTTTTGCGCAGAACTTCAACATAAAAGCTCTGATTTGAATAATTTTTTGTGTGAATGTTTAGTACCATGGGATACATTACATATAATACAGATTTTTTTCTCTTGCAGAAATTATACTTACACACAGTAAGTACACATGTCAATATGGCTTGGGCTAGAGGCTGTATTTATGAACCGATCTTCACGAAACGTCTTGGGTACCTCTGCTATCACCTTGGGACGAGAACGAGGGTTTCTGAGTGCGATCTAAAATTCAAGATGGCTGCCAGTGGCCATTTTGTACCGAAATTAGGTCTAATCATTTTTTTGTACACAACTTCTATACGGCTCAGGCTAGAGGCCGTATTTATGAACCAATCTTTACGAAATGTCTTGGGTACCTTTGTTATCACCGTGGGATGAGAACGGGTGTTTTGGGGTGTAGTCCGAAATTCAAGATGGCCACCAGCAGCCATTTTGTACCAAAATTAGTGCAATCAGTCTTTTGTACAGAACTTCTGTATGAAAGTTCTGATTTGAATAATTTTTTGTATGAATGTTTAGTAAAATGGAATACATCACATACAGTACGAGTTTTTTTCTCGTGCAGAAATTATGCAAATTAGATGAATTTTGATTTATTTAGTGCTACTAAAACACTGTAAGTGCACATGTCAATACGGCTCGGGTTAGAGGCTGTATTTATCAACCGATCTTCACGAAACTTCTTGGGTACCTTTGTTATCACCTTGGGACGAGAATGATTGTTTCTGAGTGCGGCCCAAAATTCAAGATGGCTGCCAGTGGCCATTTTGTACCGAAATTAGGTCCAATCAATTTTTGTCACAACTTCTATACAGCTCGTATTTATGAACTGATCTTCACGGAACTTCTTGGGTACTTTTGTTTTCACCTTGGGACAGGAATGAGTGTGTTTTGGGGTGCCTTTGTTATCACTGTGCTATGAGAACAAATATTTTGGGGTTCCGTCAGACCCACTCTGGGACTCAAAGATTTCTTTTCTAGTTTAGCATCTGACTGTCACCCACCTTTACAATACTCTACCTATACATTTGTTACAGGCTACGGTCAGTATTTATGTACAGGCCGTTACAATACTTTATATGTGCCTTTGTTATCAGGTCATTACCTAGATGTTTGTCATTGCTGTGTCACATACTATACATGTACATGTCTTGACAAGTTGAGCTACAGTGTCATTGACACTTTCATTTGTTTTTTCTGCCATTTTTGTAATTTCTTTCTCTGCTGCCTGCTGCTACCTGTCGCTTACAAAGTTCACATTTAAACGTTTTCTCATCAATTTAATCAAAATATGCAGCCCATGGGCTTTTAGATTTACGATCCACTTCGATGAGTTGACTTTCTGTCAATTTTGCAGAAAAAGATAAATACCGAAATAAAAAATATTTTGATTTGTTTTCGGGACGGTTTTCCATATCCCTGTAATACCGAAATAATACCGAACAATCAATAGACTGCACAACACTATTCAAGATCAGTTTTCTCTTTCTTTCTTTTTCAAATGAGAACAAGGCCTGCACAAATATGTACAACCCTATGATTCCAAAGCTTCTTTATTGGATTGCACTTTTAAACTATTTTTGCATGTTCATGTTAAGACAAATATCTTATATATCCCATTCAGTTCTAATGTAAAATGATGAATGGAAATTCAAGTTGTGTTCACAACCCTTTACCTAACGAATCAACCTCATAATATACCAATTCACCAGCAGAAAAAAAAATATAGTGCCCCCCCTGACCCCCCCCCCCCCTCCTCCCCTAATTGGGACGAACTCGATGAGCACGTTCCTGTGAGGGGGTCACATGATATGGGTTTGTTGAAATTTTTTTTAAAATTGGATAAAATAATATTTAAAATGATAAATTTTTATATCATCTGCATTGGGTGAGGGGGTTATGTAATAATATGACCACCCAAAGTGGTCAGCACTTTTCATAAAAATCGCTATTCCGATTTTACTATTTCATTTTTTGTCTAAAATCATGGCTTATCACCCTGCACTCATTCCAATGAAGGATCATATGCTATGTTTTTCAGGTAAAAAATGGGAACTGTTGTCCGAAATTGATGTTGGGTAAAGGGTTAATGGTGCCCTATTAACTCGTAACTCTTAACCCGCTGAGTATTTTATAGATAGATCTAAATATAACACAATGATTTCTTGTGTTACATTTAGATTTATTTTTCAGCAAATCTAACCATGGCTAGATTTGCTGAAAAATAAATCTAAATGTAACACAAGAAACATTGGTTAAAAATCCATTCCATTTACAGGGAGACAATATGATTATATATGCACAAATTATACTAATCTCAGAGACAAGAAAAACTCTGTGCTGGGCAGGAATATCTGCCAGTAGCATGCAAAGAGTTAATCCACTGAGTATTTTCTAAATATTTTTCATCAGATCTTGTCATGGCTGCTTTGAAGCAGTCATGACTAGATTTGAAGAAAAATTCATCTAAATTTAATTTACAAAGTCATTGATTAAAAAGTCCATTCAGTTTACAGGAGAGAACTTTGGTTAAATGTGCTCAAATTATCTTTATTTCTGTAGCAAGAGATCTCGAGTCCAGGGCAGGAATATGTCATCCGCATGCAAGGAGTTAATGGTTTGCGGCACTAAACAGTTCAGTTGCATCTTTGTACGAAAAATAAGACAACCTCTGTTAGTCAACATGGATTTTTATCTAACAATCATATAGATTTTGGCCTGAAAACCACAAGAAACGGTACATATCACATAATGTGTTCCGATTCCGTATCATATAGACGACTTTTTCGGATTCCCTATCATATGGATTCAACTTCCGGTAAACACCGCGCTATGACAAATAATATCATTATGTGCATTGTTATTGCGCACTGAAATATGAAATTCCAAATTTTGACCAATTCCAACTGAATTTAAACTGAAAAATGGGGGAAACGGGCCTAATGTAACGGGATTGTTCAATAAATATATTATCATGACCAAATGCATGTCCTGTAATTTGTATCAGATTCTCGGTTGTGTTTACAATCGGGCTCATTGCGATCTGATTGTAAACACGACCTCAAATCTGATACAAATTACAGGACATGCATATGGTCATGATAATGTATATTTATCAAAAAATGGAGTTATATAGTTTAGTGAATTACATTTATATTTCAGGATGGGAGTATACAGTGTCCAACATGTAAAACAATATATGGGGAGAAAATGGGTAACTGTCCTCCTGGTGTGATGGATTATAATACTATAAATCAGTGTTTACCAGGACACCCAGGTTTTGGAACAATTGTTATCAACTACAATATATCGCATGGAGTTCAGGTGAGTAAGTGCTAGTCGATCAACTAACAGCTATTTACTAGTACATGGATCTCAAATTATAGGTCAAATCAAATCTAGCAGAGGATTTTGACTTATTTATTTATTTATTGGGATTTAATTATACTTTCGACAGCCAGGGTTACCTTGTGTCAGACAGTTTTACGGGTAGAGGAAGCCAGAGTACCTGGAGAGAACCACTGAGCAACTGTCAGACTCTCCAACCAGGGTTTCCACTACACCGCTGATGGTTCGTCAACCGGACACATTCCCCCTGCTGATCATCTACTGATAAAGCATGACATCTGGTAGAAAAAATAAACAACATGATGCCGTAAAATTCTAGTCAAGATGCAGTCATTCTCCCAACAATGCAACAATTCTCCTGATGCAAGGAAATGACCTTCGTGGAGTGTTCATTTCTAAAATTTTCTTCACCTGGCACAAGTCATGGTTGCACCAAGCGATCTGTGATTTTCCCTTCCTACCTGACCCACTAATTTATTCCTAGCCCCCAACATACTAACACCACACAAGCAGGGTTAGCTTTGGTTGAAGACTGGTGCACCATTGACATGCAGTACACCTTAGTATACAGCACCACCATGCTCCACATAGGCAATTAGGATTAAGTGCCTAACCCGAGGACACAGCGCAGTTACCCCTGGCATGGATTGAACCTTGGACGTTTCGGTTTGAAGTTCAATGCCGTTATCACTGCGCCACTGCACTCCCGGATTTTGAATTGAATTGAATGTCAAATAGAATCTCCTGCTGATTAAGTTCTAAACATTGAATCTTCTTAAACTGTGAATATTGTCATTCTCCACTCAAGTATTGTATGCAACAGTGACTTGTCTATTTGCCATCAAAAAGACAGAATATGCTGGAATGGAATCAAAGAAGTATTTGGAATTGGAACCTTCTCTAACACTTCTTCTGTGATCAGGTCTTCTGGACAAGAAACCTAATGATAGAAGGAGAGTTCAAGAGGAAACACTTAGTGTGATTTTGATAATACAGTGGAGCCCACTTAACTGGATATCTCTTAACTGAATAACCCTGTTAATTGAATATAATTTTCCAATACAAAACCATTTACCATACCCCCAGAACAAATTTGACCTGTTAACTGAATATAGGTTATAGAGTAAACTCCTGTTAATTGAATAAAAAACCTTGCAACCTGTCGAGAAATTACCCTGACACTCCCTAGTTTTCCTTTGTATAAAGATCTATTTGGCTTTAGTACATCCAATACAGGCATTTAATCTATTATATCTTGTTTGACAGAGCTCATAGAGCTCTGTCAAACAAGATATAATAAAATAAATGCTAAGTTCATCTCTAGAATACAGGAAAGTGACACAATCCCTGTTCATTGAATACTCCTGTTAATTTAATAATTTTCATTGGCAAAGTGGCTATTCAATTAACAGGGTTCCACTGTATCTCAGCAATTTCCAAAGTTTGTAACTTTTGTGACCCAAATTGAATTGAATCATTGGGATGATATTGCATTAAATTTCAAAGCTTCTCAGGGCACTACATTTACCCTATTAGTTAAATTAATTGCATATGACTTTATACTCTTAAACCACTGAGTAGTTTAAAGATATTTTTCATTAAATCTAGTTGTGGCTGCTTCATAGCAGCCATGACCAGAGTTGATTTCATCTCTAACTTTAGTTCTAGAAATCATTGGTGAAACAATCCATGACATTTATAAATGGAAAATTTGAGTAAGCATGCCCAAATTATACTTATTTCAGCGGCAAGAGCAATTCTGTCCCAGGTAGGAATATCCACTAGTGACATATCCATGTTAATCGAATAAAAAATATGCCCCTCAGAAATTTTTAGAAGCACAAGAAAATTTTTCTTCTTTGTTGGTGATTTAGGGTCAGTAACAGAGTTCACGCTGTCAGTAGCCATTTTTGCAAATTGCTAAAAAAAATCAAAAGTGGCAGAAAAAAGTCAATGGTTGGCGAAAAAAATGGTTAAAAAATATTTGTCTCTTGGGTAGAAAGTACCTTGTTCAGCAAAGTTAATGCACCTTACATAATTCTCACACTGAGTTTCACACAGCGTGTAGGATTAATTAGTTGCAGGGCTGTATTCACACCTCCATCTCGGTCTTTTCAGTGGCTTCACATTTATGTCATCAAATTGGCCACAGGCAATTAAAGAATATTTTACTCTTACAAACACATGTTGTTATTTGATGTACAGCTAAACAAACGGACAAAAATGCGAAGGTGTTATTTGCATTCTATCAGAAATTTCAAGAAGAGGAAATAACGTTTGCCGATTTTGCATCCGAGATAAAAAATTCCGTGCAATGGATAAAGAAAAGAAGGATTTTAATGATATCGATGACTGTGTACAGTTAGCCTGTTAACCCTTTACCCAACGAATCGCCCGCATCCGCCCACGTAATATGCAAATTCAGCAGCTGAAAAAATATTATTTTTCGAAAAACTTCAACAAAACCATATCATGTGACCCCTCTTTGGAACGAGCTCGTCGAGCTCGTCCAAAGAGGGGGGTCACATGATAAATGATATATAAAAAACTGGGTCCTTCTTGTGGTTATCTTATAAAATACTACATGGTGTTGCACATGACAGGAAGGGGCTAAGCTGAGTAATCACAATATTTTCTTCACTTTATTACTGGAGATGAATAGAACACTTCAGTAATGTGATCACAAAAATGGATGGAGAATTCTGATCTGATCACGACCAGATTGTGGTCTGTTCGAAATTATCTTTATGTTTTTCTCTTATGTTTTTCATTGTAGAATTTCACCTGTCAGAATACAAATGTGAGAACATTACATCTGATATGGTATTTTTGTTTGTTTTCATGAGTCTAGATTTGCCAGTTGAATTTAGGAAACCTTGACCCACTTATGTACAAGTGTGTCATGGGTTTATTCTCGGAATGCCGGCATGCTGTAATCATAAAACTTAAATTTGTTGTCACTATGCTTTCACAGGTCATTGTCAGTTTGGTATAGTTTGTTTCATATAACTACTCACTCTAGGACAACAAAATTCACACCAGTTTCAGTTTGTATTTCTTCAAGAAACTGTTAGTTGTGATTGAATAATGTTTGTCGGCTCAATAAAATGACATTATTGAAATGAATGAAAAATTTCTGCGCACCGAAGGCGCACAGGGACAATGTGGGATGGAAATCCCTTGCAGTCCTAATAACTTTATTTGCTTTATTTATGGTAATACTGAAACCGCAGTTTGATGGTTATTTTAAAAAAAAGAAAAAAAGAAACCCAAACAGTCGCTGGATTGGGAGCAGCCCCAGCATCTTATCCTTAATGGTTACAAAAAGGAAAAAATCCAACTATATGTGTTTTTGAAAGCTGGGAGTCATCCATCAGTCTGTGAGGGAGAGAGGATGCTGAGTCTTGGCCATCTGGTCTGCCTTCAGGGGGAACAGATGACAGGGTGATTGGAGGAAAAAAAAACAACCCAAAAACAAGGGCAGGTGACATGATGCCTGTTCAGTATGTGACGCTGTGCCCCATTTTGTTGGACTGTTAAACGTGTGTTTGTTCTGAAATATTTATGCATTTTTCATATTGTAATATATGTATATTGTTGTATTCAAAATTAAGTGAAAAAAAAACAATTTTTTCTTCCAAATCATGTGTTATGATCCAAAATTTAATTTTGAATCATAACATATTTGGAAGAAAAATTTATTTTTTACATAATTAAGTAAAAAAAATTGATTTTTCTTCCAAATCATATTTATTTATTATTTAATATGTGTAAAGAATATCCTTGAAAATCCCCATTGAAATTAATCGAAATGTGAACTGAGTTTCTGTTTGTAACAACTCCGGCTGAACTGCCCACAAATATGAATCAGGTTATGGGTGATTAATTAGATTATCACACCTTATCACACCTTACTGGTTGACTATATGAGAACAATAGATATTGGCATTCCGGGAAGACCCGTGTCATGAGCCAGTCATGATCTGATCGAGGAAAACAGGGCTTTTGTTGTGATCAGAGTACTGTACGTAAATTATTTGATGCCATTGATGTCCATGTAAACAGAAATACCTGACAGATGAAAGACGAAAGATGCTAAACCCCAATAAGGTATGATCAGAGACAACCGAGACCCATCCATTGGGTCTCCTTGGACAAAATTACCTCTTGGTCCAGATTTGAGCTCCATAGTGCCCAAATTGATGGAATGTATAATAATTGGAGATAGAAGAGCACAGAGAGAGGCACCCACATATTTATGTATTAACCCTTTACCTAACATGAAAAGCAGACGACACTTGCAAAAAAAAATTCTTGAATAACTAATTTCTTCCATTTTTTTGTCTCAAAAACATAGCTTATTAATTTTCATTATTTTTTCATTTTTTGTCTCAAAAACATAGGTTATGACCCCTCATTGGAACGAGCTCGTTGAGCTCGTTCTAATGAAGGGTCATAACCTATGTTTTTGAGACAAAAAATGAAAAAATAATGAAAATTAATTGGCGATTTTTTAGAATAGCGCTGGCCGGTTTGGGACGTTACGTTGGGTAAAGGGTTAAGAGTTTGCCAGGTTCTCCACATTCCCTAATTAGATTTTGATTTTTTTCAGGGTCCAGAGCATCCTAATCCAGGAAAAAGATACACAACTCGAGGGTTTCCTCGTGTTGGTTATTTACCAGATAATGAAGATGGGAGAAAGGTATAATAATAGAATATTCTAATAACATTTGTGGCTTCTAATATGAAACAAAATAACTGCATTGTATGAAGAACTATCACATGATGCATCTCTAAAACAGCTTTTGGTATGTACCGAAAAACAATGAAATCTTGGTGTTAATGATACATGATCAGAGTGAAATTCTCACTTTCTCATATGATGGTTCATGTAATGTAATATTCTTGTTAATTAATTTACGTATACAAATACACTACAGCGCAAGCGACCATTACATGAGTATCCTAGGTCCGAGGTGAGACAAAAGTATTAAACCCCCCCGATATTATGCGGACAATGAATGCAATAATTAAATTGGTCAAGAGATTTGGAGTGAAATGGATTAACCCAAGAGAGCATAATCTCGGCATTAATTGTGAAATAGATTAGACCAAATAAACTACTGCATGTTGATGTCACAGAATGTCAGAATGATAACCAGTCCTCAATAATTTTCCGAATCAAATTTATGTACATTTGTGTCGGAATGTTGTAATTTGTCGGAATTTAAAAAAAAATATTCTGCATGTAACTGATTAAAAACATAAATATTTTTTGAGTGTTGGTAATGGTAAGGCCAACGTCATTTCGTCGAGTTGAGATTGTTGAGTTAAATATGAATTTCGAACACACAAAATTGTCCGAGTCATGAAAATACGATAATAAGTACATCCTTTTCGCTCAGGTGCCCTAGAAATTAATTACTGCTGTAATATGTGACCGTGAATCACGACGATTTTAATATCGTGTCGGACATTGACTCGACAAACAATCACCAATATTAGTTGGCGACTTCTCTTAGATCTTGAGTGGAGATATCGTGGACCTGGGATATTCATGTAATGGTCGCTTGCGCAGTAGTGTACAGCCATCATATCTGGACTGCACAATTAGTCTATTTGTGAAAGATTGGTTATTTATTAAACAAGCTGTCATGGTGTAAATTGTTGAATCGGCTGCATCCACCCATGTAATTTAGAAATTTAATAGTTGAAAAAAATTACTATAAAAAAAAATTCTACAAAACCATATCATGTTACCTCTCTGTTTGGAACGAGCACATGATATGGGTTTGTTGAAATTTTGGGAGTTAAGAGATATCCAATTAATACAGTGGAGTCCGCTTAATTGAATATCGCTTAACTGAATAACCCTTTTAATTGAATATAATTTCCCAACTCGAAACCATTTAGCATACCTCCAGTACAAATTTGACCTGTTAATTGAATATAGGTTATAGAGTAAACTCCTGTTAATTGAATAAAAAATCTTGCAACCTGTCGAGAAATTACCCTGACTCTCCTCAGTTTTCGTTTGTTTAAAGACCTATTTGGCCTTAGTACATCCAATACGGGCATTTAATCTATTATATCTTGTTTTTAATCTAGTATATCTATATATAATAGAATAAATGCTAAGTTTATCTCTAGAATACAGAAAAGTGACACAATCCCTGTTAATTGAATACTCCTGTTAATTGAATATTTTTTGTTGACAAAGTGGCACTTCAATTAACAGGGTTCCACTGTACAGCCGCCATCATATGTGAAATTTTGATTATTAAACAAGCTATGATGGACTGAATTGTCGAAAACTGTATTTATATTTTTATATTCTAGGTTCTTCAGCTGCTACTGATAGCATGGAAACGGAAGCTGACATTCGCAATTGGTTCATCATCCACCACTGGGGAAAGTGACACTGTGATATGGAATGAAATTCACCACAAGACAGAATTTGGTTCCAATTTTTCTGGACATGGCTACCCTGATGACAATTATATAAACAATGTTTTATCAGAGCTTGCATGTCAGGGTGTTACAGAGGATGACTTATAGTGCTGAAACAAACAAAATCTATTTGAGTGACTTTTTTTTCAGTTGTATATACATACGTGCTTGAGGGCACGGCCATTTTTTTTTACATTTTTGGTAAATCATAGCATGTAAATCTAGTAGTTTTACAGTGATTTCTAATCAAGTGTTGGCTGCCTGTATAAGATACTAATGTACTTTGATTATCGTCCGAAAGCCTTTCTCGTTATTGTTTTTGAGTTTCCAAAAGTCAACCATACCATCAACTTTCTACCTAATGTAACTACCAAAAACAGACAGCACTATTCACAAAAATTTGCCATTCAGATTTTCCTTTCTTTTCAGTTTTTGCCTTCAAAACCTAGTTTATGACCAAGCCTGAAAATAAGAAGACTCATATGCAAAATGAGGTCCCCAGAGGGTGAATTTATTGATAGCATCACAAAATTTACCCTCTGTGAACCTCAGTCTGAATCAAGCTCTCAAGCCAAAATAGAAAGATGTACAGAGAGGATAAATTGGCCCACTGTGTGGGATAGCATCAGCAATTCCCCCTCTGGGGACCTCATTTTGCAAATGACAGGTTGCTTATATTCAGGCTTGTTTATGACGCTTCATTGGACTAGCTTGTTGAACTCTTCCAAATGAGGCATCATAAACTATGTTTTGGAGTCAAAAATATTTATTTTGCAAGTGTAGGGTTTAATTGATTCTAGCATGCTATATATATGGCCTTCATTTTTCCTTCACCCAATGTCACAGCCTAAACTGGCCAGTGTTATTCACAAAAATTGCCATTCAAATTTTTTTATTCTTGGAAGTTTCATGATTAATCGATTAATCGATTGTTGATCGGTCACGGCAAAATCGATTAGTATTTTTCGTTGTCAAATAATCGGTAAATTGTATCCCGCTTTAGACGTTTAATAATTAAAAGAAAATTTGATGAAAAAAACTATTGTTTCTAAAAGTAAAGAATTAAGAACATCAATGTTAAACCCCAAGAAGCCATTGGAAGCATTTGTCTTTCAGGTACATTCATCAGAGAATTGATGTTCTGAACTTTTGAACCGTCAGTGTAATAATCAAGACCGGTCGGCAGTTGCGAAGTTCGCAACTGCCGACCGGTCTTGATTATTACACTGACAGTTCAAAAGTTCAGAACATCAAAGCTTTGAATGGACCCAGGGCTTATATTTCATCTAAATTTGTGAGAATCCATTTGGATTCTCATGAAAATGGTTGCGAGAATTCTTACCTACTATGAGTGTCCCAGGATTCCATGAGGGCACCATGGTTGAACCACTGTTGTATACTGATAACACATGTTAACCTTTTACCCAACACACCTTGTTAATTTTTAAAACTAAATTTGATAATTTTTAAACAATAAATAATAAACAGATGATAAAATAATTAAAATGAACAATATTTACCAATAAAATCTTATAAATATGGCTGTCGTTGGAACCGGCTCAATGAGCCGGTTCCAATGACAGCCATATTTGTAAGATTTTATTGACAAAGTGTCAGGATATTTTAGGTCATGTTAGCCTTCTATTGGTTAAATTGTTTCCGCTGTGTTAGTTAAAGGGTTAAATTGACTTAATTTTTTTCACGCGAATCCTAGCATAGGTGCATCAAGAATCTACATGGATTCTCGCCTGTTTTATTGCGCAAATCTTTGTGCGAATCGATTCTTGGATTCTCGTCGAAATTTAAGCCCTGGGACCTAAAAGAGGATCGTCTTCGTTGTTTACCGGAGGTAGGTCAACTGACTTGAACTTTATTTTTTATCGACTTCAGAGAGAGTGAGAGGGAGTCATCTAGGTACGATTAATCGATTATTTGCAACGATTAATCGATTCCGAAATTAAAAAATCATGACAGCCCTACTCAAAAACAAAAGTTATGACTCCTTATTGGAACAAGCTCGTGTTTGTGAACCAAAAAACAAAAAAAATGAAAATATTTAGTTATTCCAGAAAAGTGTGTGCTACTCGTGTTTAAGGCTTCCACGTTTACACGTGTAAATGTGAACGTTTCGTTTATGGGCATTAAACGTTTACAGTTCTGGTAAACGTGTACACAGAATGAAGTTTTAATAGAGTAATTTCCCTTGAGTCCCTTCACAACACAAATTTTATAAATTTCCAACTTTGCGATGGAATATTTTGGTAATGCTTCAGAAAAACTGTGTACTTGTTCCGACTGGCGCCGCCGCCACAGTAACCGAACGAAATCATCTTCAAATCATGTGATATCATATGTGAGCTGCATGGCACATGCTTATCTTTGGTGTTTCCTTCGAAACATGTGGGGGATGTTTTAGTTTATTCGGATTTACATGTATATTCCCAAAGTGATACACAATTGTTCTCGATGATTTCGTTCACCTGACATGGATTATTAATTTATTATTCACACATGGGATGATCTTAGGATTGATTTATGGAGTTTGAGAGACAGACTGGCACTTGCGGCATTTGAAAATTTGGATTCCCCTGCATGGTTTGTATGCTTTGTTTATTTTTGCGACATTGCATTCCACTCTCAAGTCCGGTATTGTCACTGTTGTGTGCCATGGCAACTCGCTCCAACATTACTGTTTGAAAAAACACAAGGAATTTCACCCCGAACCCACCAGAATGAGCTCAGAGACCCCCATAAATTTCAAAATTTACCTGGGCGAGAATCCCCCAGACCCCCCTCCCCCCCCCCCAGACCGAGCGACTTTGCCTTCGGGCCTCGGCATCTGCATGCTGTGATCGTTCGTCTACGTCGTTTTTGGACGAACTGTAAATCGGCTGTCTCAATAACATAAATTGTATGCCCTGTACGCCAAGATATGATGAACTTACTGTGTATTATTACACACTTATATCAAATATTAACTACTTGCATTGTTAGTACGTGTAAACGTTTCCGTTTCATTTACAGACAGTCGTTTAAACGTTTACAATTTTGTCTAAACGTGGAAGCCTTTCTCGCGTTAAGTAAAGGATTAAAAGGAGCAGGTGCTACAATCATGTTAGATGAAGGATTAAGGTCAGTGCTCTGATTCCTCAGGGCTTATATTTCAATTCGCACAAAGATTCGCGCAATAAAACCGACGAGAATCCATGTAGATTCTCGCTGCACCTCTGCTTGGATTTGCGTGAAAAGAATTGAGTCAATTTAACCCTTTATCTAACACAGCGGCTACAAATTAACCAATAAAAGGCTAACATTACCTGAAATATCCTGACACTTTGTCAATAAAATTGCACAAATATGGCTGTCATTGGAACCGGCTCATTGAGCCGGTTCCAACGACAGCCATATTTGTAAGATTTTATTGGTAAATATTGTTCATTTAATTATTTTATCATTTATTTATTATTTATTGTTTAAAAATTATCAAATTTAGTTTAGATAGATATTTTATTCACCAGTATTCTAAGCAAATACAGAACTGACAAATGTGTACAAATCTACAATATCCAATTTACAATAATAAGGCACATACACAATAAGAGATAATATTAATTTTTAAGGTGTATACTGGCAGGGAAAGGCATAGCCAGATTGGCTGTCTTCCTGCCTTTCCCTATAGTTTTGAAAATTAGAAAAGTGTGTTGGGTACAAGGTTAACATGTGTTATCAGTATACGACAGTGGTCCAAACATGGTGGCATCATGGGATCCTGGGACACTCAATAGTAGGTATGGATTCTCGCAACCATTTTCATGAGAATCCAAATGGATTCTCACAAATTTAGACGAAATATAAGCCCTGTTCCTCATCTGGATGTTCATGATGAGTAAAATCAGATTTGCTGAGCTTTCATCTACTAGTTGCATGGCCAGCCTCTTGATTTCACTGGATGTTAAAATCTTGACAACTTTTATTTCACAAAGAATAAATGAATCGGTATTAAAAGAAATCATGTTTACCAGATGCTAAAAGGTGCCATTGAAACTTTGACTCAAAGTGCACACCACCATCGGTGTGTGTAACTAACTTGTCAAAGTTGCCTAAGGTATCCAATGAAAACAGATCACAGAACTATCTTCTCACAGTTCCTAGAATTCCTGGAAACTCATGGAATTTGCAAAATTGAATTCCGAGTCCCCAGAAATTCCTTGAATATCCTGTTACTGTTCAAGCCTCTTGGAATCTCATCCTCATTTGTCGGAGTTGCCAATCTGAGGAATTAACCCTTACCCAATACACACAATATGTTTTCACATAATTTTATCAAACCCATATTGCGTGACTCCTCAATGGAACAAGGCCATTCCAATGAGTAGTCCCATGATATGGTTTTGTTTAAATTTTCAAAAAAAGCACTTTTTCAACTGCTCATTTTGTAAAAAATAGAAGAAAATTTTTTTTCCACATTTCACTGCACTGTAAGTTACAGGTGGACATGTAACTTCTCTGTTCATGTAACTTAAGTTTGTTTTTCAAAACCATATCTTGTGACCCCTCATGGGAACAAGCTGATAGCTGTTCGCTATTGCTTGGCTGTCGAAAGTGTCGTTAAATCCCAACAAATAAATGGGAACAAACTCGTTTCAGTGAAAGGTCACATGTTTTTTTCAAAAATCGTTTTGTATTCTGCTCAATTTTTCAAATTTGTTGTTGTACGTGTTCGATTCATTAGGTAAAGCGTAAGTTATGTTGCAAGCAATGAAATATTAGCAAACATTGTTTCCGTGAATTGTTAATTGATTTGCTGTCAACTATGACAAAAGACTCTGATATACTAGTACCCTGTTTAAATGGCCACTTTGCCAGTGAAAAATATTCAGTTAAGGATTAATAAAATTAAAAATCTGTTTCTCAGGTCCTCCCATATGGTCCTTTTGGCTGCAGCATGCTCTCTTTTTATAACCAATGCAAACTTGAAAAAATAAAAATTAAATGGTTTATGTCTGATATTTTACACAAGTTAATAAAATTGATAAATTTGTCCCTTGAGTGCAACAAGGCTTTGCAATGCTTTAGCATTGCAAAGCCTTGTTGCATTCAAGGGATGAAATACACCACCACCCTTGCTATTATGTAGATTATGAGGCCTAAAACATAAAATAAACCAAGAATATAAACTTCTGATATCAAAGAAATAATTACAAAAATAAAATATAAAATAAAAAACCGCCAGTCCGCATGCAATTTTACAAAACCTGGCCTGAGAAACAGAACATCTACTTTGTGTGGCCTAACAGAGATTTGGCTATTTCCCTGTATTCTAGTGATAAACTGAGCATTTATTCCATTATATCCTGTTTGACAGAACTCCATGAGCTCTGTCAAACAAGATATATATAGAATAAACGTATAGTGTTTTCAAGTGAAAAATATATTCTACAAGTAGGATTAAGAACGAAACCAATGAGCCTCTGGCGAGTCGGTTTCATTCCTAATCCTACAAGTAGAATAAATTTTTTACTTGAAAACGCTATACGTTTATTTTGTTTATCCCATAATTCGTTTACAGGGCAGTTGCGGCAAAATCGTGCTGTTGCTTGCTACCAAACACTACGAGAAGTGAGAAGCACATTGGTCCAATTCGATCGACAAGCAAAACTGCCAAAAATAAACAAAGCACATTCATACATTTCTGTCTAAAAATAACTCCCCTACAAACTTGAGCTAAACTTGCAAAAATACTTTATTAAATGAACAATGTTTATCTTTCTTATTTTTGTTGTTTATTGTTTTTTTTCGTCATCGATTCAACTTAGTTTTATAAACAAAGCAGACGACATGTGCTTTTGTTTATTTACACTTTTTTTTAATTTGGAAAGTAAAACATCACTCATCATACCCCCTCATTTCACAGTCAAACTTTTATGCTTTTCAACGCTTCGTTTGGATTGATTTACTTTGAGGTTTCTTTGTTAATGTTGTTTGTTTTATTGTAAGAGTTGAAATGTGTCATATATTCTAAAACTAAACATTTTGGCGATGGTCAACATTTGATAAACTTCGGTTCATTATGTCTCCCAAAAACGTAAAACAGGTCATGACAGCATGAATGCAGTAGAGGTCAGAGGTCAACAAGTCCGTCTCTACTATAGGAATAAATTCTTTCAGTGTTAAACCTACTGGGAAAATTTATCACCCTACTAGAAGCTGCTACTAGGTGAATAAAGCCATAATTTATCCAAGATTTTGATTGTTCGAATAAACGTCCATTTATGGGATACAATAGATTAAATGCCTGTACTGGATGTACTGAGGCCAAATAGTTGTATAAACATGGGGAAGTCAGTGGCTGCCGGAGTAATTATTTGATATATTGCAAGATTTTTTTTTCAATTAACACGTGTTAACTTATATTCCCCGTGGGAACCCTGAGAAGTGAAGCAGTGCTTGTTAACTGTGGTAAACAAGCTCTGTTTTACTGTTAAAATAGGACCCAATGACTAGAGCTTGGGTGGAAGTCCTCTAAAATTGGCAACATGGATATAAATGATTAACTGAACTTGACTTTAGCTCCATGTTTTGGTTACGATTAGCCATTGTGCAGAAATATGTGACCTTAAACACCAATAAATAAATAATAATAATAATAATAAAAAACCAATATGCAATTTACAGGTCAAATTTGTACGGAAGCTATGGTAAATGGTTTGGTGTTTGAAATTTATATTTAATTAACAGGGTATTAATTAACTCCAGTTAGGCCTAAAAAAATAAAAAATCTGTTTCTCAGGCCCTCACGCATGGTCCTTTTGGCTGTCGCATGCTCTCTTTTTATAACCAATTTAAAGTTAAAAAAATTAAAATTAAATGGTTTATGTCTGATATTTTACCCAAGTTAAAAAAATTGATGAATTTGTTCCTTGAGTGCAAGAAGGCTTTGCTATGCTTTAGCATTGCAAAGCCTTCTTGCACTCAAGGGATGAAATACACCACCACCCATGCTATTCTGTAGATTATGTGGCCTAAAACTTGAACAAAGAACATGAACTTTTGATGGCAAAGAAGTAATTACTGAAATGAAAAATAAAATAAAAAATCGCTCGCCCGCATGCAATTTCACAAATAATGGACTGAGAAACAGAAGATCTACTTTTTGTGGCCTTAAGTACACTCCACTGTTAGCATTCCAAAAGCAAAAAATATGCAAAAAACTAATAATTCGCCATTTTATTTACCTGTGGAATACAACTTCTGATAATATTTCTTTGTTTGCAACTCAATATATTTATTTATTGTATGCTATCTTATTAGATCATGGGATACGTCGAACATATATTTTTAGTCCCCTACGGGAACCGTAAGGGGACTATAGGATTGCACTCCATCTGTCTGTCTGTCCGTCTGTCTGTCTGTCTGTTTTTTATGTTACCACCTCTCCCTCCAACATGCTTTAAGCTACACCTTTCATATTTGGTACATGGATAAATGGTTCTGAGGGGATGATGCAAACGCTCAACTTTTTTTTTCAAAATCCAAGATGGCAAGATGGCGGCCATTTTTGTTGTTTTTTAAGCTTTTTTTCTCTATTTTCGTGTTACCACCCCTCCCACCAACATTGTTCAAGCTACACTTTGCATATTTGGCACATGGATAGAGGGTTGGGAGGGGATGATGCACGTTCAATATTTTTTCTTCAAAATCCAAGATGGCGGCCATTTTTGTTGTGTTTTTTAAGCTTTTTTCTCTATTTTATGTTACCACTGCTCCCTCCAACATGGTTCAAGCTGAACTTTTCATATATGGTACATGGATAAAGGGGTTGTGAGGGGATTATGCACGTTCAATATTTTTTTTTTTCAAAATCTAACATATGTCTGTCTGTCCGTCTGTCTGTCTGTCTGTCTGTTTTTATGTTACCACCTCTCCCTCTAATATGCTTCAAGCTACACCTTTCATATTTGGTACATGGATAAATGGTTCTGAGGGGATGATGCACAGTAAATATTTATTTTTCAAAATCCAAGATGGTAGAATGGCGGTAATTTTTGTTGTGTTTTTTTAAGCTTTTTTCTGTATTTTATGTTACCACCCCTCCCTCCAACATGGTTCAAGCTACGCCTTTCATATATGGTACATGGATAAAGGGTTGTGGGGGGATTATGCACGCTCAATATTTTTTTTTCAAAATCCAAGATGCTTATATACTCTAGTGTCTTCTGTGACAAAAGGGGGCGCGGTGGCTCAGTAGGTAGAGGTGCAGGCTGCAAGCTGAGAGGTCCTCGGTTCGAATCCCACCTGCTGCAACCGCGTTGTGTCCTTGGGCAAGACACTTCACCCCCATTGCCCACGTGGGGGCACGGTGGCATTGTGTACTAAGGCGTACTGCACGTCGATGGTGCACCTGTCTTCAACCAATGCTAACCCTGCTTGTGTGGAGTTGGTATGTTGGGGAGCTGACAGTTGCTCGCCGTTGCTCGGTGGTTCTCTCTGGGTACTCCGGCTTCCTCCACCCGTAAAACTGTCATGGTCATGATTAGCCATTGTGCAGAAATATGTGACCTTAAACACCAATAAATAAATAATAAATATTCTGTGACAAAAACACCTTATGTCACAAAAGTGCCGTAGGGGACTAATACCACCTCGGTGGTCAAACACTTGTTCAATCTGTCATCATGATAGATAAATAGAAGATATCTAAGCTGTTTTAGTGAATATTATTAGTTATCCTTGTGTTTTCCAGGGTGTATGGGAATTTACACTGGTTTGGGAACTCGTACAGCCTGAGGCAAAGCCGAAGGGTGTATGAGTTCCCAGACTGGTGTAAATTCCCATACACCCTGGAAAACACAAGGATAACAGATTTATTTCCAAGAATATTGGCGTACTTAATACTTTAACCTACATTGCGGGCAAAAACTTACAGAAAATTTGTACTTTGTAAGTTTCTTAATAAATAAAACTACTTTTTTTTAGCCATACTGTGGATTGCAAGTTACACCGTACCTCTCAGCCAATCAATACGCAGTATTTTGTTTCATTTGGAAATAATGGGAATTTTCTGATGAACATAAAATAGCATAGATTTTCTTTTTATTATATACTACGTGATATTTTACTGGCAATATTTATTCCAATGTGACTGCAAATAGTTCAAGAGAATAAAAAAGATCTGCTGATCGTTCCTTCAAGGCATTGTTCAAGGCAACATCAGGCTCCAAAGCATAATGTCATTTAGGAAGCTACTGATGAAATTCATTGTGTGGACCTGCAAGCGCTTGTGAAAAATAAAACTTTCAGGTCCACACTTATGAGATAATTCTGGATACTGACTAAAATAGAGTAGATTTTCTTTTTTATTATATGCTACGATACATTTTATTGCACAATATTCAGCCTAATTCCACCACAAAAGCGTACGTTTCAAAACAATAACAAAGATCAGCTGATCATTCCTTCAAGTCGATGTGATGCAGTGCAGCGTGACATCATTTATTTTTCTTTGCATAAGCACCAAGCTTCAACTGGTCCAAAAAGAGTTCCCTACGCAGAATTGCAGGTACAGTCTGACATACGAATTAGCATTTCGTTAATTTTTTAGTATTTTTGCTTTGCAGATTCAACCAATTTTCTTTACATAGGTATTGCTCAAGTAGTGGCCACAGTAAAAATTTTGTGTAAGGCCACACAAAGTAGATCTTCTGTTTCTCAGGCCATTATTTGTGAAATTACATGCGGGCGAGCGGTTTTTTATTTTATTTTTTATTCCAGTAATTACTTCTTTGCCATCAAAAGTTCATGCTCCTGTTTCAAGTGTTAGGCCTCATAATTTACAGAATAGCATGGGTGGTGGGGTATTTCATCCCTTGAGTGCAAGAAGGCTTTGCAATGCTAAAGCATTGCAAAGCCTTCTTGCACTCAAGGGACAAATTCATCAATTTTTTTAACTTGGGTAAAATATCAGACATAAACCATTTAATTTTTATTTTTTTTAAGTTTAAATTGATTATAAAAAGAGAGCATGCGGCAGCCAAAAGGACCATGCGGGAGGGCCTGAGAAACAGATTTTTTATTTTTTTAGGCCTAATTACTGCATATGCATTAACCCTTTGAACCCCTGTGGCTGCTTTTCTGGACAGGAACATGATATGTTAGAACATCATTATTTTGGATGGCTGTTCAATAAATATTGTGGAGTAGACCAGTCAGTATTTGCAACGTGCAGCCCTAGGCTAGAAAATACTGATTGGTCTACCAAAAATAATGAATATGGACTCTTCTAATTGCTGTCATTGAACTGGCATGGAAGATACCACCAGAGTTCAAAGGGTTAACATAGCTGCAGATGATTTAACACTGTTTCCACATTATTATTAACTGACTGTACATTGATGTAAAAACACTGTTAATTTAAATGCATCCTACCAGTTCTCAGGGAAGAATACGCTTGCAACAACTTTTTGAGAGCCAAATCGAAGAGCAGTTTGTGGCTGTATGTGGACTTAAGGGTTATTAACATCGCCTAATATTTCTACTTTATGGGAGCAGAGTGGCTCATTAAGTAGAGATGCATACTGCAAGTCAAGAGGTCCTCAGTTCAAATCCCACCTGTGGCAACCACCTTGTGTCCTTGGGCAAGACACTTAATCTCAATTGCCCACATGGGGGCACGGTGGCGTTGTGTACTAAAGCATACTGCATGTTGATGGTGCACTTGTCTTCAACCACTGTTAACCCTGCTTGTGTGGAGTTAGCATATTGGGGGGTCTGACAGTTGCTCACCATTACTCATTTGTTCTCTCTGGGTACTCCAGCTTCCTTCACTCATAAAACTGTCTGACACAAAGTGATCCTGGCTGTTGAAAGTGTCGTTAAACCCCAATAAATAAATAAGTCATGTTTTTCAAACAATTTTTCATTTAACTGTTTGAATCAACGCAAACTGTAACTAAAAGTTACTTCTTCTAGTGCTAGGTGAGTGGCCGCATGCCACATAATAATTAAAGACATTACCCCCCCTCTCTCATATCTGATATCTGTTTGCTGTATACAGTGGAACCTTGTTAATTGAATAGCCACTTTGCTGATGAAAATTATTCAATTAACAGGAATATTCAATGAACAAGGGTTGTGTCACTTTCCTGTATTCTAGAGATAAACTTAGCATTTATTGTATTATATCTTGTTTCACGAGCTCCACAAGCTCTGTCAAACCAGATATAATAGATCAAATGCCTGTATTGGTTGTACTGATGCCAAATAGGTCTATAAACAAAGGAAAAATGGGGAGGGTCAGGTTAATCTTTAGACAGGGTACAATATTTTTTATTCAATTAACAGGAGTTTACTCTATAACCATTATTCAATTAACAGATCAAATTTGTACTGGAAGTGTGGTAAATGGTTTTGTGTTGGGAAATTATATTCAGTTAACAGGGTTATTCAGTTAAGAGATATCCAATTAAGTGGGCTCCACTGTATTTATAGTTGCCATGATCAAAAATGAGCTGTAGGTAAGCTTGGTAGACTTTTTACTTCAATTTAGGCCAAATATACATGCAACATATATCCCACATGCTGGGGGTGCGGTGACATTGTGGTAACCAGTTCTTGTCAGATCACCAAAGTTAAGTCGAGCCCGGTTAGTCCTTGGATGGGTGACCGTCTGAGCGATCGATTCAGACTCCCGCATTGTCCTAGGGCAAGGCACTTAACCCTGATTGTCCACATGGGGGCACGTTGATGCTGCGTACTAAGCCGTACTGCACGTCAATAGTGTGCATGTCTGGCACTTAACCCTGATTGTCCACATGGGGGCACGTTGACGCTGTGTACTAAGCCATACTGCACGTCAATAGTGTGCATGTCTTCAACCAATCTAACCCTGCCTGTGCTGCAGTGCGGAGTTACGATGTTGGGGAGCTGGCAGCTGCTCGTCGTTGCTCGGTGGTTCTCTCCGGGTACTCCGGCTTCCTCCACCCGTAAAACTGTCACGGTCATGATTAGCCATTGTGTACAAGTATGTGACCTTGAACACCAACAAATAAATAAATAATGTTATCACATGTTATCAGAAAATAGTTTAACTCTTTACCCAACATAATGGCCAAAACCGGGCAATGCTATTCACAAAAATCGCCGATTAATTTTCAGTATTTTTTTCATTTTTTGTCTCAAAAACATAGGTTATGACCCCTCTTTCGTATGAGGGGTCATAACCTATGTTTTTGAGACAAAAAATGAAAAAAAATTAGTTATTTAAGAATTGTCATCTGCTTTTCATGTTAGGTAAAGGGTTAAAACCTTGTTCCTCATCTATTTAGATCAACAACCTACAACATGTATGAAACACTGTCAATAAAAATCGGCCCATGTTTTGTCCAGTTTATTGACATCTCACTTTAAGTTTAGTTCATTTTATGTGAACTTCTTTTAAATCTTTTTAACTGGTAGAGTGCTAAGTTTTTTTGGGTGTTAAAATTTTGTTCACTTTTTATTGCCTTGCTACAATTTATGGGAGAGTGCCTACAAGTGGGGGCACGGTGGAGTCTCGGTAACCGGTTCTCGTCAGATCACCGAAGTTAAGCAACATCGAACGCGGTTAGTAGTTGGATGGGTGACCATTTCAGCGACTGATTCATGCTCCCGCGTTGTGTCCTTGGGCAAGGCACTTAACCACGAATGCCTACATGGGGGCACGATGACGCTGTGTACTAAGGCGTACTGCACGTCGATGGTGCGCATGTCTTCAACCAATCTAACCCTGCTTGTGCCACAGTGCAGAGTTCAGAGTTACGATGTTGGAGAGCTGACAGCTGCTCGTCATTGCTCGGTGGTTCTCTCCGGGTACTCCGTCTTCCTCCACGCGTAAAACTGTCACCGACATGATATGACCCTGGCTGTTAATGTGTCGTTAAAGCCTAATACAAAAAAAAAAAAAAAGTGCAAGCACTCTCCCCTAAATTGTAGCAGGGCAATTCCATCCAGACTAAATAATATCACATCAAGAATTAATTGAAGCACATCCACAGAATATCAAGCCTTTAAGCTGTGGTACCTGCACTTCAGGATAAAGCCCAAAAATGGGCTTCCAGCACTCTACCAGTTAACCCTTTATCCAACGAATCGCACGCATCCGCTCACATAATATGCAGATTCAGCAGCTGAATAAATATTATTTTTCGAAAAATTTCAACAAAACCATATCATGTGACCCCTCTTTGGAACGAGTTTGTCAAGCTCGTTCCAATGAGTGGTCTGACGATATGGTTTTGTTGAAATTTTTTGAAAAAAATTAAAAAATGATATTTAAATTAATAGATTTTGATATCGTCTGCATTGGATAAAGGGTTAAAAGAGAGTATGTTCACCTCTGTAGGGCTTCAGTTTATCATGATTACAATCTTACATTTTCCACTTTCATTCCATTGAATTAAATGGTTCAAATCTGACATTTTCTTGCAAATTTCACCAAGTCCAACAATGTTTGAAGTTGAGGACAGACTGACAAAATGCTATCACCCTCTCTTGAATTTGTATGAAAATAGCCCCTATGCCTTGGTCACAAGCATCAGAATTTAACATAAACTTTTTTCTTCATTTGTAAAGAACAAGCTATCACATTAGAACTTTTTTTTATATTAAAATCTCTTTAAATGGTTGAGTGCTGGAAGTCCATATTTGGGTTTCACTCCAAAGTATAGGTACTGCAACTCAAAGGCCCAAACTATGTGGAGGTGCTTCATATTATCTTTGAATCTAAATTATTTAGTCTATACAGATTTTTCTTGTTACAATTTATGGGAGAGTGCCCCCCACCCCCCAAAGCCCCCCCCCCCCCCCTGTCCATTCTTCCATGCATCCATCTGGTCATTGAGAGTATATAAAATAGCCAATTTTTCTCTCTTTGGCCTGTATCTCATGTATGGGTTGTCGGATGTCTGAAATTTGGTAAAAATGCTCGAATGATGTTTCGTATATTTCCAAAAAGAGTTCAATGATGCATTGTCCTTCACCTCTCTCTGTAGGAGTATGGCTCCTAGATTTAGAAAATGTCAGTACAAATGTTTGTATGAATGTTTTGCATTATAACTCCAGCACAGGTTGTTAGATTTTGATGTCCTTTGGTATAGCGATAGCAAAGCATGGAGGAAAGGATGTGCACATATTGTGGGTTTCATCCACACAACAACATATGTCATATTTTGATGTTTATGGGTATAATGAGAGGCCAGCATGGGGAGAGGGTGAGCATGATGTGCACATATCACGGGTTTTGTTCACATTTTACCAGACTTATGGCATTTGGACATCATCAACTGTAGTTTGAGAAAAATAGGTGCATATATTCGGGTTCATTATACATGTTTTTCACCATCCAAGTTTCGAAACTGGGATCCTTATTTTGTTTTTAATTCATTTATGGTTCATTCGGCCAGCACTACAGTGGATGTATGAATTGCCTTCTGCAATAGCTCTTGTAGTCCTTGAAAATCATGAACCCTTTACCCAACATAACTTCCAAAACCGGCCAGTGCTATTCACAAAAATCTCCAATTAATTTTCATTTTTGTCTCAAAAACATAGGTTATGACCCCTCTTTGGAACGAGCTCATTGAGCTCGTTCCAATGAGGGGTCCTAACCTATGTTTTTGAGACAAAAAATGAAAAAAAAATTAGTTATTCAAGAATTTTGTTTACAAGAGTCATCTGCTTTTCATGTTAGGTAAAGGGTTAACACAGTCCTTAAAAAGTGCTTGAATAGTTCTTGAGTATAATTCTTGGATGTCCCCGTGGGAACCCCGGGAAGTAAGCAGCACTTGTTTACTGTGGTAAACCAGTTCCGCTTTACTAGTAAAATAGGACCCAGTCACCAATGCTTGGGGTGAAAGTCCTCTCAAATGGGCAACATGTTGATCAACGATTGACTAAACTTGACTTCATCTCCATGTTGTGTCACGATTAGCCATGGTGCATAAATATGTGACGTTAACCACCAACAAACAAACAAACAATTCTTGGATGTCCGTACGAACCCTGTTGTTTACTAATGGAGACAAGTTCTGCTTTACCAGTAAAATAGGGCCTGGAACTAATGCCTGGGGTGGAAAGCATCCAAAGTGGTCGTCATTGGTATAAACTATTGGCTAAACTGGACTTCATCTGTACGTTGCAGGTATTTAATTTAATTTAATCCAAGTTTCTTTTTTTATTTTAGTTTGTGGTGTTCTTTTTGTGACCAATTTTAGAAAGGGAAGGTTTTTGGCCTTTGGGGTTGACATTTCTTCTCATTGTCTGATAACCAAAGATGCTGAAAGTGACTTACAGGGTTCCCACACCTCCTTGAATTCCTTGAAAGTCCTTGATAATCCTTGAATTTCAAACCCCCCTCCCAAGGACCTGGAAACTCCTTGAATTTTGAAGTATCTCCTGGAAACTCCTGGAATTTTGGAAAAATCGAGTTGGTTGCTCACTGGATTAATTCAACTCCTAACATTTTTCCTTCTTCCCAACACATGGTCACTTTATATTCCTCGAAAACCCTTGAATTTCACCCAGCTGACTCCTGGAAACTCCTTGAAAAATTGATCTGAACCTCCTGGAAACTCCTGGAATTCACTTCTCAATTTGGTGCAGGAACCCTGCTTAAACACCAATAAATAAATAAATAAATTTGTATTATTATCCCATGAGTATACATGTGTATTTCCAGTTTTCTCCTGTTCGAGTTATTATCTATTTATGGGGGCTGATTGATAATTTGACAGAATATTTTTATGAAGATAGTACTGCCATTTCACAGAAATGTTCCCATGTATACAGTAATCAATAGTCCCCCCACAATATTTGCTGTACCATCTTTGTGAGATTTTTAAACTCCAGTGGAGCCCACCCAATTGGATATCTCTTAACTGAATATAATTTCCAAATACAAAACATTATCATTTCTTCAAATGAGCTCTGTCAAAAATATAATAGAATAAACTCTGTTAATAGAGTACTTTGTTGATTGAACAATTTCCGACACAAGGTGACCCCGGTTTCTCAGCCCCCCCCCCCTGCATGGTCCTTTTGGCTGCCGCATGCTCTGTTTTTTTATGACTGATGCAAACTTAAAAAAATTAAAATTAAATGGTTAATGTTTGTTATTTTACCCAAGTTAATAAAATTGATAAATTTGTCCCTTGAGTGTAACAAGGCTTTGCAATACTTTAGCATTGTAAAGCCTTTTTGCACTCAAGGGACGAAATACACCACCACCCATACTATTCTGTAGATTATGAGACCTAAAACAAACCAAGAACATGAACTTTTGATGGCAAAGAAATCATTACAAAAATAAAAAATAAAATAAAAAACACCTGCCCACCTGCAGTTTTACAAAAAATGGCCTGAGAAACAAGATCTACTTTGTGGGGGCCAAAATTGAATAATTATTTCTGGCCAAGTGGCTGTTCAGTTGACAGGATTCCATTGTATTCTGAGATTAATTTTTACTAGTATCACACACATGTACAAAATAGTATCAGAGTCTTGCTCGCCATGGAAAACATGGGAAGTGAAGCAGTACTTGTTTACTGTGGAAAACAATCTCTGTATTACAAGTAAAATAGAACCTGGTCACCAATGCCTTGGTTGAAAGTCCCCGAAAATGGGCACTATGGATATAAAGAATTGGCTGAACTTGACTTTATATCTGTGTTGTGGTCACGATTAGCAAATGTGCAGAGATATGTGTTCTTAACTGGTAAAGTGCTGGAAGTCCATATTTGGGCTTTATTCGGAGGTGAAGGTACTACAACTTGAAGGCTTCATGCTCAGTGGATGTGCTCCGTATTATCTTTGAAGTGATGTTATTTAGTCTGTAATGACTTGTCTTGTTACAATTTATGGGAGAGTGCCTACAGGCACATCCACAGGCACTCTCCCATAAATTGTAACAAGGCAAAGATATGTGAACAAATTTTGAAGGCCAAAAACAATTTAGCACTCTACCAGTTAAACAGCAATAAATAAATAAATAAATAAATAAATAAATAAATAAATAAGAGTCTTGCTTTTGTTTCTTGAGGAAACACAGCGGTTTTCGATTTACTGATGTTTATGTTGATAAACAAAAGCTTGACTCGCATACAAAATGTGAATACGCATCTTATTGTAATACAAATAACATATATTTTTATCACTTTCTTTATTAGCAGTTTATTGCATAACATGCCAAGTTCCTCCTGTTAAGTGAAGTGAACACATCTGTTAAATGAATATTTTCTCTACCAATGTGGATATTCAGTTAACAGGGTTCCACTATACAGTAAAACCTGTTTTGAGAGACCACTGTCTTGAGAGACCACCTGTCTTTATGGTTTTACTCTATAATGGACCTGCTATGGGAGACCACCTGTCTTGAGAGACCACCTGTCTTGAGAGACCACTGTGACCTGGTACCAACTTGGTATTTTTAGGTCATAATGGACCTGTCTTGAGAGACTGCCCCTTTGAAGACTGAAACCATGACAAAAACTTTTTACCTGTTCTGGAATTGGAAAATCCATTGTGGTTATACTAACATGATTAAAAGTATTAAATGCTCTTAATTGGGTTTCAATTGCTAACTCATTAAAGATTGAAATGTTTTTTATAAAACCCCTGTGAAAAGATTAGGATTATTGCTGAATAAACAATTTCATACATACCTGAAATGTGACAGATAGGAATAAAATTAAATTTGTGTTGAAAATCTTTTTGTAACAAATTGAAATGGACTGTTATAAAAATTATAAAAATAAATTATTATTATTTTTTATAATTTTTATAACAGTCTATTTCAATTTGTTACAAAAACTTCATAAAAAAGAACAACTACAAAGTAATTACACGAATCCATTCTTCTCCATTTCTGAATTTTGTGGTTGGTTATTCACTGACTTGAGAAAACCTGAAACCTGTTATGAGAGACCACCTCTCTTGTCGAGAGACCACTTTTGTGTGGCCCAAAGGGCGGTCTCTCAAGACAGGTTCTACTGTACCATGGTTATGTTGTGTGTATAAGTCATTTTATTTTGATATTGTTTTGCACTTTAACCCTTTACCCAACGAATCAGCCACATCCGCCCACATAATATGCAAATTCAGCAGCTGAAAAAATATTTTTCAAAAAATATCAACAAAACCATATCATGTGATCCCTTTTGGGAATGAGCTCGTCAAGCTAGTTCCAGTGAGGGGTCACATGATATGGTTTTGTTGACATCTTTTGAAAATTGAAAAAAAAGTATATTTAAAATAATAAATTTTGATATCATCTGCATTGGGTAAAGGGTTAACCCTTTAACAACGCACAGGATATCAAGATTAAATATTATTTTTTTTCAAAAACTTTCCACAAAACAATATCATGTGACCACTCATTGGAACGAGCCCAATGAGCTCGTTCCAGTGAGGGAATATGATTTGGTTTTGTTGAAATGTTGTGAAAATTAATCTGTTTTCGACTGCTCATTTTGTGAATTATGTGGGCAGATACATCCATTTCGTTGGGTAAAGGGCTTAGTTGATTTAAGTGATGCATTGACGAAGGAATAAGTTCTCTTATTTCTGATGTAAACATTGATCTGTTCAACTTTCAGATGTGTCACCTCTCACTTCATTTGATCCTTTATTGAAATACTGTGGAGCCCACTTAATTGGATATCTCTTAATTGTATATCTCTGTTAACTGAATATCATTTTCAAACACAAAACCATTTTCCATACCTTCACCACAAAGTTGATCTGTTAATTGCATATGGGTTGTAGAGTAAACTCCTGTTAATTGTATATAAATTTTTGTGATGTGTCGAAAACATTACTGTGACACGCACCAATTACCCCTCATTTATCAACCTTTTTGGCCTCACTACATCCAATACAGGCATTTATTCTATTATATCTTGTTTGACAGAGCTCTATGAGCTCTTTCAAACAAGATATAATAGAATAAATGCTCAGTTTACCTCCAGAACACAGGAAACTGACCAAATCCCTGTTAATTGAATAATTTTTACTGGCAAAATGGATATTCAATTAAGAGGATTCTACTGTACAGCACACAACAATATCATTGGCATATTTACTGTTTTCGCTTATTTAGGAGGCCAAAAATTGGTATTTATAGTGATGACTGCATTTTTGGACCTTATTGTTGACTATCTAAACATGATTGTCAATCCCGTATTTATTGTTTATTAGCAGTCCTTACCTGCGTAGAAACTCACAGTATCTGTGATGAACTTTTCTTGAGCTTTGTTTTGTAATTTCAGATTTTTTTTATTGTCATGTTATTTTTTGATAATTTAATTAATTTAGCCTGTTGCATGTAAAAATAAAAAGCTTGTAGGAAAGTATAACATGGAGTTGATGTTTCCAGTTTTTGTTACAAGGAGTTTTGAGCTGCTATTCATCCTGGTTTACAGCTGGGCATTTTTTTTTTATGCTCCCCGAAAAAGTTTCGGAGGGAACATATGGTAACTACTTTGTCTGCCCATCCGTCTGCAGCAATATCTCAGGAGTGAATGGATGGATTTCAATGAAATTTGGTATGAGGGATCCTTGTGACAAGCTGCTCCTGCATATGTTATAAAGAAAGTCGCCCGCTTATTTTTCATTGGAGTTACGATCCTTGCATTTCAAGGACAAATTATTTCCTATTGAGGGGGACCACACTTTTTCAATTCTGCTTAACTAAGTTGACCGTTGGAGAGCATCCATCAGTTTTACTGATTTTCTTGTTGTTTTCTGATTTGTTCCAGCTTTTACTGCAAACTGGAAAACCAAACTGCAAGATCCAGCAAAAACCAAATGAATGATGTTACTGTGTTTGTGCATAAACTGATCAAACTGTCTTACTGGGAGGGAACTGGACTAGTCGCCCCTATGGACTCAAATCACTTAGGTTATCTGACAATGGTGGGAATACACCACATTCTCATTGTCACATTTTCTTCCTTATTGACTCGTCCACTGGACAATGGGAACATAGCATACCGTATTTACTCTATGTATTGGGACAGCTAAAAATAATTATTTTCACAGGTGTCCCAATTATTAGAAGATGGGGAAAGAACAGAGCCTGGTCTTGATTTGATGCTGAATAAAGTTGTGTGTGATTCGTTTTCCATCACTATATACGAAAATCGCCGTCCAATTTTTTTTATATTTTCATTTTTTGCTTCCAAAACATAGCTTATGATCCCTCATTGGAACGAGCACATTGCGCTCATTTCAATGAGGGATCATAAGCTATGTTTTGGAATGAGCACATTGTGCTCGTTTCAATGAGGGATCATAAGCTATGTTTTGGAAGCAGAAAATGAAAATTTTTAGTTACTCAAGAATTTTTTTTTATGAGTGTCGTCTGCTACTAGCGATGGGCCAACTGGAAACAAATCTGAATGTCCCAAACTTTGGATCATGAAAAAAATATAGTTTTCTGGAAAAAATGTGTGTCCCAAATCATAGAGTGTCCTAATACATAGAGTAAATACGGTAGATCAGATGAACTTTATTCATTTCTTACCCTAATTTTTGTCTTTTTGTGACTAAAGGATTTAGTAACTGATAGCTCAGAACCCCTAAGAATGAGCAAAGGGAAGTTTGGCTGAACCCAGTTGTTATCCTTACAGACAGGGCTTTTTGTGGTGAGCGGTGTTGTAGAAAATAAGCAGATTTTTTCCAAGTAAAGGAGCGTGAAGTATTATTATACCTCTGAACTCCAAAGGAGGATTCGGGGGCATCTAGTTAAGCCCTCTGTCCATCCATCCGTCTGTCTGTACAAACATTTTGCATTGTAATTTCAAAGCCATTGCTCAGATTTGGATCTCCTTTGGTATGCTGATAGACCTGCATGGGGGAACAGAATATGCACAAGGAACGAGTTCCATCCAATAATTTTTCCTAGAGTTATGGCCCTTTTTCGACTTGGAAAATATTTCTGTTTTCACTCTTTCCACTTAAAAAATGTTTCTGTCCCATAATACCTTCAAAGCTACTTCGAACTTGCATACGGGTCGGGGACAGTGGCCCATTCTTTGCTTTTCCCTTGTTTATTATATGTTCTCAACACATAGAAAAACTAAACCGAAACCGAATCTGAAAAATCAAACCTCCCAGCTCTATCCTGGTGTCATTAATAATATAACAATAACATGATTTTGAAGGGCATTACAGTGTATTAACGACTCAACAGAACTGATTAACAGCCCAAGAGTTTATTAGCGGCCCGCGACGAAGTCGAGGGCCGCTAATAAACTCAAGGGCTGTTAACCATTTCTTTTGAGCCGTTGATACACTGTAATGCCAGACAAAGTCATGTTATTTCTATTATTGCCACTTTCGTACATCGGGTACATTACAATTAAATTATATGGGAAATAAAATAAATAAATGAAGTTTGACATTTTAGAATTAAAAAACAGCGACACTATCGTATGATTTGTTGACAAACAAACCGGGTAACATGACTATCGTCTGATCAGTCTACAGCGAAATTTGGGAAGTTAGATGATTAAATATATCTTCGAAATGCGAACTTTAGGCAAGGAGTTTATTCATCAAAGATGTCATCACTTACTTTGTGCGTATCGCTTCCTATATTTGATACATTATCTATCTGTGACACAAAGGGAAACGCTTGAAACAAGTGTGTTAATTGTGTTTACTAATTAAAAAAATCCGAATTGAATTTCGATCCCAATGGAAATCCGGGAAAAATATTGTTGATTGGCTGAGAGATGTGACGTCATTGTCAAAATTTAGACGTGTCGGGCTGTTATCGACGTGTTGGGCTGTTATAGTCAATAACGTCACATGACTTGTACTTGTTGAACATTACCAGGTTTCAACGCCCGGTAAAACATTGTTAATGTGCTAGGAATGCCTGCAAAAGTGGTAATAATAAACTATAATGCTCTCAAACTTACTAACACATTACTAGGATTAGCATTGGTTGAATGAGGAAGTGCAGTGAGTCAGTGGTTATGCTTTTCCCTTGTTTATTATATGTTCTCAACACATAGGAAAACTAAACCGAATCTGAAAAATCAAAACCTCCCTGCTCTATCCTGGTGTCATTAACCCTTTACCTAACCAAAAAAAGATGACAACACTTGCAAAAATAATTCTTGAATAACTAATTTTTAGCTCAACTTTGACGAAGTCAAATTTGAGCTATTGTCATGGCCTGTCGTCCGTCTGTCCGTCCGTCCGTCCGTCTGTCCGTCTGTCCGTACGTCAACAATTGGCTATGGCTCGGGCTAGAGGTCGTATTTATGAACCGATCTTTACGAAACTTCTTGTGTACCTTTGTTATGACCCTGGGACGGGAACGAGTGTTTTTAGGTGTGGTCCGAAATTCAAGATGGCTGCCAGTGGCCATTTTGTACCGATGATGCAAAAATCAGTTTTTTGTACAGAACTTCTGTATGAAAGTTCTGATTTGAATAAAGTTTTGTATAAATGTTTAGTACCATGGGATACATCACATATAATACGGGTTTTTTTCTCGTGCGTAAATTATGCAAATTAGACTGACTTTGATTTATTTAGTGTTACTTTCAGAGCTGTAAGTGCCAAGCTGCTATGGCTCGGGCTAGAGGCCGTATTTATGAACCGATCTTTATGAAACTTTCTTGGGTACCTTTGTTATGACCGTGGGACGAGAACGAGTGTTTTTGGGTGCGGTCCGAAATTCAAGATGGCTGCCATTTTGTACCGACGATGCAAAAATCTGTTTTTTGTACAGAACTTCCATATGAAAGCTCTGATTTGAATAATTTTTTGTATGAATGTTTAGTACCATGGGATACATCACATATAATACGGGTTTTTTTCTCGTACGTAAATTGTGCAAATTAGACTAATTTTGATGTTTTTTGGGGTTACTTTCAGCACTGTAAGTGCAAATGCCAATACGGCTCGGGCTAGAGGCCGTATTTATGAACCGATCTTTACGAAACTTCTTGGGTACCTTTGGTATCACCGTGGGACGAGAACGAGTGTTTTGGGGTCCGGTCCGAAATTCAAGATGGCCGATGGCAGCCATTTTGTACAAAATTAGGTGCAATCAGATTTTTGCACAGAACTTCCATATGAAAGCCCTGATTTGAATAATTTTTTTGTGTGAATGTTTAGTACCATGGGATGCATCACATATAATACGGGTTTTTTTTCTCGTGCAGAAATTATGCAAATTAGATGAACTTTGATTTTTTCAGTGCGACTTACACACAGTAAGTACACATGTCAATACGGCTCAGACTAGAGTCTGTATTTATGAACTGATCTTCACGAAATGTCTTGGGTACCTTTGTTATCACCTTGGGACGAGAACGAGTGTTTCTGGGTGCGGTCTAAAATTCAAGATGGCTGCCAGTGGCCATTTTGTACCAAAATTAGGTCTAATCAGTTTTTTGTACACAACTTCTATACAGCTCAGACTAGAGGCCATATTTATGAACCAATCTTTACGAAACTTCTTGGGTACCTTTGTTATCACAGTAGGATGAGAGCGAGTGTTTTTGGGTGTGGTCCGAAATTCAAGATGGCCACCAGCAGCCATTTTGTACCAAAATTAGTGCAATCTTTTGTATAGAACTTCTGTATGAAAGTTCTGATTTTAATAAATTTTTGTATGAATGTTTAGTAACATGGAATATATCACATATTGTAAGGGTTTTTTTTTCGTGCAGAAATTATGCAAATTAGATGAACTTTGATTTATTCAGTGCAACTTACACAATGTAAGCACACATGTCAATACGGCTCAGGGTAGAGGCTGTATTTATGAACCGATCTTCACAAAACTTCTTGGGTACCTTTGTTATCTCCTTGGGATGAGAATGAGTGTTTCTGGGTACGGTCCTAAATTCAAGATGGCTGCCAGTGGCCATTTTGTACCGAAATTAGGTCCAATCAGTTTTTTGTCACAAGTTCTATACAGCTCGTATTTATGAACTGATCTTCACAAAACTTCTTGAGTACTTTTGTTTTCACCTTGGGACAGGAACGAGTGTGTTTTGGGGTGCCTTTGTTATCACTGTGCTATGAGAACAAATATTTTGGGGTTCAGTCAGACCCACTCTGGGACTCATAGATTTTTTCTAGTTAAGCATCTGACTGTCACCCACCTTTACAATACTTTACCTATACATTTGTTACAGGCAACGGTCAGTATTTATGTACAGACCGTTACAATACTTTATATGTACCTTTGTTATCAGGTCATTACCTAGATGTTTGTCATTGCTGTGTCACATACTATACATGTACATGTCTTTGTCTTGACAAGTTGAGCTACAGTGTCATTGACACTTTCATTTTCATTTTTTGTCTCAAAAACATAGGTTATGACCCCTCGTTGGAACATAACCTATGTTTTGGAGACTAAAAATGAAAAAAATAATGAAAATTAATTGGCGATTTTTGAGAATTGCGCTGGCCGGTTTTGACATTACGTTGGGTGAAGGGTTAATAATAAACTATAATGCTCTCAAACTTACTAGCACATTACTAGGGTTATCATTGGTTGAATGAGGAAGTGCAGTGAGACAGTGGTTATGGAATTGGATTTCAAACTGAAAGATACATGGTTCGATCCCCGCCAGGGGTAGCTGTGTTGGGTCCTTGGGCAAGGCACTTTATCCCGATTGCCCACATGGGGGTAGGGTGGCTCTTTGTACTTACACATACTGCACGACGATGGTGCCCTGGTCTTCAACCAAGGCTAACCCTGCTTGTGCAGAGCTAGTATGTTGCGGAGTCGGAAGGTTGCTCGCCCTTATTCGGTGGTTCTCTCGGGGTACTGTGGCTTCCTCCACTGTCCGATTAGAGGTGACCATGGATGTCGAAAGTGTTGTTAAACCCCAGTAAATAATTTGTCAGGAACCACATCTCCTTGATCTTTAGCATTGCTGATGTTACATTGTTACAAGCAGTGGAAGATACACATGTATATCTGGCTAGTTGGATTTTCCAGAAATCAGATCTGTAGGGCTGAAGCTTTCTTATCAACCTACTCACAATTGTTTACTACAGGCTTGCACTACAGTGGAAGTCCCTAACTCGGATAAAATACTCTCTATTTTTGTCTTTCCCAAGCAAGTTGGGAAAGAAAAGTGGTGCAAAAGCACCAATAAAAATAAGCCAAAACTGGGTCGAGTGCAACCGGCGCAGACCCAGTACGGGACGCTCTCTCCCAAGTACAACTCCACGACTTCCGTTGCCAGTGCGCATATACCGTCTCTAAAGACTCATTCTTTTTAAAATCCGCTTCGTGTCGAGATGTTTTTGCACGCTTATCAGTGTTCCACCAGCTCGATGTTTGATGATTCCTGATTCATTATACCACAGTGTATCCTTTGTATTCTCAGGAACAGTGTTTTATATATTCTCTTTTCTATTATATGTCCATAATGTATTTTTATTTGCTCTCTCTCGAGTCGCTCGCGATTTTCGCGTGCCACGCGGTTCGGAATTAGATTTTTTCACAATTATTGTTAATGCTTTTTTTGCAAAATTTTCTAATTGTGTTAGAGTTAGGTGTCAGCAGGGTTCCACTCCTGCAGTGTTTCTTCTTTCTTTTGAGAGTAGTCTTCCTGTTGGGTGGTTCCCGGTCGACCTTCTGGGGTCTTTGTTTCTGTCACCTTTCTCTCTTCTTTGGGGGTGTTCTGTTTTCTCATCTCCACTTCTCTGCTCCTCTCACCTCTATCATGCCCAGGACAATTCCCTGTGGGCAATGTCTGCTGCCAAAGCATGTGGACGATGTACATTTGTCTTGTTCCTCCTGTAATGGGTGTTCGGCCGAGCGGCCGTGTGGTGTCTGTGGAACATGGTCTTCCACCTTCTGGGCGTCAGTAAACCGTGTCGTTCGTTCTCGTGGCCGTGCCTCCCGCTCCCGCGGGAAAGGAGAACGTGGTCGTTCGGGGCCTCCCGAGTCGACTTTGTCTGGTGAGAGTTATTCCTCCTCCGTGGGGGATGTGCAGTCTTTTCCTGTGGTGGATACTGCGGGAGCCGTTGAGTGTTCTGGTGTAGAGATGCCTGGTTCCGGGACTACGGTCCCCCTCCAGTCGACATCTGAGGCTGTCACTAGGGTTGTGACTCCTCCTTCGGAGCCGAGCCGGTGTGCTCTCTCCACTATTTCACCAGCCTCAACAACTCTCGACGTATCTACTACTGCTGCTGGCCCGTCTGCTTCGTTATCTGTTTCAGCCGGCCTCGGCTTTTCGCTGCAGGGGACTGCAGGACTGTCCGATACTGTAGACGTGGTATATCGGCCTCAGCCTTCCCTGACTTCAACTCGGCGAAGTCGGAAGGGGCTGCCGGCCGAGCCCATCGCTGTGGTCTCTTCGCCGTCGAGCACCACAGTTGTGCCTTTGGATTCGGATGTTCGTAGTGGAAACACTATGAACTCCGTGGCGTTTCCGTCTACTAACTCTGGTCACACGACCAGTTTTGGGGGACCAACGCCTTTTGTGCAGCCTGGACCTTCTGCCCCGCAGAAGTCCGCGGTGACTCTCATGAGTTCTCGCAATATTGATCCTCGGGGTGCATCGTACCCCTATACACGTCTGCCTTCAGATGTTTCGGCTGCCGCCCGTCGTCCCGCGTCGGGTGTTTTGGAGGATCGTGACCCTTCGCTGGTTAAGAGGGTCAGAGGTGAAGCCACTTTGCCGGTTCGCTCCCCTGTCGAACCGGTCGGTACAGGCAGTGAGCTTAGGGAGGCCCTCTCCTTACTCACTCAGGTTCTTTCTAAGAGTCTTCCTGTTGCTTCCAGCGAGGCTATGGGTGGTTTCCAGGCGCCTCCTTTGGCGCCGCCTCCCGGGATTGGACACAGGCCGGTTTCCGATTCCTCTGGTGTCCCGACACCATGGGAGGCGTCGGCTGGTTTGCCCACGATGGGCTATGTGTCTTCCGACTCTGGGGAGGAGTCCGACATGCTTGAGGTCGAGGGCCAGCAGTCTTCGGACTTGGGGGCGGCTCTTGACTTTGTGTTTGGGTTTCTGCCTGAGCTCAAACCTGCTAACCAGCCGACAGTGTCAGCCTGGCCGCGATCATCGGTCGCGTGCCAACAGCCTATGGAGCAACCTGCTTCTGGGCGCCTTCGACCGTGCCAGTCGGTACAGGTGGTTGAGGCTTTTTCAGCATTGGATGCCAAGCTGAATTCCAAGGCTTTGAAGACTTCGTTCTTCACCAGGGTTGACACCTTTTTGCCTCCTGTGCGTTATCGTTCCTACGATTCCGCCAATCCGTCAGTCTGCCAGGCTTTGACGGTTCTGGATCAGGACTCCACTTCCCTCGGGCTTTCCAAGCCCAAGTCTGCCGTCATTCCAATGACGACTCTGGAGTCCACGTTGGGCTTATCTAGAGAGATGCTTGGCATGCTTTCTCTCTCAGATCACGTCGTCTCAGCTTTGGCTGCTTATCTGCCTCCAGATAAGTTTGACGAGGTACAGGCTCCTTTGCGTGTGCTGTCCAAGGCGCTTATGCACCTTACTCTGGACACAGGACGATCCCTTCCCGAGGAGCAGCGTGCTACTCTTCGATCTGCTTCTTTGGCAGGTCCGCAACTTTTCCATGGTTCCGTGTCGACGGTCCGGGATGATGTCCTACGTCATTCCAAAGATCAGCTGCTGTTTCGTCAGCTTGATCAGCCTTCTCGGGGGGGCAAGGGCCGTTCCAAGCCTAACAAGTACCCTTCTGCTTCCTCTGTGAAGCAAAAGGTTGGTCCTTCTGCCGCCGCCTCTACTTCTTACTCACGGGGTAAAGGTAGGGGTCGGCAGAATCGAGGGAAGTCTCAGGGTTCTTCATTTAGCAGAGGAGGTGGTTTCTCCTCTCGCGGGCCTCGTCGGGGCTCGAAATGAAGGTCCTCACCTCGACTCGTCCCAGGTTGGAGGAAGGATAGCAGAGTTCGCAGACCATTGGACCACCATCACATCCGATCCATGGGTGTTAGATGTTGTTCGGTCCGGGCTGCGCATATCCTTCCGATGGCACCCCACTCTGTCAAGGGTGCCTCTTCCAACCACAGTTCCTTCAGACGTTTTACGTCGGGAACTTTTGTCCACGGAGATTGCCAATCTCCTGGCAAAGGGGGCGATCGAGGTCGTCAAGAACGTTCAGTCAGTGGGTTTCTATTCCCGCCTGTTCTTGGTGCCGAAGAAGGACGGCCGACTCCGACCGGTTATCGATCTGAGTATCCTGAACCAGTCTATCATTGCTCCCAAGTTCAGCATGGAGACTTTCAGGTCGGTCCGCCAATCCATTCACCAGGGAGATTTCGCAGCCAGCATCGACCTGCGAGACGCTTACTTCCACGTTCCGATGCATCGGGCGTGACGGAAGTATCTCAGGTTCGCTTTTCTGGGGCGAGTTTACCAGTTCAAGGCCATGCCTTTCGGCCTCAACCGGCTCCTTGGGCGTTCACCAGACTGATGTCGCATTCCATCGCACACAGTCCAGGGTGACTACTTCGGCATATCTGGACGATATCCTCCAGAGGCATTCCAATGCTGCCTTACTGGAATCGGATGTCGCCACTCTGTTGAGCTTGCTCACGTCGCTAGGATTCAGAGTCAACGAGGAGAAGTTGGACCTGGTCCCTTCTCAGTCGTTTTGTCATCTGGGGATGTCTTTCCAAACCAAATTCAATTTGGTGGCTGTTCCCCAGGCCAAGGCTGTGATTCTCTCAGCTTTTGCTCTGACTCTGTCCCAGTCCAGGTCCGCGACCGCTCGGAGTTTTCTCCGGCTGATCGGTCTCTGCGGTTCGGTGACGGATCTCATTCCTTTAGGTCGGCTGCGTGTCAGACCTCTCCAACACTTTCTGCTCAGTCGTTGGAGACCGAATGTAGATTCTCTGGATCAGGTGCTTCCGTTTCCGGACTCTCTGTATCCTCACCTTCTTCCCTGGACAGATGTTCAGTGGATTACGCAGGGTGTTCCGCTGGACTTACCCACGTCCGATCGCGTTCTGACGGCAGATGCCAGCGATCTCGGATGGGGTGCGACGTTGGATCCTCTCGGTCTTTCCCTACACGGGATGTGGGACCAGGATCAAGCAGCTCTACACATCAACCAGAAGGAGCTTCTTGCTCTTCTTCTGAGTTTCAGGCAGTGGATCCCTCACCTGTCGAATCGCCAGGTCCTTCTACTATCCGACAATTCGACAGTGGTTGCTTACATTCGGAACCAGGGCGGCACGCACTCGCTTCCGATGTACGAGTTAGCTCGGGATCTTTTACTGCTCGCTCAGGATGTTCACGCCGGAGTGGCTGTTCGTCACATTCCCGGTCGTCTGAACGTCCTAGCCGACTCCTGTCCCGACAGGGCAGGGTTATTTCCACCGAGTGGATGCTTCACAGGGCAGTGTTCCAGTCGCTTTGCGATCTCTGGGGACGTCCCCACATCGACCTCTTTGCGACTCGTTGGAACCATCAGGTGGACACTTTCGTGTCCCCGTGTCCAGATCCTCTGGCTTTTGCCGTGGACGCTCTGTCACTCGATTGGAACGGTCTAGTCGGCTACGCCTTCCCGCCGGTTCCGATTCATCCTCAGGTTCTCGCCAAAATTCGAACCTGCAGTTGTCGAATCATTCTGATCGCTCCCCTGTCGCCTCAGCGGGTGTGGATCAATCAGCTCCGCTCGCTGATGGCGGCGGTTCCGGCACGTCTCCCGCTACGTCGCGACCTTCTTTGTCAAGGTCGCCCGAGGAGGTTTCACGTCGACCCGACTTCTTTGTGCCTTCACGCATATCTTTTGTCAGGTCCTGTCTCCTCCGTAGAGGTTTTTCGAGACGAGCAGTGGAGTGCATTTCTTCTTCAAGGAGGCACTCCACTGGTTTAGCTTATGCAGCTAAATAGAAGGTCTTCTGTCGATGGTGTGCTGATCACTCTGTTGATTATGCCAATCCTTCGATTTCACAGACTGCGGAGTTTCTGGTATATCTGTTTGATTCTCGGGGTCTCCAGCCTGTTACCATCAAGGGTTACAGGTCTATGCTTTCAGAGACTTTTTCTTATGTGGGGAAGCGTCGTATCGGCACTAATCCTTACCTCTCCAAGCTTGTTCGGCACTTTTCTTTGAAAAGGCCTCGGACTTTGCAGCTTACTCCACGATGGAATCTTTCGTGGGTGCTGCTTTGTTTGGGGGGGGGGGGGGGGGGGGGGCGGCGTTCGAACCTTTATCCCAGGTGGATATGCAATTTCTCACATATAAGACGGCTTTTCTGATGGCATTTGCTTTGGCCAGACGGGTTAGTGAGCTTCACGCCCTCTCGGTTGACCCGGCCTTTTTTAGGAGCTCTCCCAACAGTGTTACTTTTACCACTGATTGCTCCTTTTTGGCTAAGAATCAGTTACCAGATACTACTCCTCCTCCTATCTGTATCAGGGCTCTTCCCTCTGTTGAGGGTACTCGCCCTTTGCTCTGTCCGGTCCGTGCTATTCGCATTTATCTTGATCGGACACGCTTCATACGGAAAGGCAGAAAACGTTTTTTTCTGTCTCTCATTCCAGGTCGACAGAAGATCTCTCCTCAATCCATTTCTCGATGGATTTGTCTTGCTATTCGTACGGCTTATAGTCGTTTAGCAGCTGGCGATTGTATTACCAATCGTATTTCTGCCCATGAGGTGCGGGCACTGTCTACCTCTTGGGCTTATTCTAACTCCGGCAAGTTGTCGGATGTTATGCAGGCAGCCTACTGGAGAAATGCTTCTACTTTCTCCACCTTTTATTTACGCCAGTTGCAGGAGCAGTCGGAGGACCTTTTTGCCCTGGGTCCTCTTTCTTCTGCTCAGGCTGTTGTCTGCCATAGCCATTAGGCTTCTTGAAGGTCAGTTTCAGCCTTGTGCTGTTACTGCCCTTTTTCTGTCTGTGTGTCACACAGGCTCATATGTCTCTTTTCATTGTCCTTTACCAATGATTGCGACATTATGGTAGATAAGCCTCGGGACCTCTTCCATCTACTTCACGGTTCCAGTGCACTAGGGTTATGTGGGGGTTGGTTATGCGATTCCCTCCAGCCTTTTGTCTATTCAGCCTGTAGTAAACAATTGTGAGTAGGTTGATAAGAAATCTAAATTTTATAGTAAATTTCCTTTCTTATTATACCTACCACAATTGGAGGCCCTCCCGTCTTCTTTACGGGTAAAGAATCTTTCCTCCCCGCTGATCACATAACTCTAACGTTTACGGATTCAAAAAGAATGAGTCTTTAGAGACGGTATATGGGCACTGGCAACGGAAGTCGTGGAGTTGTACTTGGGAGAGAGCGTCCCGTACTGGGTCTGCGCCGGTTGCACTCGACCCAGTTTTGGCTTATTTTTATTGGTGCTTTTGCACCACTTTTCTTTCCCAACTTGCTTGGGAAAGACAAAAATAGAGAGTATTTTATCCGAGTTAGGGACTTCCACTGTAGTGCAAGCCTGTAGTAAACAATTGTGGTAGGTATAATAAGAAAGGAAATTTACTATAAAATTTAGATGTTTGTGTTGTTCATGATGTTGTATGTTCATATGAAAATCTTAAAATCATCATTGAATATCACTGTCACAGTCCTTGAAAAGTCCTTAACCCTTTACCCAACGCAGATGATATGAAAATTTATTATTTTAATTACAATTTTTAAATTTAAAAAAAAAATTTCAACAAAACCATATCATGTGACTCCTCATTGGAACGAGCTCCAAAGAGGGGTCACATGATATGGTTTTATTGAAATATTTTGAAAAATTTCTTTCTTTCAACTGCAGAATTTGCAAATTATGCAGGCGGATGCGAGCGATTCGTTAGGTAAAGGGTTAAACCATAAAGGACAATTTCTGACTTTTCCGACCTTGGAATGGGTTCCCTTAACTTGCCGTGGTGAGGAGGTATTGTTGACAATAAGCAAGTTACCTAGGCAGTGGTTTCTACTCAAGTCAGTGGTTTCTAGTCAAGTCTTGGCAGGCCGCCTAGACTTGACTAGAAATCACTGCTAAACCAATGGACACGTACAGGCTGTGGTCAGGTGTGAATTCAGGACAATTGTCCAGACCCTTAAGTGTTAAATAGTGCTTGAATTTTATTCTCTGATATTAGTGGGAACCCTGATTTAACCCTTTACCTAACCTAAAAAGCTGACGACACTTGGAAAAATAATTCTTGAATAACTATTTTTTTTCATTTTTTGTCTCAAAAACATAGGTTATGACCCCTCGTTGGAACGAGCTGGACGAGCTCGTTCAAATGAGGGGTCATAACCTATGTTTTTGAGACAAAAATGAAAAAAATAATGAAAATTAATTGGCGATTTTTGAGAATAGTGCTTGCCGGTTTTGGCCGTTACGTTAGGTAAAGGGTTAACACCTGTTGAAGGCAAGTGACCTTTCCATATGCTGTATGTCTTATTACACAGCGTCACTGTACTCCCATGTCTTTCGACATTGAACTTAGGTGTAATTAAATGTAGTTGAGAGCCTGATGGTTTGCTCATTGGACTTTGAACAGAAAGGTCAGTGCTGTGATCCTGACCCATGCCATCTGTGCTGTCCTTGGGCATGACACTAAATCCTGATTCCCCACCTTGGGGCATGTTGATGCTGTGTACAAAGGCATACTGCATGTCAATGATACACTTGATTTCAGCCGCTGCTGACTGCTTATTCCAGGTCAGTAACTTGGAGGGTATGATAGTTGCTTGCTGCTGTTCAGTGGTTCTCCCCAGGTACTCTGGTATCATCCACCTGTAAAACTGTCCCACATGATGTGATCCTGGCTGCTGAAAGTGTTAAAAGCCAGTTAACAAATAAACAAACACTTGAATATAGTCTTTGTTGGACAGCAGTACCTAAACATGGTTCCTGCAGCTTTTGAAATACTGAAAGGAAAAGAGTGGTAAATAAATGGTCAACAGTCAAATTTGACCAACAGCCAAAGAGGCTGCTGGTAAAATTTGGTTGAAGACCAGCTATTTCACCAGCAAAAGCATTTGTTTTCCCCAAATTTGATAAACCCTTTTCCAAATTATCCATTTTCAAGACCTTTTAAGGACCTGAAATATCCAGAATTCAGTTTTGTAACTTTCAAGACTTTTCCATAATCTGTGGGAACCCCTAAATTAAAAGCATCACCCAATGTTGAAATTGCAAACTAAGAAGAAGAAACAGACCAAAAACAAGTCAGAGGCCTTTTTATCTGCCATAAAGAGTATTAAAAGGCTTTGACCCAGCTACCCACAACAAGGGGAAGAAAAATGTCGAGTCTGATCTTGACAAATTGTAGATTGTTTTCAACAGATTTCTAATGGAATTCTGTATTCTGATAAAATTTGATCTAATTTTGGTATAACTGATCTACCCGATGTTGACTGTATTATTTGAACAACTGGGAAATAAGAGTAATCATCCATTATTGTCATGGTATACTCTCCTGATGAAAAGGGTCCACCAAAGTACATAGATAGCTTTTGCCATGTTTCGTTTGAAAGATCAGACATTGGTACAGGTTCTGCAGCAGCAGTGGGTGAGCAGACATGACATGTAGGACAGTTACAATTAACTTCTCAACAGCTTTATCTAATCTAGGAGGGGTATGTGGTGGTGTTGCAGTAACCGGTTCTCATCAGATCACGAAGTTAAGTAACGTCGAGCCCGGTTAGTCCTCGGATGGGTGACCATCTGAGCGATCGATTCAGATTCCCATGCTGTGTCCTTGGGCAAGGCACTTAAACCCCATTGTCCACATGGGGGCAGAATGACGCCGTGTACTAAGGCGTACTGCACGTCGATGGCGCGCATGTCTTCAACCAATCTAACCCTGCATGTGCTGCAGTGCCGAGTTATGATTTGGGGAGCTGGCAGCTGCTCGTCGTTGCTCGGTGGTTCTCTCCGGGTAGTCCGGCTTCCTCCACCTGCAACATTGTCACGGTCATGATTAGCCATTGTGCATAAGTATGTGACCTTAAACATCAATAAATAAATAAATAGAAATATCTTATCTTGGAAACCAAACTCAACTGTGGAGATGTTGCTCAATGAGCTCTGTCAAACAAGATTCAATTGGTTAAATTTCTAGTTGCATTATGGGAAAATTTGCAAACTGAACTTTAGAAATTTTGACATCAGTGTGCAGGGGGTTAATGCATCGTGTCAGCTTGCCTTTCTGCTCTTTCTTGGTGTTCTAATCTGCATTCTTTGACTTTTTTTTCCCCAAAAGCTGTGGGAAATTTGGACACTTAAGATAGCCCTGGCACTAAAATTAATGAAGACAGTTCATTGACAAATCTTACAATGAATGTATAAAGAAAACTATTCTCTTAATTTCTTTCAATAAGAAAATATGTAAAATTAAATCAGAGAGAGGATGGAGAGCAATAGGACTGGCAAATCTGCAGATAAATTGATTTGCAGATTTGCTATATCACTTCTACGATATTAAAATTTCAACTTTTTAAGAAGGTTGATTTCATTTTCTAGTAATTCTCTTATGACAATGTGTCAAGTTAAATTTGATTTTAAATTGGTAAATACTTACTTTATAACCTCTACTTCACTGGCTTTATACACCAATAATCGTGTCATGTTTAACCCTTTACCCAATGCAGACGATATCAAAATTTAATATTTTAAATATCATTTTTTCAAATTTTTCAAAAAATTTCAACAAAACCATATCATGTGACCCCTCGTTGGAACGAGCTCGTTCCAACGAGGGGTCACATGATATGGTTTTGTTGAAATTTTTTGAAAAATAATATTTTTTCAACTGCTGAATTTGCATATTAATTGGGCGGATGCAGCCGATTCGATGGGTAAAGGGTTAATTTTACAATTCTGGTAAAATTATTCTTGTTCATTTCTGTGGTTTCAAGTTCCTTGATAAGATGTTTGGTCAGGGTCTCCACATCTTGCAGTGATAGCAGTTCTTTAGTGACATTGAAAGATCTCCGCAGTAATACAGCTTGTGCAAGCCTTGCAACTTTCTGTGACCATTCCATTTCTATAAGTCTCTTGAAGTTTTGCAGTCCTCAGTTTCAGACTGTTACCTATTTGTTTTCAACAAGAAGGCCCACTTGGCATCTACAAGTTTTTTAGCTCAACTTGACAAAGTCAAGCTGAGCTATTGCCATCACTTCTCGTCCGTCGGCATACATACGTACGTACGTTAGTATGTTAGTATGTTAGTACGTACGTCCACAATTTCCTTTGGCACACCTCACAGGTCGCATTTATGATCAGATTACTTTGAAACTTGGCATGCTTGTTTGGGGTGACCTCTAGATGGGAGCTATCGATTTTCTTCAATTTCCGTCAAAAAATGTTGCCGCGGCCAACGTTCTTAGAACTTCGTTGAGTAAAACCACAATATTTCCCTTTGGCACACCCTACAGGGCACATTTATGATTTGATTGCTTTGAAACCTGGTATGCTTATTTAGGGTGACCTCTAGATGGGAGCTATCGATTTTCTTCAATTTTGTTGCCACGGCCAACGTTCGGAGAACTTAGTTTAGTCAGACCTCAATATTTCCCTTTGGCACACCCTACAGGGCACATTTATGATCAGATTGCTTTGAAACCTGGTATGCTTGTTTAGGGAGACCTCTAGATGGGTGCTATCGATTTTCTTCAATTTCTGTCAAAAAATCTTGCCGCGGCCAACGTTCTTAGAACTTAGTTTAGTCAGAAGACTCAATATTTCTCTTTGGCACACCCTACAGGATACATTTATGATCGGATTGCTTTGAAACCTGGCATGCTTGTTTGGGGTGACCTCTAGATGGGAGCTATCGATTTTCTTCAATTTCCGTCAAAAAATGTTGCCGCGGCCAACGTTCTTAGAACTTACTTTAGTCAAACCACAATATTTCCCTTTGGCACACCCTACAGGGCACATTTATGACTTGATTGCTTTGAAACCTGGTATGCTTATTTAGGGTGACCTCTAGATGGGTGCTATCGATTTTCTGCAATTTCTGTCAAAAAATGTTGCCGCGGCCAACGTTCTTAGAACTTAGTTTAGTCAGAAGACTCAATATTTCCCTTTGGCACACCCTACAGGGTACATTTATGATCAGATTGCTTTGAAACCTGGCATGCCTGTTTGGGTTGACCTCTAGATGGGAGCTATCGATTTTCTTCAATTTCCGTCAAAAAATGTTGCCGCGGCCAACGTTTTTAGAACTCAGTTTAGTCAGACCACAATATTTCCCGTTGGCACACCCACCAGGGCACATTTATGATTTGATTGCTTTGAAACCTGGTATGCTTGTTTGGGGAGACCTCTAGATGGGAGCTATCGATTTTCTTCAATTTCCGTCAAAAAATGTTGCCGCGGCCAACGTTCTTAGAACTTAGTTTAGTCAGAAGACTCAATATTTCCCTTTGGCACACCCTACAGGGCACATTTATGATCTGATTGCTTTGAAACCTTTCATGCTTGTTTGGGGTGACCTCTAGATGGGAGCTATCGATTTTCTTCAATTTCCATCAAAAAATGTTGCCGCAGCCAACATTCTTAGAACTTAGTTTAGTCAGACCACAATATTTCCCTTTGGCTCACCCTACAGGGCACATTTACGATTAGATTGCTTTGAAACCTGGTATGCTTATTTACGGTGACCTCTAGATGGGAGCTATCGATTTTCTTCCATTTCCGTCAAAAAATGTTGCCACGGCCAACGTTCTTAGAATTTAGTCTAGTCAGACCACAATATTTCCCTTTTATACACCCTACAGGGCACATTTATGTTTGGATTGCTTTGAAACCTGGCATGCATGTTTGGGGAGGCCTCTAGATGGGTGCTATCGATTTTCTTCGGTTTCTGTCAAAAAATGTTGCCACTGGCAAAAAAAAATGACATTGGTACCAATGATCTTCAATTTTGCCATTTCATTTATAACTTACCAAGTTCAAGTTTGTCAAGTTGAGCTACAGTGTCATTGACACTTTCATTTATATCATACTTCAACTTGATAGCATTGCTCGGTAACTCATGCTCTTCCAATTCATCAACAAAGGGAAGACAACAATTAATGGCAGCCAAACAAATGATTTGAAAATTGCAAGGTTTCAAGTAATGCCACACATAACTTTCAGTACATTTATCCCGTGGAAGCAGTTTATCCAATGATTGTATTTGGAGGAGGAGTCGTGCACGCAATCTCATTCTTTAACTTGCGTAATTTCTCCTTTTATCTCGATTGTCAATGTGTTTTCTCGGCAAACTTTCTCCCACTGCAACCCCCGTGGGAACCTTGGGAAGTGAGGCAGTGCTTGTTTGCTGTGGTGAACAAGCTCTGTTTCACTGATAAAATAGGACCCAGTCACTAATGCTTGGGGTGCGAGTCCTCTAAAATAGGCAACATGGGGTATAAAAACGAATGACTGCCCTTGACTTTATCTCCATGTTGTGGTCGTGATTAGCCATTGTGCTGAAGTATGTGACCATAAACAACAATAAATAAATAAATTCTCCCACAGCAACAATCAGCTTATCACTTCTCACAATTCCAGAAATTTCATCTAATTGCATTGATGGAAAAACCTCTTGTAGCATGAGTGGTGAAGCTTGTATTTCAATGTGCCCGGCTAGTATCATTGATTCTGAAACTAACTGCTTCTTTTTTTACTTGATCTGCACTAGTTGCTTTACATTTGTGATTTTTAGCTCAACTTGACAAAGTCAAGCTGAGCTATTGCCATCACTTCTCGTCCGTCGGCGTACGTACGTTAGTATGTTAGTACGTTAGTACGTAAGTCCACAATTTCCTTTGGCACACCTCACAGATCGCATTTATGATCAGATTACTTTGAAACTTGGTATGCTTGTTTGGGGTGACCTCTAGATGGGAGCTATCGATTTTCTTCAATTTCCGTCAAAAAATGTTGCCGCGGCCAACGTTCTTAGAACTTAGTTTAGTCAAACCACAATATTTCCCTTTGGCATACCCTACAGGGCACATTTATGATTTGATTGCTTTGAAACTTGGTATGCTTGTTTGGGGTGACCTCTAGATGGGAGCTATCGATTTTCTTCAATTTCCGGCAAAAAATGTTGCCACGGCCAACGTTTGTAGAACTTAGTATAGTCAGACCTCAATATTTCCCTTTGGCACACCCTACAGGTCACATTTATGATCAGATTGCTTTGAAACCTGGTATGCTTGTTTGGGGAGACCTCTAGATGGTAGCTATCGATTTTCGTCAATTTCTGTCAAAAAATGTTGCCGCGGCCAACGTTCTTAGAACTTAGTTTAGTCAGAAGACTCAATATTTCCCTTTGGCACACCCTACAGGATACATTTATGATCGGATTGCTTTGAAACCTGGCATGCTTGTTTGGGGTGACCTCTAGATGGGAGCTATCGATTTTCTTCAATTTCCGTCAAAAAATGTTGCCGCGGCCAACGTTCTTAGAACTTAGTTTAGTCAAACCACAATATTTCTTTGGCATACCCTACAGGGCACATTTATGATTTGATTGCTTTGAAACCTGGTATGCTTATTTAGGGTGACCTCTAGATGGGAGCTATCGATTTTCTTCAAATTCCAGCAAAAAATGTAGCCATGGCCAACGTTCATAGAACTTAGTTTAGTCAAACCTCAATATTTCTCTTTGGCACACCCTACAGGGCCCATTTATGATCAGATTGCTTTGAAACCTGGTATGCTTGTTTGGGGAGACCTCTAGATGGGAGCTATCGATTTTCCTCAATTTCTGTCCAAAAATGTTGCCGCGGCCAACGTTCTTAGAACTTAGTTTAGTCAGAAGACTCAATATTTCCCTTTGGCACACCCTACAGGGCACATTTATGATCGGATTGCTTTGAAACCTGGCATGCTTGTTTGGGGTGATCTCTAGATGGGAGCTATCGATTTTCCTAAATTTCCATCAAAAAATGTTGCCGCAGCCAACATTCTTAGAACTTAGTTTAGTCAGACCACAATATTTCCCTTTGGCTCACCCTACAGGGCACATTTATGATTAGATTGCTTTGAAACCTGGTATGCTTATTTAGGGTGACCTCTAGATGGGAGCTATCGATTTTCTTCCATTTCCGTCAAAAAATGTTGCCATGGCCAACGTTCTTAGAATTTAGTCTAGTCAGACCACAATATTTCCCTTTTGTACACCCTACAGGGCACATTTATGATCGGATTGCTTTGAAACCTGGCATGCTTGTTTGGGGAGGCCTCTAGATGGGAGCTATCGATTTTCGTCGGTTTCTGTCAAAAAATGTTGCCACTGGCAAAAGAAATGACATTGGTACCAATGATCTTCAATTTTGCCATTTCATTTATAACTTACCAAGTTCAAGTTTGTCAAGTTGAGCTACAGTGTCATTGACACTTTCATTAATTGTTGTCAATAATAACGAATCCACAGACAATATTGCGTAATGTCAAAACTTTCCTTTGGTCTTCGTGACCAAATAATTTCTCCATTTTTAAATTTTACAACTTTTTGGTTGTGAATGTCATCTCCAAGTATCCTAACTTTACATAAATCTGGTTTGGGTGATCTTAATAGTTCATGAATTTCTGGATGGAATAACCTGTGTGTTTTAACCCTTTACCCAGCCTAACGGCCAAAACCGACCAGCGCTATTTACAAAAATCGCTATTCAATTTTCATTATTTTTTAAATTTTTGCATCAAAAACATAGCTTATGACCCCTCATTGGAATGAGCTCATTCCAATGAGGTGTCATCAGCTATGTTTTTTGATGCAAAAAATAGTTATTCAATAATATTATTTGTAAATGTCATCTGCATTTCATGTTAGGTAAAGGGTTAAGATGCACAGGTATGTTGTGTACCAATTTAGCATAAATATAACAACAATGATAACTGTTGTAAACTCGAACATTTTTTCTGTTCTGGTTTTATGCATTGGAAGCAGCTGAACTTTTCCAACATTTTCTGATGAAAATCTGTTTGTATAGTTAAAACTAGAAGTCCTCTCACGAATAGTGCGCTTATCTTGGCTTAATTGCGCGTTGGAATTGCGCGCAATTGCCATATCGAATGGCATCCAAAGCACGGCAGGTTCTCTTGGTTGCTCATAGCAAACACATGCAATGTTTCTGCCAATGGACCTCCGGGTTACCCGGAGGTCCATTCGCTGAAACATTGCCTGTGCACAGGCCACATGTACAGAATATGATAGCTTTAATTGGGCCATAACGCGCACATTAACGCGCATATCAGCGTGCTATTTGTGCGCATTTCATGACAGGACTTCTAGTTTTAACTGTATGACTTGTCCCTCAATACTTCATCTTTCATTATCATTTATTATCCTCGCATTTTAAAAAATGCGGGGATATTGTCGTGATCTCTGTCCGTACGTCTGTACATCCGTACGTCCGGTTTTGTAATTCGAAATGCTGTAACTTTCTACAGTTGTTCAATAGGGTCTGTGCAATCCAAAAATACCACTTTTAAAGTTTTGCGCCACCAGGTGGCTTCTGTGGAGCCACTTGAAAAATGTGCTAATTTTTCACTTTTCTTTCGAATAATCCCACCCTATGTAATTCAGAGTTCTATAACTGCACTAGCGTGTTGCTAAATGATCTGTAGATGTGCACGAAGGTTTCAGATTTTTCAGGTGCCATGTAGCTGTGCCACCATTGCCACTTTCGTGTTTTCTTAGACCGCTTCCGGCGAAAGGCTCCTAGGGTATGTAATTCGAAACGCTAAAACCATGCTCAAATGTTGCAGTAGGGTCTGTAGATGCGCACGAAGGTTTCGGATTTTTCAGGTGCCACGTGGCTGTGCCACCGTTGCCACTTTTGTGTTTTCTTAGACCGTTTCCAGTGAAAGCCTCCTAGGGTATGTAATTCAAAACGCGAAAACCATGCTCGAATGTTGCAGTGGGGTCTGTAGATGCGCACGAAGGTTTCAGATTTTTCAGCTGCCACATGGCTGCACCACCGTTGCCACTTTCGTGTTTTCTTAGACCATTTCCGGCGAAAGGCTCCTGGAGTATGTAATTCGAAATGCTAAAAGCATGCTCAGATGTTGCAGCAGGGTCTGTAGATGCACACGAAGGTTTCAGATTTTTTGGGTGCCACGTGGCTATGCCACCGTTGCCACTTTCGTGTTTTCTTAGACCGTTTCCGGCAAAAGGCTCGTAGCATATGTAATTCAAAACGCTAAAACCATGCTCAAATGTTACAGTGGGATCTGTAGATGTGCACGAAGGTTTCAGATTTTTCAGCTGCCACGCCACCATTGCGACTTTCGTGTTTTCTTAGACCGTTTCCGGCGAAAGGCTCGTAGGGTATGTAATTCGAAATCCTAAAACCATGCTCAAATATTGCAGTAGGGTATGTAGATGCGCACGAATGTTTCAGATTTTTGGAGTGCCACATGGCTGTGCCACCGTTGCCACTTTCATGTTTTCTTAGACCGTTTCCAGCGAAAGGCTCCTAGGGTATGTAATTCGAAATGCTAAAAGCATGCTCAGATGTTGCAGTAGGGTCTGTAGATGCGCATGAAGGTTTTGGATTTTTTGGGTGCCACGTGGCTGTGCCACCGTTGCCACTTTCATGTTTTCTTAGACCGTTTCCGGCGAAAGGCTCCTAGGGTATGTAATTCGAAATGCTAAAACCATGCTCAAATGTTGCAGTGGGGTCTGTAGATGCGCACGAAGGTTGGGATTTTTCAGCTGACACGTGGCTGCGCCACCATTGCCATTTTCATGTTTTCTTAGACCGTTTCTGGCAAAAGGCTCCTAGTGTATGTAATTCGAAATGCTAAAACCATGCTCAAATGTTGCATTAGGGTCTGTAGATGTGCACGAAGGTTTTGGATTTTTCAGCGGCCATGTGGCTGTGCCACTGTTGCCACTTTCATGTTTTCTTAGACCGTTTCCGGCGAAAGGCTCCTAGAGAATGTAATTTGAAATGCTAAAAGCATGCTCAGATGTTGCAGTAGGGTCTGTAGATGTGCACGAAGGTTTCAGATTTTTTGGGTGCCACGTGACCGTACCACCGTTGCCACTTTCGTGTTTTCTGAGACCGTTTCCGGCGAAAGGCTCCTAGGGTATGCAATTCAAAACGCTAAAACCATGCTCAAATGTTGCAGTGGGGTCTGTAGATGCGTACGAAGGTTTCGGATTTTTGGGTGCCATGTGGATGTGCCACCGTTGCCACTTTCGTGTTTTCTTAGACCGTTTCCGGCGAAAGGCTCCTAGGGTATGTAATTCGAAATGCTAAAACCATGCTCAGATGTTGCAGTAGGGTCTGTAGATGCCCAGGAAGGTTTCGAATTTTTCAGGTGCCACGTGGCTGTGCCACTGTTGCCACTTTCATGTTTTCTTAGACCGTTTCTGACGAAAGGCTCCTAGAGTATGTAATTCGATATGCTAAAAGCATGCTCAGATGTTGCAGTAGGGTCTGTAGATGCGCAGGAAGGTTTCGGATTTTCTGGGTGCCATGTGACTGTACCACTGTTGCCACTTTTGTGTTTTCTTAGACCGTTTCCAGCGAAAGGCTCCTAGGGTATGTAATTCGAAATCCTAAAACCATGCTCAAATGTTGCAGTAAGGTCTGTAAATGCGCACGAAGGTTTCTGGGTGCCATGTGGCTGTGCCACCGTTGCCACTTTCGTGTTTACTTAGACCGTTTCCGATGAAAGGCTCCTAGAGTATGTAATTCAAAATGCTAAAAGCATGCTCAGATGTTGCAGTATGAAGGTTTCAGATTTTTGGGGTGCCATGTGGCTGTGCTACTGTTGCCACTTTCATGTTTTCTTAAACCGTTTCCGGCGAAAGGCTCCTAGGGTACGTAATTCGAAATGCTAAAACCATGCTCAAATGTTGCAGTGGGGTCTGTAGATGTGCACAAAGGTTTCGGATTTTTCAGCTGCCATGTGGCTGTGCCATCGTTGCCACTTTCGTGTTTTCTTAGACCCTTTCCGGTGAAAGGCCCCTAGGGTATGTAATTCAAAATGCTAAAACCATGCTTAAATGTTGCAATGGGGTCTGTAGATGCACTGGAAGGTTTCGGATTTTTCAGGTGCTATGTGGCTGTGCCACCATTGCCACTTTCGTGTTTTCTTAGACCGTTTCTGGTGAAAGGCTCCTAGAGTATGTAATTCGAAATGCTAAAACCATGCTGAGATGTTGCAGTAGAGTCTGTAAATGCGCAGGAAGGTTTCGGATTTTTTGGGTGCTACGTGGCTGTGTCACCGTTGCCACTTTTGTGTTTTCTTAGACCGTTTCCGGCGAAAGGCTCCTAGGGTATGTAATTCAAAATGCTAAACTCATGCTCAGATGTTGCAGTAGGGTCTGTAGATGCGTACAAAGGTTTCATATTTTTCAGGTGCCACGTGGCGGTGCCACCGTTTTGCTTTCATGTTTTCTTAGACCGTTTCCGGCAAAAAGCTCCTAGAGTATGTAATTTGAAATGCTAAAACTATGCTCAAATGTTGCAGTAGGGTCTGTAGATGTGCACGAAGGTTTCGGATTTTTGTGGTGCCACGTGGCTGTGCCACAGTTGCCACTTTCATGTTTTCTTAGACTGTTTCCGGCGAAAGGCTCCCAGGGTACATGTATGTAATTCAAAACGCTAAAGCCATGCTCAAATGTTGCATTGGACTCTGTATGTGTGCACGAAGCTGTGTCACCTGTGCCACTCAATATGATTTTAGTGTGTCATATAATACATTTCATCTTTGTATTAAGCATTCCTACAAAGTCAAGGATGCAAATGCGGGGATACACTATAGTGTGCTTTGCACACAAGTGACACCATCTAGTTATTATATTTGAAGGCCCAACATTTAACACTTCTTAATCAGTTCCCTTGTGTTTTAAACAATCACCTTCAGCAAATATAAAAAAATTTCATTGTTATCAATCACATTATTGACTTTGGGTTGAATAGAAACCTTTTTATCATTTTAATCATTTTCATATGAGTCAGAAGAAGCACTTGATATATAGGTTGGGTCATCCAACTCTAATGTTATTTTGGAATACAGTAAAACCTGTCTTGAGAGACCACTGTCTTGAGAGACCACCTGTCTTGAGAGACCACATCTACCAGGCACCGATTGGTTTTACTCTATAATGGACCTGCTATGGGAGACCACCTGTCTTGAGAGACCACCTGTCTTGAGAGACCACATCTGCCAGGCACTGATTTGTTTTACTCTATAATGGACCTGCTATGGGAGACCACGTGTCTTGAGAGATCACCTGTCTTGAGAGACCACTGTGACCTGGTACCAACTTGTATTTTTATGCCATAATGGACCTGTCTTGAGAGACTGCCCCTTTGAAGACTGAAACCATGACAAAAACTTTTTACCTGTTCTGGAATTGGAAAATCCATTGTGGTTATACTAACATAATTAAAAGTATTAAAAGCTCTTAATTGGGTTTCAGTTGCTAACTCATTAAAGACTGAGATGTTTTTATAAGACCCCCCCGTGAAAAGATTAGGATTATTGCTGAATAAACAATTTCATACATACCTGAAATGTGAGATAGGAATCAAAATAAATTTGTGTTGAAAATCTATTTGTAACAAATTGAAATGGGCTGTTATAAAAATTATAAAAATAAATTAGTGTTGAAAATTTTCAATGAAGATTTTCTAAACTAATTTATTAGCTAAACTTTGGCGAAGCCAAATTTGAGCTTATGCCATGGCCCGTCGGCCGTCTGTCCGTCAACAATTGGATACGGCTCGGGCTAGAGGTCGTATTTATGAACCGATCTTTACGAAACTTCTTGGGTACCTTTGTTATGACTGTGGGACGAGAACGAGTGTTTTGGGGTCCGGTCCGAAATTCAAGATGGCCGATGGCAGCCATTTTGTACGAAATTTGGTGCAATCAGATTTTTGCACAGAACTTCCATATGAAAGCGCTGATTTGAATACTTTTTTGTGTGAATGTTTAGTACCATGGGATACATCACATATAATACAGGTTTTTTTCTCGTGCAGAAATTATGCAAATTAGATGAACTTTGATTTTTTCAGTGCTGCTTACACACAGTAAGTACACATGTCAATACGGCTTGGGCTGGAGTCTGTATTTATGAACCGATCTTCATGAAACATCTTGGGTACCTTTGTTATCACCTTGGGACGAGAACGAGTGTTTCTGCGTGCGGTCCAAAATTCAAGATGGCTGCCAGTGGCCATTTTGTATCGAAATAAGGTCTAATCAGTTTTTTGTACACAACTTCTATACGGCTCAGGCTAGATGCCGTATTTATGAACTGATCTTTACGAAACTTCTTGGGTACCTTTGTTATTACCGTGGGATGAGAACGAGTGTTTTTGGGTGTGGTCCGAAATTCAAGATAGCCACCAGCAGCCATTTTGTACCAAAATTAGTGCAATCAGTCTTTTGTACAGAACTTCTGTATGAAAGTTCTGATTTGAATAAATTTTTGTATGAATGTTTAGTAACATAGAATACATCACATATAGTACGGGTTTTTTTCTCGTGCAGAAACTATGCAAATTAGATGAACTTGATTTATTCAGTGCTACTTATACTCTGTAAGTGCACATGTCAATACGGCTCGGGCTAGAGGCTGTATTTATGAACCGATCTTCACAAAACTTCTTGGGTACCTTTGTTATCACCTTGGGACGAGAACAAGTGTTTCTGGGCGTGGTCCAAAATTCAAGATGGCTGCCAGTGGCCATTTTGTACCGAAATTAGGTCCAATCAGTTTTTTGTCACAACTTCTACACAGCTCATATTTGTGAACTGATCTTCACGAAACTTCTTGGGTACCTTTGTTTTCACCTTGGGACAGGAATGAGTGTGTTTTGGGGTGCCTTTGTTATCACTGTGCTATGAGAACAAATATTTTGGGGTTCAGTCAGACCCACTGTGGGACTCGAAGATTTTTTCTAGTTTAGCATCTGACTGTCACCCACCTTTACAATACTTTACCTATACATTTGTTACAGGCAATGCTCAGTATTTATGTACAGACCGTTACAATACTTTATATGTACCTTTGTTATCAGGTCATTACCTAGATGTTTGTCATTGCTGTGTCACATACTATACATGTACATGTCTTTGTCTTGACAAGTTGAGCTACAGTGTCATTGACACTTTCATTTTTATAATTTTATAATTTTTATAACAGTCCATTTCAAGTTGTTACAAAAACTTCATAAAAAAAACAACTACAAAGTAATTCCAAAAATCCATTCTTCTCTATTTCTGAATTTTGTGGTTGGTTATTCACGGACTTGAGAAAACCTGAAACCTGTTATGAGAGACCACCTGTCTTGAGAGACCACTTTTGTGTGGCCCAAAGGGCGGTCTCTCAAGACAGGTTCTACTGTACTCCATTATGACTGTAAAATTCGAACTTTAAAAAGATTCTGTTCCATCAGCCAGAATCTAATGACCCAAAGATCTTAATTTGACCAGAGCATCACACTGTGTAAATTTGCTTTAACCCTTTACCCAACGTAAAGGCCAAAACCGGCCAGCGCTATTCTAAAAAATCGCCAATTAATTTTCAAAATATTTTCATTTTTTGTCTCAAAAACATAGGTTATGACCCCTCGTTGGAACGAGCTGGTCGAGCTCGTTCCAACGAGGGGTCATAACCTATGTTTTTGAGACAAAAAATGAAAAAATTTAGTTATTCAAGAATTTTTTTTGCGAGTGTCATCTGCTTTTCATGTTAGGTAAAGGGTTAAAAAAATTCACCTTAACAATATTGTTATTGTAAAATGTTTGTATTTAAAATCACTGGACCAGACATCACATGGTGTCAGTGAAAATACAAACGTCTATTCCAAATGCAACAAATTCATAATGACTAGCACAATTGGTCCCACATTGGTTATCTCCCATATTCACAATCCTCACAATGTTTAGTTTCTGGAAGCTCTCCGTATGGCCTTTCTTGGAGAAAAGAGCACACAATCAAAATTTTACAATATCACTCAAATCCACACAGCTGAATGACAGTTGATTTCTTGAAAAATGTATCAAGATGGTCAAAATTTTCTCATTTTGGGGATGTTTGTTTGCTGGTGGTTAACATCACACATTTATGCTCCATGGCTAATCATTCCAAAGGGGGTCATAATCTATGTTTTTGAGACAAAAAATGAAAAAACAATGAAAATTAAATGGCAATTTTTTTGAATGGCGCTGGCTGGTTTTGGCTGTTACGTTGGGTAAAGGGTTAATAGGGTCCTGCAAATCACATATTTTTGATTTGAATCGAATTTCAAATCAAATTGAGTCAAATATTCAACATGCCTTGAAGTGCCGATTGATAAAATATTCCAACTACATCATCAAGGCATGCTTTCCTTGAAGGCATACCTTGATGATATAGTTGGAATATTAGGCAGTAAGATTTTTGTTCAAAAACAGAAACGGGTGCGTGAATTCTGTACTGGGTACTGCACAGGGCTCTTTGCTAGGAACCCTGAGCTCATCATCGATGTTGCTTGGGAACTTTAAATTTGCTTTCAGCAGTGGCAGTAACTGTTGATATAGCAGAATTTACACTTGGTCTTTATTTTCAACATTATTTATGTACAATTTCTATCTCAGCTATACATTTTATGAGACCACTAACATGACTGATACAGTGGAATCCTGTTAATTGAATAGCCACTTTGCCAATAATTAATAGGAGTATTCAATTAACAGGGATTGTGTCACTTTCCTATTATTCTAGAGATAAACTTAACATTTATTCTATTATATCTTGTTTGACAGAGCTCCTTAAATGCCTGTATTGGATGTACTGAGGCCAGATAGGTTTATAACTAAAGGAAAACTGGGGAGAGTCAGGGTAATTTCTCGACATGTTACTATATTTTTTATTCAATTAACAAGAGATTACTCTATAACCTATATTCAATTAACAGGTCAAATTTGTACTGGAGGTATGGTAAATGGTTTTGTGTTGGGAAATTTTATTCAATTAACAGGGATATACAATTAAGAGATATCCAATTAAGTGGGCACCACTGTACCAAGTGAAATTCCAGTGAAAAGATTTGAAGGGTAATGAATCTGGCAACCATTTTGAATCAACCAAATAGCAACTTAAGATTCAAAATCAAATCAAATCTAAAAGCTTCACAGGGTTCAATTGTTTTAATTGCCGATCTTTCAGCATGCTTAGTGCATTCTAATTTTACATGTTGCTTGTGTGCATTTGCGTCACTTTTGAGGGTATCAGGGAGACAATCTGATGATGATGTGGATGTAATAAATCATATATCATAAAGTTAATAGTATAGGTATAATTTATTGATTAGGCCGCACAGATCTTCTGTTCTCAGGCCATTTTTAGCTCAACTTTGACGTCAAATTTGAGGTTTTCTCATGGCCCGTCCGTCCGTCCGTCCGTCCGTCAACAATTCAATATGGCTCGGGCTAGAGGCCGTATTTATGAACCGATCTTCACAAAACTTCTTGGGTACCTTTGTTATCACCTTGGGAAGAGAACGAGTGTTTTGGGTGCGGTCCAAAATTCAAGATGGCTGCCGGTGGCCATTTTATACCGAAATTAGGTGCAATCATTTTTAGCTTAACTTGACATAGTCAAGATAAGCTATTGCCATCACGCGTGCAGAAGTCTGTTAGTCTGTGAGTCCGTGAGTCGGTGACGTCTGTTCACATTTTCCTTTAGCACAGGCTACACCCCGCAGTTCTTGTCTGGTCATCACGAAATTTCATATGCAGGTTTGGGGTCATGTCTAGATGAGAACGTCCCCTTTTGGTCACGATTGGGCAACCGGTATGGCTGCCCGAGCCCAAAACCCGAAAACCATTAGCACAGTCTACAGGTCGTATTTATGAAGGGATTTCATTGTAACTTGGTAGGATGCCTTTGTATAATGCCTAGATGAGAACGTCCCCTTTTGGGCATGATCTATCAACCGTGATGGCTGCCCAAGCCCGAAACCCAAAAACTTTTAACACAGTCTGCAGGTCATGTTTAATGTGGAGGGATTTCATTGTAACTTGGTAGGATGACTCCTTATGTCTAGATGAGAATTTCCCCATTTGGGCATGATCTGCCAACTGCGACGACTGCCCTGAGCCCAAAACCCGAAAACTTTTAGCACAGTCTACAGGTCATATTTATTGAGGAATTTCATTGTAACTTGGTGGGTTGACTTCATACAATGTCTAGATGAGAAAGTCCCATTTTGGACCTGATTGGGCATCTGTGACGGGTACAGGAGCCTGAAGCCCGAAAACCTTTAGCACAGTCTAGAGGTCATATTTATGAAGGGATTTCATTGTAACTTGGTAGGATGACTCCAAATAATGTCTAAATGAGAACGTCCCATTTTGATCGCGATCATGCAGCCTTGATGGGTGCCCGAGCCCAAAAACCTTTAGCATAGGCAAAAGGTCATATTTATGGAAGGATTTCATTGTAACCTGTTAGGTTGACTCCATATAATGCCTAGATGATGACATCCCCTTTCAGTCGTGATTGGTCAGTTGTGATGGCTACAAGTGCCCGAAGTCCGAAAACCTTGAGCACAGTCTACAGGTCATATTTATGAAGGGATTTCATTGTAACTTCTTAGGATCACTCCAGATGATGCCCAGATGAGATTGTCCCCTATGGTTGCGATCATTCACCCATGATGGCTGCCCAAGCCCGAAGCCCAAAAACCTTTAGCACAGTCTACAGGTCATATTTATGAAGGGATTTCATTGTAACTTGGTAGGTTGACTTCATATAATGTCTAGATGAGAACAGCCCCTTTTGGACACCATTAGGCAACTGTGTTGGCTACAGGGGCCCAAAGCCCAAAAATCTTTAGCACAGTCTACATGTGATATTTATGAAGGGATTTCATTGTACCTTGGTAGGATGACTCTAAATAATGTCTAGATGAGAACGTCCCCTTTTGGTCGCGATCATTTAGCCTTGATGGCTGTCCGAACCCAAAACCTTTAGCATAGTCTATTGGTCATATTTATGGAAGAACTTCATTGTAACCCGTACGTTTGACTCCATATAACGCCTAGATGATGACATCCCCTTTTGGTCGTGATTGGTCAGCTGTGACGGCTTCAGGGGCCCGAAGCCCAAAAACCTTGAGCACAGTCTACAGGTCATATTTATGAAGGGATTTCATTGTAACTTTGTAGGATCACTCCAGATGATGCCCAGATGAGAATGTCCCCTTTTGGTTGCGACCATTCAACCATGATGGCTGCCAGAGCCCAAAGCCCAAAAACCTTTAGCACAATCTACAGGTCATATTTATTAAGGGATTTCATTGTAACTTGGTAGGTTGACTTCATATAATGTCTAGATGAGAACGTCCCCTTTGGACGCAATTGGGAAACTGACGGCTACAGGGGCCCAAAGCCTGAAAACCTTTAGCACAGTCTACAGGCCATATTTATGAAGGGATTTCATTGTAACTTTGTAGGATCACTCCAGATGATGCCCAGATGAGAATGTCCCCTTTTGGTTGCGACCATTCAACCATGATGGCTGCCAGAGCCCAAAGCCCAAAAACCTTTAGCATGTCTGTAGGTCATATTTATGGAAGGATTTCATTGTAACTTATTAGGTTGACTCCATATAATGCCTAGATGATGACATCCCCTTTCAGTCGTGATTGGTCAGTTGTGATGGCTACAAGTGCCCGAAGTCCGAAAACCTTGAGCACAGTCTACAGGTCATATTTATGAAGGGATTTCATTGTAACTTCTTAGGATCACTCCAGATGATGCCCAGATGAGATTGTCCCCTATGGTTGCGATCATTCACCCATGATGGCTGCCCAAGCCCGAAGCCCAAAAACCTTTAGCACAGTCTACAGGTCATATTTATGAAGGGATTTCATTGTAACTTGGTAGGTTGACTTCATATAATGTCTAGATGAGAACAGCCCCTTTTGGACACCATTAGGCAACTGTGTTGGCTACAGGGGCCCAAAGCCCAAAAATCTTTAGCACAGTCTACATGTGATATTTATGAAGGGATTTCATTGTACCTTGGTAGGATGACTCTAAATAATGTCTAGATGAGAACGTCCCCTTTTGGTCGCGATCATTTAGCCTTGATGGCTGTCCGAACCCAAAACCTTTAGCATAGTCTATTGGTCATATTTATGGAAGAACTTCATTGTAACCCGTACGTTTGACTCCATATAACGCCTAGATGATGACATCCCCTTTTGGTCGTGATTGGTCAGCTGTGACGGCTTCAGGGGCCCGAAGCCCAAAAACCTTGAGCACAGTCTACAGGTCATATTTATGAAGGGATTTCATTGTAACTTTGTAGGATCACTCCAGATGATGCCCAGATGAGAATGTCCCCTTTTGGTTGCGACCATTCAACCATGATGGCTGCCAGAGCCCAAAGCCCAAAAACCTTTAGCACAATCTACAGGTCATATTTATTAAGGGATTTCATTGTAACTTGGTAGGTTGACTTCATATAATGTCTAGATGAGAACGTCCCCTTTGGACGCAATTGGGAAACTGACGGCTACAGGGGCCCAAAGCCTGAAAACCTTTAGCACAGTCTACAGGCCATATTTATGAAGGGATTTCATTGTAACTTTGTAGGATCACTCCAGATGATGCCCAGATGAGAATGTCCCCTTTTGGTTGCGACCATTCAACCATGATGGCTGCCAGAGCCCAAAGCCCAAAAACCTTTAGCATGTCTGTAGGTCATATTTATGGAAGGATTTCATTGTAACTTATTAGGTTGACTCCATATAATGCCTAGATGATGACATCCCCTTTTGGGCGTGGTTGGTCAACTGTGATGGCTACAGGTGCCTGAAGCCCGAAAATCTTGAGCTCAGTCTACAGGTCATATTTATGAAGGGATTTCATTGTAACTTCATAGGATCAGTCCAGATGATGTCCAGATGACAATGTCCCCTTTTGGTTGCGATCATTCAACCATGATGGCTGCCCAAGCCTAAAGCCTGAAAACCTTTAGCACAGTCTTCAGATCATATTTATGAAGGGATTTCATTGTAACTTGGGTAGGTTGACTTCATGTAATGTCTAGATGAGAACAGCCCCTTTTGGACACCATTAGGCAACTGTGTTGGCTACAGGGGCCCAAAGCCCGAAAATCTTTAGCACAGTCTACAGGTGATATTTATGAAGGGATTTCATTGTACCTTGGTAGGATGACTCTAAATAATGTCTAGATGAGAACGTCCCCTTTTGGTCGCGATCATTTAGCCTTGATGGCTGTCCGAACCCAAAACCCCAAAACCTTTAGCATAGTCTATTGGTCATATTTATGGAAGGACTTCATTGTAACCCGTACGTTTGACTCCATATAATGCCTAGATGATGACATCGCCTTTTGGTCGTGATTGGTCAGCTGTGACGGCTTCAGGGGCCCGAAGCCCAAAAACCTTGAGCACAGTCTACAGGTCATATTTATGAAGGGATTTCATTGTAACTTTGTAGGATCACTCCAGATGATGCCCAGATGAGAATGTCCCCTTTTGGTTGCGACCATTCAACCATGATGGCTGCCAGAGCCCAAAGCCCTAAAACCTTTAGCACAATCTACAGGTCATATTTATTAAGGGATTTCATTGTAACTTGGTAGGTTGACTTCATATAATGTCTAGATGAGAAAGTCCCCTTTGGACGCAATTGGGAAACGGAAGGCTACAGGGGCCCAAAGCCCGAAAACCTTTAGCACAGTCTACAGGCCATATTTATGAAGGGATTTCATTGTAACTTTGTAGGATCACTCCAGATGATGCCCAGATGAGAATGTCCCCTTTTGGTTGCGACCATTCAACCATGATGGCTGCCAGAGCCCAAAGCCCAAAAACCTTTAGCACAGTCTACAGGTCATGTTTATTAAGGGATTTCATTGTAACTTGGTAGGTTGACTTCATATAATGTCTAGATGAGAACGTCCCCTTTGGACGCAATTGGGAAACTGACGGCTACAGGGGACCGAAGCCCGAAAACCTTTAGCACAGTCTACAGGCCATATTTATGAAGGGATTTTAATGTAACTTGATAGGATGACTCGTTTTGGAATAATTTCACTGTAACTTGGTAACTTTTGTTGATATACGTTAACTGTGAGGGCCACATATATTAACTGTGAGGTCATATTAACCCACCCCTCAGATCTTTAGTACAGTGTACACCTCATATTATTTTTATCATAAACATAGCATACAGGGAACAGAAATGAACATATTCCCAATTATCACAATTCTTGTTTTATTTCATAATCCTTTCATAAACATTGAACATTATCCTTTTCATCAAACACAACACACAAGTTAAGCTACAGTGTCATTGACACTTTCATTTTGTACAGAACTTCTATATGAAGATTCTGATTTGAATAAATTTTGGTATGAATGTTTAGTAACATGGAATACATCATATCTAATACATTTTTTTTGTCGTGCATAAATTATGCAAATTAGATGTACTTTGATGATTTATTCAGTGCTACTTGTACACAGTTAGTACACATGACAATTTGACTCAAGCTGGAGGCTGTATTTATGAACCGATCTTCACGAAACGTCTTGGGTACCTTTGTTATCACCTTGGGACGAGAACGAGTGTTTTTGAGTGCGGTCCGTAATTTCAAGATGGCCACCGGCGGCCAATTAGACAAACTTTGATTTATTCAGTGCTACTTATACACAGTATCGGTAAGTGCACATTTCAATACAGCTCTGGCTAGAGGCACCTGTCACCCACCTTTACAATACTTTTCCTGTACATTTGTTACAGGCTACGGTCAGTATTTATGTACAAATCTTTACAATACTTTACATGTACCTTTGTTATCAGGTCATTACCTAGATGTGTGTCATTGCTGTGTCACATATTATACATGTACATGTCTTACACAAGTTGAGCTAGTGTCATTAACACTCATTTTAAAATTACATGTGCGGGGGCAATTTTTATATCCCCCGCAACGAGTTGTGGGGTGGTATACTGGAATCACCTTGTCCGTCTGTCCATCTGTCCATAGACATAATTTTGTCCGGAGATTTTCTCAGATGTTTATGAACCATTGTCATCAAAATTTGGTATGAATGTTCACCTCCATGCGAACCTGTGCACCTGCGATTATAGTTCTGGTCAGACAATTTTTGCCAAAGTTATGCCCCTTCTTCACATGTCTTAGAATGCTAGAATTTTGTCTGGAGATTTTTTTCTGCTGTTTATGGATCAATTCCTTTTAAACTTGGTATGGGTATTCACTACCATGGGAACCTGTGCACCAGTGATTATAGTTTTGATCTGGGTTTTTTTGCCAGAGTTATGCACCATTTCGTCTTAGAATAATTAATTTTGTCCGGAGATTTTCTCAGATGTTTGTGGGTCGATTCCTTTCAAACTTGGTATGGATGTTCACTACCATGGGAACCTGTGCACCATCAATTATAGTTTTGATCATAATTGTTTTACCAGAGTTATGCCCCTTTTCATCTTAGAATTCCTGAATTTTGTCCGGAGATTTTCTCGGATGTTTATTGTTTGATTCTGTTGAAACCTGGTATGGTTGTTCTCTACAATGGGAACCTGTGCACCAGCGATTATAGTTATGATCGGAATTTGTTTGCCAGAGTTATGACCCTTTTCGTCTTAGAATGCCTGAATTTTGTCAGAAGATTTTGTCGGCTGTTTATTGTTTGATTCTGTTGAAACTTGGTATGGATGTTCACTACCATTGGAACCTGTGCACCAGCATTTATAGTTTTGATCAGACTTTTTTTGCCGGAGTTATGCCCTTTTTGTCTTAGAATAATTAATTTTCTTGGTTGCATATGGTTCAATTCCTTTGAAACTTGGCATGGATATTCATTATCATAGGAACCTGTGCACCAGTGATTATAATTTTGATCAGACTTTTTTGCCAGAGCTATGCCCATTTTCTATGAATGCCTGAATTTTGTCCGGAGATTTTCTCAGATGTTTATGGGCCGATTCCTTTGAAACTTGGTATGGATGTTCACTACCATGGGAAATTGTGCACCTGCAATTATAGTTTTGATCAGACTTTTTTTACCAGAGTTGTGTCCCTCTTTGTCTTAGAATAATCATAGTGGGGTCAGTGGGGGCAGTATCGACAGGCCCATCTGGGGCAGTCACACCTCTACTTTATTTTATTTTTTATTATTTTTATAATTATTTCTTTGGCATCAAAAGTTCACGTTCTTGATTTGTTTTATGTTTTAGGCCTCATAATCTACAGAATAGAATGGGTGGTGGTGTATTTCATCTTGAAGCATTGCAAAGCCATGTTGTACTCAAGGGTCAAATTTATCAAGTTTATTAACTTGAGTAAAATATCAGACCTCACCATTTAAGTTTTACTTTTAGCTCACCTGACTTTCAGTCAGGGTGAGCTATAGTGATCAATCACCGTCCGTCGTTCGTCCGTGAACATGGTGTTTGCGTCTTCTCCTCCAAAACCGCTGAACCGATTTAAGTGAAATTTGAGATGGTTGTTTGTTATGACATCGCATTTTGATTTTGTTCAAATCAAGTTGCCCTGCCCTTCAGTTTGGCCACCCCAGAAAGTATGCCTAAATCTTAAAAAATCTCATGAACCAGCAGTAGCAGAGACTTGATATTTTTTTTAAAGTTTGCATTGGTTATAAAAAGAGAGCATGCGGAAGCCAAAAGGACTATGCGGGAGGGCCTGAGAAACAGATTTTAAACTTTTTTTAGGCCTTAAATTTGATTTCATAAATGTTAATGTGTTGCCGTCATGGTATAGTCATCAATGTTGAAAACAAACTCCAACACCAATAAATAATGTATGCCAGAGATGAATCTCCGAGGTTCATTTGATGAAACTTTGTACCTTTTTAGATGCCGGTAGGGGACTATAGGTTTGCACTCTGTCCATCCGTCAGTCTGTCCGTCTGTCAGTCTGTCAGTCACACTTTAGTATTCCGGAGTTTTTTTGGAAACACTTCAACGGAATGATTTCATTTTTGGTAAACTACTATAAAACGATGACTTACAGATCAAGTTTCATTTGCACTCTGTCCATCCGTCAGTCTGTCAGTCAGTCTGTCAGTCATACTTTAGTTTTCTGAACTTTTTTTGGAAATGCTTCAACCGAATGATTTCATTCTTGGTAACCTACTATAGAACAATGACTTACAGATCAAGTTTGAGTTCCATGCTGATTGCATTATTCTTGTGTGAGTTATGGCCCTTGGAAATATGGAAAAACGCCAAAATATCAGTTTTCTGGACTTTTTTTTGGAAACGCTTCAACTGAATTCATGCTGATCACATCTAGGTTATAACATTTGTATAATTATTAATGCTCATTAGTCCGGTAGGGGACATTGTATTACTTCAGCGATACGTGCTCTCTTGTTACACATTGTTTTCTCAGAACATGAATTATCTCGTTTGGAAACTCCACTCCATATGTGTTTAGTGATAACCTCCTACTCTCTGTGTGCTGGAGCTCTTGGGATGTTTTTTTAATTACCATGGTCAGGTCTACTTTCACCTACAAAATAGTTTTTGTAAAAGTGTAGGCGGAAGTGCACTTAATTAGCTTGGTGGATTAACGGTTATTACCTGGATTTACCCTCAACAATTTCAGTGTGTGTTCTATTAAGAACAGGAAAGTTAAATATGACTTTTTTAAATATGTAGAGGGTATCTAGTGTTTTTTTGTGGGTATCGATTTTTATTATATGCATTTCAGGTATTTATTATACTCTCAACAGTAACTGTGAATTCTAGAGAAAATAAGTTTTTTACTAACATTTAGTCTCCATCTATAACCATCAAGTTGCACTAGCTTCCCACCTCTCTGGAAAAGTACATACTCAACATGTTGCACAGCGGCCATTTCTAGAAATACTGATATTACAGTGTGTTGAGGGCTCTATATATGCTCTTTCCTTACTCACAGTTTACATAAACAGAGGGGTTGTTGGCTTTATTAATTTTAAAGACAAGACAAACACTTTCTCTTTGATTGGTTAATTATACTTTGTTTATTGTTCATTGTTTTCGTAACTTGAAATACACACATGCACCTTGTACATATGTTCAAATTGTTATGGGTAAACCAGGTAATAATCCCCCAATCCCCCAAGCTAAATTAATGCACTTTCGTCTGCACTTTTACAAAAACTATTTTGTAGGCAAAAGTGCACTGTAGGCAAAAGTAGATACCTACATTAGCACAGGGTTTTAACGCTTAGGGACTGGAGATTTTTTTATACCCCCAGCAGGAGTATATAGGATTCACCTTGTCTGTCCATCTGTCTGTCCATCATGAATAACTTGTAAAGTACTTGGTTGAGTGACTTAATATTTGGTATACAAGTGTATCATATTGCTGTATACCCATAGTGAAATGCAGGTGTTGTGCGAGATTTTATTGCCAGAGTCATTGTCCTTTATGGACTTAGAATTTGTCTGCCTTGAAATTAATTTTTCAATAACTTGTAGATTACTCAATATGGAGTGACTTCATATTTGGTGTGCAAGTCTATCCTATTGATGTCTACCCACAGTACAAGGCAGATGGTATGCAGTGTATTATTGTAGGAGTTATTGCATTTTATGGACTTTGAGAGGGGGGGGGGGGGAGGGGCACAGTGGTGTTGCGGTAACCGGTTCTCGTCAGATCACTGAAGTTAAGCAACGTCGAGCCTGGTTAGTCCTCGGATGAGTGACCGTCTGAGCGATCGATTCGGACTCCCGCATTGTGCCCTTGGGCAAGGCACTTAACCCTGATTGTCCACATGGGGGCACGATGACGCCATGTACTAAGGCATACTGCACGTCGATGGTGCGCATGTCTTCAACCAATCTAACCCTTCTGTGCTGCAGTGCGGAGTTACGATGTTGGAGAGCTGGCAGCTGCTCGTCGTTGCTCGGTGGTTCTCTCAGGGTACTCCGGCTTCCTCCACCCGTAAAACTGTCACGGTCATGATTAGCCATTGTGCATAAGTTTGTGACCTTAAACACCAATAAATAAATAAATAAATATGGACTTTGATTTTGTTTGTCAATTCAATCAGGAATTACTTGTTTAATTAAGGGTACCTTCATGGTGTAATCATCTCCTCCACAGTTTCTAATGTAGAAAGTCTTGGCAGCCAAGACTTGCTTAGAAACAACTGCCATGACATTTTGAATGTAACTTGCAAGCTTACCCCAAAACTGCATGTTGGGGCACCTGTTTTATTGTAGAAAAAATGTGATTAAAGTCAGAATCAGTCCCTTAAGGGTTAAGCTGTGCCTGGGGCAGTTCATATGCACGAGCAATGTCAATTGCTGTCAAAAGGGTTAATTCTGAGCGTTCATTGATTAAACATTCGCAAAACTTTTGTTACTTTCACTAAAATCAACCTGAGCCGGAGGCTCAGATCAATTTTAATTAAAGAGGTCGAGAAATTTCTTGTCAAATCGTGACGAATTTGATATTCTTTTTATCGCATAATGTGTAATTTAACCTTTTAGCTAACGTAATGACTAAAGTTGGCCAGCACAGTTCATAAAAATAACATGTAAATTTTACTATTTTTTTTTCAATTTTTGCATCAAAAACATTGCTTATGGCCCCTCACTGAAATGAGTACGTTGAGTTGATTCCAATGAAGGGTCACAAGCCATGTTTTAGGGACAAAAAATAAAAATATTTATTTATTTATTTATTGGTGTTTTAGGTTACATATTTCTACACGATGGTTAATCGTGACTACAACATGGAGATAAAATCAAGTTTAGTCAATCGTTTATACCCATGTCGCCCACTTTGAGGACTTCTACCCCAATCATTGGTGACTGGGTTCTATTTTACTAGTAAAACAGACCTTGTTTACTACAGTAAACTGCCTCACTTCCAGGGGTTCCCATGGAGAGAAAATTTTTAGTTATTCAGGAAATGGGTTCTGCAAATGTTAGAGTGTTGTGACCGATATTTTCCGTAATGAGCTATTTGATGGTCATTATCCTTGGAATGAGCTCATTGGGGTGCAATAAGCTATGTTTTTGAAGTAAAAAATAAAAATGTTTAATTCAAAAAATCTTTTTGCTGGTGTTGTCGGCAAATCATGTTGGGTGCAAGGTTAAAAAAAACAGTTATTAACCCTTTACCTAACGAATCGCACGCATACGCCCACGTAATTAGCAAACTGAGCAGTTGAAAAAAATAAATTTGTAAAAAATATTTCAACAAAATGAGATCGTTCCAATGAGTGGTCACATGATATGGTTTTGTTGAAATGTTTTGAAAAAATTTAAAAAATAGTGATTAAAATAATAAATTTTGATATTCTCTGTGTTGGGTACATTACAATGGGCATAACTTGATTTGAAAGGAGAAAATGAATGCAGTCAAACATCTGGAAAAGGAATAAATGATCAAGTTTTTGGAATCAAAAAATGTCTAAACAGTGAAAATATAATCATTTGTTTGTGCTTGTAATAATATATAAGTAAATATATATACACATATATATATGTCATGCAGATTTCCATGCACATTTTTTTTTAATATTTCAACAAACATTTTTGAACTATAAAGGTATTATAAGTTTAATTATGTTTTAGTTTTTATTACTCTCTCCCCCTCCCGCCCATCTGCATGATTGGAAAAAACAGCCTAGTTTGCCTCTACCAACAAAATAATAAAATTGTTTGCATGCTATACTGAAGCTCATTTTACTCTCTGTACACTGATGTCTATATATCAGAATTTCAAGCTGCAATTTTTTTGCCACAATGCAATTAAGAATTTATCTGGTTGAGGGCTAGATTATTTTTGGTGATATGAATTTGTTAAAGGCACTCTTCAATAACTTCTAATAAAACAAATTTATATTAACACAATATTATTTGGGTTTAACTGAATATGAAACGTGAGCAGTAAAAAATGTTGGCTTTTGCTCCAATACCCTCATTTTTCTGAAAGCCCTGATAGTGGCTTTCAGCACTCAACCAGTTAACCAACTCAATCTTATCTGACAGAGCAAGTTTGTTCAAGTTAAGTCCCAAGGTTGATATTTAGGAACCCTAGTTTTGCATTACTGAAAATCTGGGCATTATTTCTGTGGTAGTATCCCAATACAAGAAAAAATCATCTGACATGGTCAGCAGAGGTATAAATAATTAAATGACTTCATTCCTCTCTAGTGTTAATTAGCCAAAGCTGCTCATTAAATCCTTCTTTCTTTAACCCTTTACCCAACGAATCAACCTCATCCGCCCACGTAATATGCAAATTCAGTAGTTGAAAAAATATTATTTTACGAAAAATTTCAACAAAACCATATCATGTGACCCCTCATTGGAATGAGCTTGTCGAGCTCGTTCCAACAAGGGGTTACATGATATGGTTTTGTTGAAATTTTTGGAAAAATTTGATAAAATGATATTTAAAATAATAAATTTTGACATCGTCTGCATTGGGTAAAGGGTTAAACGACTTTGGTCAGGTGGATACCTCAGGCTCCATGGGGCCTCTTGGCTTCTTTTGTTATGCATTAGTGCCCTTATGTTTCACATATCATTCACATGAGAGTATTCATAAAATCCATAAGATGATAAAGTAACCCGAGGGCTAAAATGTGTATTGGATTTTTCATCACTATAGGTTATTATTTTAAAGGTCAGTAGCCAAGTATGAATAAAATCATTAGCCCGGGCAATTGAGCAGACATTACCCCAGAATGCAGATGTGCAGATAGCTCAAGAAGGTGTGAACTTGAAAGGGTAGGAATGCGAGACCTGAAAACTGTGCTCTACGCAGTCACATGCCTGAATATGAGCAACCTGTCATTTGCAAAATGGGGTCCCCAGAGGGTGAATTTGCTGAATCTATCCCATACAGTGGGCAAATTTATCCTCTAGGTACAGCTTTCTGTTTTGGATTGAGACCTTGAATCAGACTGAGGTTCCCAGAGGGTAAATTTTGTGAGCTATCCTGCTGTGCAGGGTAGCCTCACCAAATTCACCCTCTGGGGACCTCATTTTACAGATGACAGTCTGCTTATTTTTAGGCTTGCGCAGTCACCACCTATACCCACTGAATGTCAGATTCGATTCGAAATTAAAATGTAAACATGTGGATTCAATTTGCATTTGATTCAAACAGAAAAATTCCGATTTGCAAGGCCCTAATTTAGTGCTATTTGGACTTTATCACTTTCATAATGTGCACAATAGGCTGGTTGGGTTTATTAAAAAGGTAGTGATTAATAAGATTTTTATTCAATATATGTTTCTGTTTCCAATACAGTTATATGCAAATGGGATTGCCCATCAAAATATTTTTAAATGTTTTTTGGAACGGCAGATTTGAACCACTCACTTGCATTAGTTATGCATTTTAAGACTTCAAGGCCAGGATATTTTATAGATTTTTGCTCAAGTCTGACAGTTTTCATCCCGTCACCCTGAAGTTGTTTCTTGAAGTCTTGGCAGCCTTGTTCTTAGAATATAGCTCGCATGTTTAACAAGAAATGACATGCTGGTGAACCTGTTCTGTTGAACTAATGAAAGTGTCAATGACACTGTAGCTTAACTTCCCTATATGCTATGTTTTCAGTAAAATAATTTGAGACTATACTAAAGAACAGAGGGGTGGGTTAATGTGGCCCTCACAGTTAATGTTTGGGGCCCTCACAGTTAATGTATGTCAACCAAAGTTATCAAGTTACAGTGAAATTATTCCAAAACGAGTCATCCTATCAAGTTACAATGAAATCCCCTCATAAATACGGCCTGTAGACTGTGCTTAAGTTTTTCGGGCTTCGAGCCTGTGTAGCCATCGTGGTTGACCGATTGCAACCAAAAGGGGAGGTCCTCATCTAGACATTATACTGAGTCGTCCTACCAAGTTACAATGAAATCCCTTCATAAATACGACCTGTAGTCTGTGCTAAAGGTTTTTGGGCTTGGGCAGCCATCATGGATGAAAGATTGTGACGAAAAGGGGACGATCTCATCTAGACATTATCTGGAGTCATCCTACCAAGTTATAATGAATCCCTTCATAAATATGACCTGTAGACTGTGCTAAAGGTTTTCGGGCTTTGGGCCCCTGTAGCCATCATAGTTTACCAATCACGACCAAAAGGGGCTGTTCTCATCTAGACATTATATGGAGTCAACCTACCAAGTTACAATGAAATCCCTCCATAAATATGACCTGTAGACTGTGCTAAAGGTTTTCAGGTTTTGGGCTCTGGCAATCGTCATAGTTGACCGATCGCGAACAAATGGGGGAAGTTCTCATGACAACTTTATACAGAGTCATCCTACCAAGTTACAATGAAATCCCTCCATATTAAATATGACCTGTAGACTCTTCTAAAAGTTTTCGGGATTTGGGCTTGGGTAGCCGTCACGGTTGACCATTCATGACCAAAAGGGGACATTCTCATCTATTTATTATACAGAGTCATCCTACCAAGTTACCATGAAATCCCTTCATAAATAAATATGACCTGTAGACTGTGCTCAAGTTTTTTGGGTTTTGGGCTCGGGCAGCCATCATGGTTGACCGATTGCGACCAAAAGAGGACCTTCACATCTAGACATGACCTCAAACCTGCATATGGAATTTCGTGATGATCGGACAATAACTACGGGGTGTAGCCTGTGCTAAAGGAAAATGTGAACAAACTCACAGACTTCTGCATGCATGATGGCAATGGCTTATCTTGACTCGGTCAAGTTAAGCTAAAAATCACCATTCAAATTCAGGCCATAAAATTTGAGAGGAATGATTTTATCATTCACCTGGTGCTTATCTAAATAAAAAAACAGATAACTGAAAAGTTGTTCATCTGGAACTACAAACAGTTCGTCAAAAAGTTAGGTCTTATCGCCTTTTGTGATGGCACTGTTTTAAAATGTTCCTGTGGGAAGACCCCTCTCTTCAATGCACAAACTCTCTAAGACAGCTGATGCCCCCTGCCGCAGATGCTTTCAAAATTTGTTACCTGTCCTACAGTGGGGCCATCATGGACAGGGCAAAATCCACAGGTTGGTGTTTTTTCCATGCATATAATTCAGAGATGATCTGCCATGACTCCTAGTGAAATTTCCACCAAGGAAGCGCCTGGGTAATCCCGGTACTTCATTGGTGGAAATTTTGCGAGGTGTCATGGCAGATCATCTCTGAATTACATGCGTGGAAAAATGCCCACCTATAGATTTTGATCCAATCACCATGGCTGTACTATAATCGGTCCTCTTTATTATATCCAGATGAATGATAAATAGGTTATCTCAAAATTTGAGATTTTATTCTCTGAAATTTTATTTTATCAGTTTTTGTCTCCAAAACATAACTTCACCATGAGTACCGTATTTACTCTCTGTATTGGGACACTCTATGATTTGGGACACACATTTTTCCAGAAAACTATATTTTTTTTGGGCTCCAAAGTTTGGGACATTCAGGAGATTTGTTTCCAGTTGGCCTGTCGCTAGTAGCAGACGACCCTCATAAAAAAAATTCTCGAGTAACTCAAAATTTTCATTTTTTGCTTCCAAAACATAGCTTATGATCCCTCATTGGAACGAGCACAATGTGCTCGTTCCAATGAGGGATCATAAGCTATGTTTTGGAAGCAAAAAATGAAAATATTAAAAAAAATTGGACGGCGATTTTCGTATATAGTGATGGAAAACAAATCACACACAACTTTATTCAGCATCAAATCAAGACCAGGCTGTGTTCTTTCCCCATTTTCTAAGAATTGGGACACCTGTGAAAATAATTATTTTTAGCTGTCCCAATACATAGAGTAAATACGGTAGTTGATTCTTGCTCCCTGTGCTTTACCGGAGTTGTGTTCTGTATTTATACCATGATTAAACTTGAATTAACCTAACTGTTTTAAACAACAATAACTTTGGCGGTCTGTTTATTTTCTTGTGTGACAGAGTACAAACTGTTTTATTAAGACAATTCCAATTTTCCAACCTTTCAAGCTTGTGTTGCATTGCTGACAAAATAATGATGGATGAGAATCACTGTGGAGTGAATGGCATGGCAGCTCCCAGAGTCAGCACATGCATTGAAATGATTTGTTAGTTATGTGCATATCATTTTTAGCTCAACTTTGGCGAAGCCAAATTTGAGCTTTTGTCATGGCCCATCGTCCGTCTGTCCGTACGTCAACAATTGGACACGGCTCAGGCTAGAGGCCGTATTTATGAACCGATCTTTACGAAACTTCTTGGTACCTTTGTTATGACCATGGGACGAGAACGAGTGTTTTTGGGTGCGGTCCAAAATTCAAGATGGCTGCCAGCCGCCATTTTGTACCGACGATGCAGAAATAGCCGCAGGTAGCCATTTTGTACCGAAATTAGTGCTATCAGTTTTTTGTACAGAACTTCCATATGAAAGCTCTGATTTGAATAATTTTTTGTATGAATGTTTAGTACCATGGGATACATCACATATAATGCGGGTTTTTTTCTCATGCGTAAATTGTGCTGTATTTATGAACCGATCTTCACAAAACTTCTTGGGTACCTTTGTTATCACCTTGGGACGAGAATGAGCGTTTCTGGGTACGGTCCAAAATTCAAGATGGCTGCAAGTGGCCATTTTGTACCGAAATTAGGTCCAATCAGTTTTTTGTCACAAGTTCTATACCGCTCGTATTTATGAACTGATCTTCACAAAACTTCTTGGGTACCTTTGTTTTCACCTTGGGCCAGGAACGAGTGTGTTTTGGGGTGCCTTTGTTATCACTGTGCTATGAGAACAAATATTTTGGGGTTCAGTCAGACCCACTCTGGGGCTCAAAGATTTTTTTCTAGTTTAGCATCTGACTGTCACCCACCTTTACAATACTTTACCTATACATTTGTTACAGGCAACGGTCAGTATTTATGTACAGACCATTACAATACTTTATATGTACCTTTGTTATCAGGTCATTACCTAGATGTTTGTCATTGCTGTGTCACATACTATACATGTACATGTCTTTGTCTTGACAAGTTAAGCTACAGTGTCATTGACACTTTCATTATGATAGTATCCTGCTTGCCATTCCTGGTAAATTATTTACCAGGGATGAAAAATGGGATACCATCATAAAAATGACAGCACGAGCATTCACGACTGATAATTGTGTCCACAATTACGCTCTTGTAATTTTGGTCCAGGAAATTGCGGTACATTTCTTGTAATATCGCGATCTTGTTTTTAAAAACCATGTTCACTGTATTGACATGTGTACTTACTGTGTATAAGTAGAACTGAATAAATCCAAGTTCATCTAATTTGCATAATTTCTGCACGAGAAAAAAACCTGCATTATATGTGATGTATTCAAAGTTACTAAACATTCATACAAATATTTATTCAAATCAGAACTTTCATACAGAAGCTCTGTACAAAAAACTGATAGCACTAATTTCGGTACAAAATGGCTACCTGCGGCTACCTTGAATTTCGGACCGCAACCAAAAACACTTGTTCTCGTCCCACGGTGATAACAAAGGTACCCAAGAAGTTTTGTAAAGATCGGTTCATAAATACAGCCTCTAGCCCAAGCCGTATTGAATTGTTGACGGAGCGGACAGTCGGAAGACGGGCCATGACATAACCTCAAACTTGACTACTTCAAAGTTGAGCTAAAAATTGAATTTTTTGAAGTCGAAAAAGGGACCTAGCTCTGGCAAAAAATGTCGGACGAAACCCCAATTGGAACTTGACCTGTATATTATGTTGATACACCCACATACCAAATTTTATTTGATTCAGTCAATAACAACTACATGTAAAGTTATTGCGAAACCAAAAAACAAGAGGCCCCACAGGGCCTGAACCGCTCGCCTTGAACAGAACATGATATAAATAGAGTCTAAGAATGAGTCTACATTAAGCAATCTATCTCCATGGGATACATTGTCAATCCTTGAGCCCCCAAGGAGTGATAAAAATAGTCCAAGCATCATGCCTTTTCTTCAGTTGATCATAATGTAAAATGTGGAGCTCCCCTATGAAGCCCCTTGACACAACCTATGTGGATTAATCTTAGTTCCACACCTCTAGAGGGTACTGAATACAAAATTCTAATTCTTCAGCCACATGGCCAATTCCGGATCTCATAGGGAGCACAAATATTAACCCAGGCTCTCGATTTGAACAAAGTTGAATCTGACCTCCCTCGAGATGTTGTATACCAAATATGAAAGCATTCTGACTGTTGGATCTGAAGAAGATTTTTAAAGAAATTTCTTTATATTGCATTAAGTTAAAATTTGGGCTACCACAGCGAGCCCAAATATTAACCTACGGACCTGATGTGAACAAATTTGAATCTGACCCCCCTAGAGATGTTATATACCAAATATGAAAGCATTCTGACTAGTGGATCTGAAGAAGATTTTTAAAGAAATTTCCTCATATCGCACTAAGTTAAAATTCGGGCTATCAAAGGGAGCCCAAATATTAACCCTGGAAACCAATTTGAACAAACTTGAATCTGACTCCCCTAGAGATGTTGTAAACCAAATATGAAAATGTTGTATACCAAATATGAAAGCATTCTGACTGGTGGATCAGAAGAAGATGATTTTTAAAAAAAATTATCCTCCATATTGAACTAAGTTAAAATTTGTGCTTCCATAGGAAGCCCAAATATTAACCTAGGGACTTGGTTTGAACAATCTTGAATCTGCCCCTCATAACAATGATGTGTACCAAACATTAAAAGATTCTGACTGGTGGTTCTGAAGAAGAAGATTTTTAAAGAATATTGCCAATATTGCCCTAAGTTAAAAATTTGGGCTCCTGTATTGAGCCCAAATATGAACCAATGGGCTTTATTTTAACAAACTTGTATCTGACCCCCCTATGGATGCTGTATACTGAATATCAAAACATTCTGACCATTGGTCCTGAAGAAAAGATTTTTTTAATTTTTGCAAATATGCTGACTCAACATTTTTTCGATGCCCTCTACAGAACACCCTAACATAACCGATGGCATTTTTTTTTTACCACTCAATTCTACTGGCCCTAAGGATGCTTCATACCAAATAACAGTTTTCTGTTCTGTGTGGTTTGGGAAATATGGGCATTTGAAAATATTTCTATATTTAGCTCCTGGGGTTCCCATGGGGATGCTGGAATATGTTTTTTGCATGAGTCAAGTTCTTATATCCCAATAATACCACATACCGAATTTTGTTCAAATTGGATCATCGGTTCAGAAAATATAAATTTTGGGTGGGGCCAAAAATCTTACCCCTTTCATTACAAGGCCAAATATTGCTTCACGAACTTCGTTTGAACAAACATAAATCTACACCTCAAAAGGAAGCCCCATAACAATTATCAAGTCATTGTACCCACTGGTTCATGAGATGATTTTTAAAATATTTTGGAGCATTTTCCCTCACCCCGTCCCTATGGGGCTGGGCATGTTGAGTTGAAAAAAAATGCAATGTCCCTTCGGGACCATCTCTCACATAAATTTTCTCTTGAATTGGCCTAGTGGTTTTGGAGGAGAATACCAAAAACTTGGTGTTGACGGACAACGGACGTACAAGCAACGGACAGATGACAAAGTCAAGCTGAGCTAAAAAAGAATTTTCGAAGTTGAAAAAGGGGCATAACTCTGGCAAAAATTGTCGGACTGCACCCAATTCAAACTTTACCTGATTTATATATTGATACACCTACATACCAAATTTCATTTCATTTGGCCAACTATAACTAAAGTTATCATCGGGAAACTAAAGTGGGACGGATGGATGCATGCATGCATGGACAGATGGACACACAGACAGATGGATGGACACACTCACGGATGCATGCATGAACACCGGCTATTTTAATAGTACCCCCAAAAATTTTCCAGGGGACAATGAAATTTGAAAAAGATTGGGCAAGAGGTGTGGCCTGTATGCTGTGCTAATGGAATTGTTGACAATTCATATCGTCGCCTGAGTGCTAGAATGTTCTATGTCCCATAGGGGACATAGAACATTCTAGCACTCAGGCGACAATTTGCCAAATCAAAGATGGCTACATTTTTCTACGAATTCAGAAAAACTTAATACCTCCTATCTAGACATCATATCAAAGCTGTATATGAAATTCAAAAAAGATCGGGTGAGTGATGCGGCCTGTAGGGTGTGCTAATGAAGTTGTTGACAATTTATATCCAAATCCAAGATGGCAGCTAGCAGCCATGTTTTTCAACAAAATTGAGAAAAGTTTGATAGCTCCCATTTTGACATCATACGAAAGCTACATATGAAATTTGAAAAAGATTTGGTGAGAGATGCGGCCTGTGGGGTGTGCTAACAGGTTTGTTGACAATTTATATACCAAATCTAATATGGCTACTAGCAGCCATGTTTTTCAACGAAATTCAGAAAACTTTGATAGCTCCAATCTAGACATTGCCCCAAAGCCACTTATGAAATTTGAAGCTGGTCGGATGAGAGCTGCAGTCTGTGCTAAAGGAATTGTGGATGGACAGCGAAATGTACAAATGGATGATGGATCGGGAACCCATCCCAATAGCTCATACTTGACATTGTCAAATTGAGCTAAAAATGGGAGTCAGTGACACAGTAGCTTACCTTGACTTTATGCTGCATTATGAGGTTCGTCAAAATGACCATATTTGCCCATTGATACTTTTGTACGTCTTGTAACGTATGAAATCAAACAGCGCGTCGATACTTTTGTATGTCTTATGACGTATGAAATCAAACAGCGTCTTGATACTTTGTGGCCATTTGTTTTATTATTTTTTGATTTTTCAAAGTTTTAACCTCAATTCTTGTTTCTCCCGGATAGTGCCTGGGAGCACTCTCCTCCAATAATCTGTAATAAAACAAGTTTTGAATCACAAATTCAGACCACCGAAAATAATCTAGCTCTCAACCAGATAATCACGAATGTGAAAAATATCTTGTTATTTGTACTCTCCAACGTTTGACGGCGTATTTGGAAAAATGTTGAAGAAACTGAATTCCCAGTGACGTTTGAACATCAGAATAATTAAAGTCTCAAAGGGTTAATGTTGCATTCAAGTAATCCGTGTCTTAATCATTGACTTTTATTATTTATTTATTTATTGGTGTTTAACCCTTTACCTAACATGAAAAGCAGACGACACTTGCAAAAAAAATTCTTGAATAGGCCTAAAAAAATAAAAAATCTGTTTCTCAGGCCCTCCCGCATGGTCCTTTTGGCTGCCGCATGCTCCCTTTTTATAACCAATTTAAACTTAAAAAAAATAAAAATTAAATGGTTTATGTCTGATATTTTACCCAAGTTAAAAAAAATTATGAATTTGTCCCTTGAGTGCATGAAGGCTTTGCAATGCTGTAGCATTGCAAAGCCTTCTTGCACTCAAGGGATGAAATACACCACCACCCATGCTATTCTGTAGATGAGGCCTAAAACTTGAACCAAGAACATGAACGTTTGATGGTAAAGAAGTAATTACTGAAATAAAAAATAAAATAAAAAAACGCTCGCACGCATTCAATTTCACAAATAATGGCCTGAGAAACAGAAGATCTACTTTGTGTGGCCATAACTATTTTTTTTCATTTTTTGTCTCAAAAACATAGGTTATGACCCCTCATTGGAACGAGCTCGACGAGCTCGTTCCAATGAGGGGTCATAACCTATGTTTTTGAGACAAAAAATGAAAAAAATAATCAAAATTAATAGGCGATTTTTGAGAATAGCGCTGGCCGGTTTTGGCCGTTACGTTGGGTAAAGGGTTAAGGTCACATATTTTTGCACTATGCCTAATCATGACCACATGAGTATCAACTCAAGACCAGGGGTGAGCGTTAATAAGCCATGTTGCCCATTTTAGAGAGGGCTTGCACCTTCAAAGCAATGGTGACTGGGTCCTATTTTACCAGTAAAACAGAGGCTGTTTACCGCAGTGAACAGGCACTGCTTCACTTCCCGGGGTTCCCGCGGAGAATTGACTTTTGTTTGTTGTTGTTGTTACAAATGTGAGCTAATCGCAGCCAACCATGATGGAAATATGACATTCTCATCTACTCTTCATATTATCATCCGACTAAGTTTCAAGAAAACTCATCCAAAATGCAAACTGCAGAGTGTGCTGAAGAAATTAAAGATGGCTGCCATGGCAGTCATTGTGTCCAGCAGACCATGACTGGCATAGGACAGTCTTATCTACTCATCATACTGAGGACGCCGGATGAGTTTTAAGAAAATTGGTATATAAATGTGACTGCAGGGTCAATCAACACATCCTGAAATGAAAGTGTCAATGACACTGTAGCTCAACTTGTCAAGACAAAGACATGTACATGTATAGTATGTGACACAGCAATGACAAACATCTAGGTAATGACCTGATAACAAAGGTACATATTAAGTATTGTAACGGTCTGTACATAAATACTGACCGTTGCCTGTAACAAATGTATAGGTAAAGTATTGTAAAGGTGGGTGACAGTCAGATGCTGAACTAGAAAAAATCTTTGAGTCCCAGAGTGGGTCTGACTGAACCCCAAAATATTTGTTCTCATAGCACAGTGATAACAAAGGCACCCCAAAACACACTCGTTCCTGTCCCAAGGTGAAAACAAAAGTACTCAAGAAGTTTTGTGAAGATCAGTTCATAAATACGAGCTGTATAGAACTTGTGACAAAAAACTGATTGGACCTAATTTCGGTACAAAATGGCCACTGGCAGCCATCTTGAATTTTGGACCGTACCCAGAAACACTCATTCTCATCCCAAGGAGATAACAAAGGTACCCAAGAAGTTTTGTGAAGATCGGTTCATAAATACAGCCTCTACCCTGAGCCGTATTGACATGTGTGCTTACATTGTGTAAGTAGCACTGAATAAATCAAAGTTCATCTAATTTGCATAATTTCTGCACGAAAAAAAACCCCTTACAATATGTGATGTATTCCATGTTACTAAACATTCATACAAAAATTTATTAAAATCAGAACTTTCATACAGAAGTTCTATACAAAAGACTGATTGCACTAATTTTGGTGGCCATCTTGAATTTCGGACCACACCCAAAAACACTCGCTCTCATCCCACGGTGATAACAAAGGTACCCAAGAAGTTTCGTAAAGATCGGTTCATAAATACGGCCTCTAGCCCGAGCCGTATTGGCATTTGCACTTACAGTGCTGAAAGTAACCCCAAAAAACATCAAAATTAGTCTAATTTGCACAATTTACGTACGAGAAAAAAACCCGTATTATATGTGATGTATCCCATGGTACTAAACATTCATACAAAAAATTATTCAAATCAGAGCTTTCATATGGAAGTTCTGTACAAAAAACAGATTTCTGCATCGTCGGTACAAAATGGCAGCTGGCAGCCATCTTGAATTTCGGACCGCACCCCAAAACACTCGTTCTCGTCCCACGGTCATAACAAAGGTACCCAAGAAGTTTTGTAAAGATCGGTTCATAAATACGGCCTCTAGCCCGAGCCATAGCAGCTTGGCACTTACAGCTCTGAAAGTAACACTAAATAAATCAAAGTCAGTCTAATTTGCATAATTTACGCACGAGAAAAAAACCCGTATTATATGTGATGTATCCCATGGTACTAAACATTTATACAAAACTTTATTCAAATCAGAACTTTCATACAGAAGTTCTGTACAAAAAACTGATTTTTGCATCATCGGTACAAAATGGCCACTGGCAGCCATCTTGAATTTCGGACCACACCTAAAAACACTCGTTCCCGTCCCAGGGTCATAACAAAGGTACACAAGAAGTTTCGTAAAGATCGGTTCATAAATACGACCTCTAGCCCGAGCCATAGCCAATTGTTGACGTACGGACAGACGGACGGACAGACGGACGACGGGCCATGACAATAGCTCAAATTTGACTTCGTCAAAGTTGAGCTAAAAATGTGCCTAATTTCAAGAAAATTGATCCATAGATGGAACCTGGAGCCTGTGCTGAAGAAATTCAGGAAGCCAGCTGTGGCTGTAATTGTGTGGTGGCCAGGGACGTGGCCAGGGGTTTCTGATTGGGGGTGTAGGGTAGTGAATTTTCAAAGAGTGGGAGGGATTGGGAGGGGGCTTCCCCCTTCTGGTCCCTCTGCCAAGTTGGAAATTCACTAACGAGAAAACTATTGACAATAAATCCATGAAAGGGGACATAAAATTGATTCTAGTAACTGAAATGTCAACACATTTATGATAGAATTATCAGGTTATTATTATTTGGTATTATTCTGGGAACTGAATATGTGCTAAACAAATGCTCAAAGGGGACATAAAATTGATTCTAGTAACTGAAATGCCAACATATTTATGATAGAATTATCAGGTTATTATTATTTGGTATTATTCTGGGAATTGAATATGTGCTAAACAAATGCTCAAGCTCAATCATGATGTGATTTTTATACCCCCTTATTCGAAAAAATGGGGGGTATACTGGATTACATGCGTCCGTCCGTCTGTGCATCCGAGAAGATTCATAACTTTCATAACTTAAGTAAATTATTATGGAACTTGCTACGTAATAAAATTGTAACATTTCCCAAGACTAGAATGATTTTCGGTGTTGTCAGATTATTTTTTTTTTTTATTACTTGTTCACTTAGAAATTGTGTCTGTCTGAGACAAATTTTGTCTTTTCAGCCTGTACCTCTGGTATCGAATGTTGTATTGCAATGAAATTTGCCGTGAACACTGCTTATGGTATAGGCTTTAAAAAAAAGGATTCAACGATATTTCTCACATTCTCCTTTTTAGAGTTATCCCCTTTTTTGACTTAGAAATTGTAGGAAATAGACATTATTTGTCTGTTCAGCCTGTATCTCAGGTTCTGAAAATGCAATCCTGTTGGAAAATACACATTTTTTTCTATAATATTTGGTCACAGGTATGCCCACACTAGGCGGTACACCACGTGGGGGTATGCACCGGACGACAGTCCAGCTCTTGTTTTGAAGTGCATTTCGAGGATTTTTTTTATTACAAGTAAGCGAACTATAGAAATCTCGTGCCGATTGACATCAAGCACACTTATGAAGCTCGATATTGCATACACTGTAGTTGTAAATAGTAACAGTTAGAATTTTTGTCGATTTGAAATTGAGTTGGAATTTTCGGAAGTAAAGGAGACAACAGCAACGCCAAAGCAGCTCTAAAATCTGGATAGATGGAATTTCCAAGTACTCATGACTTGCCCTCCGACATTCCAACTAGAGGAAATTTTGGCCAGGATAGGGGGTGGGGGACACCCCTCCCCCCACACCCCCTCTTGCCACATCCCTGGTGGTGGCCAACTGTGATCAAAACATGGCGTTCCTAAATTGGTATGAATCTAAACATGCATATGAAATTTGGTGATGATCAGGAAAGAACTGTGAGCTCCAGCCTGTGCTTGGTGAATTGTGGCAGAATTGTGACAGAATCGAAGATGGCTGCCAACACTTACCAAAATATGACATATTCATCTCAAGCCAGAAAATAAGCAGACTGTCATCTGCAAAATGAGGCCCCCTGAGGTTGAATTTAGTGATGCTACACTGCACAGCAGGATAGCATCACTAAATTTACCCACTGTGAACCTCAATCTGAATTGGGGTCTCAAAACTAAACAGAAAGAGGTACCCAGGGGATAAATTGGCCCACTGTATGGGATAGCATCATCACATTCACCATCTGGGGACCTCATTCTGCAAATGTCAGATTGCTTATTTTCAGGCCTGATTCATCTACTCATCAAACTAAGTCATCTTGCAAACATTTAAAGAAAGTCAAGCATAAAGATGGGGTGTACCCCGTGTTGAATGAAATCCAAGATGGCAGCTAGCCATGACCATAATAGGATGTTTCCATCTGGGTGTGAACCATAACACAAAATTTTGTAATGATCAGAAAAGAACTGGCTGTAGCCCATGCTGAATGAATTGTGGACAGCGATCTGTAGAATTCTGAGTGAGTGGCTAACCATACCCACAATAGGATGTTCTTGTCTACTCATCATATGCCACATCATAAGAAAATTGATGCACAAATGCAACCTGCAGCCTGTGCTGAAGACATCCAAGATGGCTGCCAGGGCTGGAGGCAGACCGTGGCCATAATGGGACATTCTCTTCTCGACATGAACCTGAACATGCATATGATGTTTCATAAGGATAGGCAGTGCCAGAAATGAACAAAATTGATGGGTGCAGTTTTAAGCTCCCGCGAAATCAGACGAGAGTAATTTGCACCCATAAAATGTTAGTACATGAATTTTTGAGGGAATACTGTCACCAAACACCAGAAACCTTAACCCTTTGAACCTCAGCGACTGCTTTTCCAACCAGGAGCATGACACGTTATAACGTCATTAAATAGGATGGATGTTCAGTAAATACGGAGCCCAAATATTAACCCAGGCTCTTGAATTGAACAAACTGGAATCTGCTCCCCCTAGAGATGTTGTATACCAAATATGAAAGCATTCCGATTGGTGGATCTGAAGAAGATTTTTTAAGAAATTTCCTCATATTGCACTAAGTAAAAATTTGTCTACTATAGCGAGCCCAAATATATACCTAGGGATCTGATTTGAACAAACTTGAATCTGACCCCCCCCCCCCCCCCCCCCTCCCCCCCCTAGAGATGTTGCATACCAAATATGAAAGCATTCTGACTGGTGGATCTGAAGAAGATTTTTAAAAATTATCCCCCATATTGAACAAAGTTCAAATTTGGGCTTCCATAGGAAGCCCAAATATGAACCTAAGGACTTGGTTTGAACAATCTTGAATCTGACCCTCATACCAATGATGTATATCAAACATTAAAAGATTCTGACTGGTGATTCTGAAGAAGATTTTTAAAGCATATTCCCTATATTACCGGGCTTCTTCCTATATTGAGCCCAAATATGAACCAATGGGCTTTATTTTAACCAACTTGTATCTGACCCCCCTATGAATGCTGGATACCGAATATCAAAAGATTCTGATGATTGGTTCTGGAGAAAAGATATTAAATTTTTGCAAATATGCTGATTCAGCCTTTTTTTTCGATGCCCATTACAAAACACCTTAACATAACCGATGGCAATTGTCTTTTACCAATCAATTCTACTGGTCCTAAGGATACTTCATACCAAATAACAGCTCTCTGTTCCGTGGGGTTTGGGAAATATGGGCGTTTGAAAATATTTCTATTTTTAGCTCCCAGGGTTCCCATGGGGGATGTGGGAATTTTTTTTTTTTGCATGTGTCAAGTACTTTGGTTCAAACCGAACCATCGGTTCAGAAAATAGAAATTTGGGTGGGTCCAAAAATCTTACCCCTCCCATTACAAAGCCAAATATTGCTTCACGAACTTCGTTTGAACAAACTTGATTCTACACCTCAAAAGGAAGCTCCATAGCAAATATCAAGTCATTGCACACACTGGTTCATGAGAAGATTTTTAAAAATATTTTTGGAGCATTTTTCACCCACTCCCCCCCTATGGGGCAGAGCATGTTGAATTGAACAAAAATGCAATTCCCCTTCGGGACCATCACTCACACAAACTTTCAATTGAATTGGCCCAGTGGCTTTGGAGGAGAAGACCAAAATATGGTGTTGACGGACAGAGAGCGATGAGATTAGCGCAGCTTGACTTTGTCAAGATGACCTAAAAATCTTTGGAACTCCCTGCTACAGACCTGCTGTCTTGAGAGGGTTAAATTAAAGACATGCACACAGGAATCAGATAAATGTTTTCCAGCATAGAAAAGGTTCATTCAACATGAAATCAGTAGAGAAAGAGTCCATCATGAGAGAAAAAAATCTTTGGAAAAAAACACACTGAAGTCAAGAGAGGGTTAAATTAAAGATATTCAGACAGGAATCAGGTCAATTTTTTTTCCAAGGAACCAGAAAAAAATACATCTACAGTATTGAAAGAGTTTTTTGTTTGTTCATGGCATCAATAAAAATATTTGGAACCCACACTGCATTCTTGAGAGGGTTAAATTAAAGACATGCATACAGGTATCAGCTGTTTTCCAGCATTGAAATGGTTCATTAAACATAAATAAAAATCTTTCTAAAACAAACAAAAGTCCCCCCACAGAACTGAGATTGTAATAACAAGATCCAATGTTCATAACAGAATTTTTGTTAATTTAAGAACACAATATGTCAATCAAAAATTTCTGTGAATGAAATTCCCCAGGGATAAAACTACTGCAAAAATGGGGACTCGTCATTTTTTCAATACCCTCTACCAGGCACCCAGATTGAACTGGTGGCATTTTTTTTTTCAACAAATCCCTCCTTCTGGTCCTAAGGATGTTTCATACCAAATATCAGTTCTCTGTTCCTTCTGGTTTGGGATATATGGGCTTTTGAATTTTTTTCTGTTTTTAGCCCCTGGGGTTGTCACAGGGGTGTGAAAAATTTTTTTTTAGGCATCATTACTTAGGACCCACTTAAAATACATGCCAAATTTGGTTGAAGTTGGCCCACCGGTTCTTGAAATAGAAATTTTGGGTGGCGCCAAAAATCTTACCCCCCCCCCCCCCCATTACAAAGCCAAATATTGCTTCACTAACATCGTTTGAACAAACTTGATTCTACTCCGCAAAAGGAAGCTCCATAGCAAATATCAAGTCATTGTACACACTGGTTCATGAGAAGATTTTAAAAATATTTTGGAGCATTTTCCCCCACTCCTTCCCTATGGGGCAGAGCATGCAGAGTTGAACAAAAATGCAATGCCCCTCCGGGATCATCACTCACACAAACTTTCACTTGAATTGGCCCAGTGGCTTTGGAGAAGACCAAAACATGGTGTTGACGGATGACAGACGACGGACGGAGAGCGATGAGATTAGCTCAGCTTGACTTTGTCAAGATGAGCTAAAAATTCCGATAGGATCACCGATCTAATGTCGAGTTGTGGCAGCACAAAATTGGGTTTAATTATTATCAACTTATCATCCAGAAACCAATTGTTTACAATTTACTGTGAAGGGTCACTGTGACCTTGACCTTTGACCTAGTGATTTCGAAATAAATAGGGCTCTTTCTTGCACCAATGCCAACCTACCTATGAAGTTTCATGAACATAGGTGGAACCATTGTCAAATTATCATCTGGAAACCAATTGTTTACAATTTATTATGTTCAAGGTCACTGTGACCTTGGCCTTTGACCTAGTGAGTCCAAAATAAATAGTGGTCTTCCACTCATCTAGGCCAAGTTTCATGAATGAGGGTCAAACCATTATCAACTTATCGTCCAAAAACCAGTTGTTTAGGATTTACTATGTTGAAGGTCACTGACCTTGATCTTTCATTTGGCAAGTCCAAAATAAATAGAGTTCTTCCTCGCACTGATGCCAACCTACCTATGAAGTTTCATGAACATGGGTCGAAACATTATCAAGTTATCATCTAGAAACCAATAGTTTTGATTTACTATGTTCAGAGTCACTGTGACCTTGACCTTTGTCCTAGTGAGTCCTAAATAAATAGGGTTCTTCCTCTCATGAAGGCCAACCTACATATGAAGTTCCATGAATGTGGGTTGAACTGTAGTCAAGTTATCATCTAGAAACCAATTGTTTACAATTTACTCTTTTCAAGGTCACTGTGACCTTGACCTTTGACCAAGCAAGTCCAAAATTAATAGGGTTCTTCCTCTCACCGATACCAACCTACCTATGAAGTTTCATGAACATGGGTTAAACCATTATCAAGTTATCATCCGGAAACCAATTGTTTACGCCTGCCCAAAAGCCCGAAATCCCGCCTACCATTCATCAAACTATAAGTCGAGTTTGACTTCGTCACAACTGGACTAATAAAATTCTTCCTCTCACCAAGGCCAATCTACATATGAAGTTTCATGAATGTGGGTTCAACCATAGTCAAGTTATCATACGGAAACCAATTGTTTACGATTTAGTATGTTCAAGGTCACTGTGACTTTGACCATTGACCTAGCAATCCAAAATAAATAGGGTTCTTCCTCTCACCGAGGGCAACCTACCTATGAAGTGTCAAGAATGTGGGTTGAACCATTATGAAGTTATCGTCCGGAAACCAATTATTTACACCCACCCACCATTCATCAAACTATAAGTCGAGTTTGACTTCCTCACAACTCGACTAAAAATAATTTAGCACTCAACTGGTTAAAATTCTCACACTGTTGGGGCCAAATTTGTGAAATTTATATTTTTTTAAAATAAAAAAATACCAAGTTACACTATCGGTTCAGTTATTGTATTTTTTGTAAATTTGCACGAAAATGGTCTTTTAGACGATTTTCATGAAAATTTCTAGAAATAAAATTCTACATTTGTACTTGAATTCTCTGAAATCAGCCAGTTTGCTGACATTTCTCACTCCTGTTAAAAGCAAACAAAATCGATTCACAAAAAGATGACGAAAAACCACTTCTTCACAAAACACAAGACTACACAGGATTTTCTATACTTTTTCAGGTCTGGTAATCTCCTTTATTATTATAAAATCTTATATGTAATTACCTTGACTTTCAAACAACCCAAAGCCATCAGCTTGACTCTTAAACTTAATCAAACCCACAGCAAAGTTCAACATGGTGACCCATGGATAAAAACAACTTCACTTGAATATCCATTTCATTTTTTATTCAATCAATATGTCTTCATTAGAATCATTCTGAACAATACATTTGCAGTAATTACAATGTATCTCATTTTCATCACTGTAACATAATCTATCAACCGAACTGTATCAACTGCAGTTCTGATGGCCAAATTTTGAATCAGATATAAACAAAAATATGAACTTATCACATTTGCATCATGATATAAATATTTTAGTTTTCACTGTTTTCAGAAAACAACAAAAATTTATTCTAAAATAACTAACTGTAGAAAAGTTTTGCTACTTATTTTGAAATAGATTAGGCCAAACAAAATTAAATAATTGATTCTCAGGCATTTTTTATTTTTATTTTTTATTCCTAAAGGAACAGTCGCCGATGCCTAAAATCCAATTTTGAGAGTCTAAAATTAAATACTAGAGCTTCGATGTTGATTTCGCAGATAGGTTTTTTTTTTTTTTTTTTAAAAACCATTACACAACACCAAATCAACAGAGAACTAAAATGGAGAACAAAAATAAGGAGTTTTTTAACCCTTTACCTAACAAATCGCGCGCATCTGCCTGCGTAATATGCAAATTCAGCAGTTGAAAAAATATTTTTCAAAACATTTCAACAAAACCGTATCATGTGACCCCTCATTGGAACGAGCTCCTTGAGCTCGTTCCAATGAGGGGGTCACATGATATGGTTTTGTTGAAATTTTTTGAAAAATTTAAAAAAATGATATTTAAAATAATTAATTTTGAAATCGTCTGTGTTGGGTAAAGGGTTAACTGATTGAGTGCTTAAGGAGTTTTTTTGACTGATTGAGTGCTAGAGGCCACAATCAGACCTTTCAAAAATATGAGGGTACCAGTGCAAAAGTAACATTTTCCTTACCCACTTTCGTATTCAGTTAAATGTAAATAATAGTTTGTATATACAAATTTGTTCTATTACAAATTATTGGAGAGTGCCTGTTGGTACTCTCCAATAATTTGTAATAAAACAATTTTTGATGAACAAAATCAAACCACCAAAAATAATCTAGTCCTCAATCAATTACATAAATATTCATTTTGCATACAAATGAGAATCATGTCGCCTTTCGCGAAGAGAATAACAATACTGTATCAATGTATACGATATAATGCATCACAATGTGATACAGTGGAGTCCACTTAATTGGATATCTTTCAATTGTAAATCCCTGTTAATTGAATATAATTTTCAAACACAAAACCATTTACCATACCTTCAGTACAAATTTGATCTGTTAATTGCATATGGGTTGTAGAGTAAACTACTGTTAAATGTATATAAATTTTTTTAATATGTTTAAAAAATTACTGTGACACGCACCGAATTCCCCTTATTTATCAACCTTTTTGACCTCACTGCATCCAATACAGGCATTTATTCTATTATATTTTGTTTGACAGAGCTCTATGAGCTCTGTCAAACAAGATATAATAGAATAAATGCTCAGTTTACCTCCAGAACACAGGAAACTGACCAAATCCTTGTTAATTGTATACTCCTGTTAATTGAATAATTTTCACTGGCAAAGTGGATATTCAATTAAGAGGATTCTACTGTACTGGTAAAATCACATGGTAGTTTTGTCCATTTTGAATTTTGCCTCCGAAATAAAGACGAACGCGGGCTGAAAAAAACGAAAGTGCCGGTGCCTGAGAATCAAAAGATTAATTTGCTTTAGCCTTATAATAATACTCTGTATTTTTTTTTGTTGGTAACTTGATAAAAACAGCACCTCAGTTTTCTTTATTTTTGTTTCATTTTTCAAAGGTAATAGTTTGTGTATTGGGGTTTAATATTATTATTATTTATTGGTGTTTAAGGTCACATATTTTTGGTATTGGGGTTTAAGGACCCTTTCAACAGCCAGGGTCACATCATGTCAGACAGTTTTACGGGTGGAAGTAGTAGGAGTACCAGGAAAGAACCATAGTTATTTATTTATTGGTGTTTCAGGTCACATACTTATGCACAATGGCTAATCATGACCATGACGGTTTTACGGGTGGAGGAAGCCGGAGTACCCAGAGAGAACCACCAAGCAACAATGAGCAGCTGCCAGCTCCCCAACATCTGAACTCAGCACTGCAGCACAGACAGGGTTAGATTGGTTGAAGACATACGCACCGTCGACGTGCAGTATGCCTCAGTACACGGCGTCATGGTGCCCCCATGTGGACAATCAGGGTTAAGTGCCTTGGCCAAGGACACAACACAGGAGTTCGAGTCTATCGCTCAGACGGTCACCCATACGAGGACTAACCTGGCTCGATGTTGCTTAACTTCGGTGATCTGACGAGAACCGGTTACCACAATGCCACCGCACCCCCTGGAAAGAACCACTGAACTGAACTATCCAACTTATGTACTGCAGAGTCGGCAGTAGATGAAGGCAGATGCACCTTTGAGGTGTAGCATGTCTAAGTACACAATGCCGCCACGTGGGCAATCAGGATTTAGTGTTTTGCCAGGATTAAACTGCTAATATTTCAGGTGTACAGTCTAACGCTCTATACTCCCTTTCAAAGGTAATTTATTACATATCTGTTCTATAAAATGGCCATCTACAGCAACACAAAACCATGTGGAAAATGAAAATCTGTTCCACACACTTGTGGATAAGAAATTGTTGCAGACTATTTTTAAATAGAAGCAAAATTTCACTGGAATTTTCTGCAAATCGTGCACTGCAATTACAATTTGAATCCCAGTGATAGCTAAAAAGCATCCCCTGAGTAGGGCTGTCACGATTTTTTTTCCACTCTGGCACACGAGCCATATCGATTAACCTATTCACATGTAGATGTCGTTCTGTGTGTATCCAAGCATATCACAAATGTGATAAATTTCAAAGTTTGAACTCGGAAGTAAAAATAGCCTTTTACAGTCAAAGCAAAATAGTTATGTCACAACAAAAACCAACAAAGAATTCTTATCAAATTACAACCTGGTCAAACTTCTCTATCGGTCTTCCTGCCCACAATTCGATTCAAAATTACCCCCAATGATTTTATTTGTTCCAATTCCCCAAAATTATCATGGAGACCTGATGATAGAAACTACACAGAATGACACACGCATGAAAATGGGTTAATCGATATGGCATGAGTGCCAGCGCAGAAGGATAAAACGAGAGGTAGCAGGCCAACAGTTTTATCCTTCCGTGACAACACAAGTGCCATATCAATTAACCCATTCACATGTGAGTGGCATTCTGTGTTTATTACATGCCTTCACTCTATAAAAACAGTTATTAGAAAGACACTCAGCAATTCATTTGACAACTCTCAACAAAAAGAACACATTTTATCGCCAACCAAATTTGCGTACTCATACTCTTCTTCTTCTGGATATTCATTATACACTTCATATATCGACTCTATTTCTTCTTCACTATTTTTGAACACATTAAACTCGTCATATCCTTCAATTTTAGACATTTTATATAGTTATTTTGCAATCAGTTCAGTTTCTGGTGGTCAATCGTCTGCTCAACAATTTCCGTTTGGAACATGTGTGCGAAATGGATTTTCATTTTCCGCATGGTTTGGTGTTGCTGAAGATGGGGAGATTTCACAGAACAGGCATGTGATAAAACTACTTTGATTCAGTTCTGGAATACTCCACTTGACAATTTTCAAACTAACATGGTTTAGAAATAGTTGATTGTGTTACAATGATTAACCCTTTATCCAACACACATATCAAAATTTATCATTTTAATTTTAGTTTTTTATTAACTTTTTCAAAAAATTTCAACAGAACCATATCATATATGACCATCTCATTGGAACGAGCTTGATGAGCTCTTCCAATGAGAGGGTCGCATGATATGGTTGTGTTAAAATTTTTGGAAAAATTTATTTTTTTCAAATGCTTAATTTGTAAATTACGTGGGCAGATGTGGCCGATTCGTTAGGTAAAGGGTCAAACAGGGAAAAGAAGAATGCTCTTCATTTTAACTAAACTCTGAAGACATTAGAGAACTTGCAGAAATTTGTTGGAACAATTTTTCTATTCCCTTGACTTTGACGCAATGAAACCAACACGGAAATGGAATGATCAATACAATCCGATCTGAACACCTGATCTGGTACATTCTGTGCAGCTTATTATAATAAAAGTAATAAACAGCTATACCATTAGCGCATGATATGCCCGTTATTAATTACAAGAGGGAAGCACACAATATGAGTATACATGTGTACTTGTCACCATCAGGTTTTTTATATTCTTGTACAATAATCATTTATATTCTTGTACAATAATCATAACCAACAACATACTGTGTTTATTAATTTGGAAATAAATTATTTGAATTTCATGTATATATCTTATGTCTATAGAGATAACTTCAAGAAAAAATTGTCCGACATGTGGAAAATTACCTATATTTTGATGAAATAAAGTCCCATAACTCTGGAATGACAAATCGGACTGCAACACAAATCGAAAGGGAGCTTCCTTCCATCAACATATACTTTCCACCAACAAATCACTAAAATTGCTCTGAGCATTTTTGAGTTATTGTACGACGTGTGGACGGACAGAGAGACAGCAAACGACGACCGTTTTTTTCAAAACGGGCATATAAAAAGAGAACTAAATTGATCTGGCTCATCACATCTGCAGTTAATTCAACTCAGTTAGAGATACATATCATTGTACCATCAGAGCTCCTGATTCAACTAATACAGGCCCTATATTTATTTTTTGGAGGTTAAGGCCACATATTTCTGCACAATGGCTAATCGTAAATGCAACATGGATATAAAGTCAAGTTCAACCAATTTTGCCCTTTTAGAGGACTTCCACTCCAAGCATTGCTAACCAGGTCCTATTTTACAAGTAAAACAGAACTTCTTTACCACAGGTCCTATTTTACAAGTAAAACAAAACTTGTTTACCACAGTAAACAAGCACTGCTTCACTTCCCGGGGTTCCAATGGGGGCAGGCCCTGTAGATTGGTTTAATTTGGGCATAATTGAAACAACATTTTTTTTTAAATACCATCTGATAGCTGCATTTGGTAAAAGAGGTAAAAACATATCCGTAGGGTTTCAAATTTATTTCTGATGCATTTTTGCTAAACTCCAATAAGTTTTAAGGCCTGTTAGTATCCTGTCCAGAGCTCTGAATCATACAAACTTTTGATTCAAGAAAGCATTAAATTTCCTTTTTCACAATAATCGTGAATAACAACAAAAACAATTGCATACTAACAACAAGACGTTATTTCATCTGAATGTATATGATTTGTGTATTAATTTATTGGTGTTTAACCCTTTGCCCAACGCAGACGATATCAAAATTTATTATTTTAAATATCCTTTTTTTAAAAATTTTTTCAAAAAATTTCATGAAAACCATATCATGTGATCCATCATTGGAACGAGCTCGATTTAGGGCTATACTGCGCCTATAACACTGTTATTAAGTAAAGTTTAGCAAACCTTTTGGGCAACTCATTTTCTGATTACCCTCTGTGTGGAGTTTTTATGCCTGAGAAATAAAGGAAAGCTGATGTTTATGATTGTTGGAGCCAATGTTGATTTGAGTAAACCAGAATTCAGTAACTTATTTCATGAGCTTCTTTCATCAAGTCATTAACTCCTTGCATTCTGCAGCGGATATTCCTGTCAAGGACAGAAATTCTCTTGCCACTGAAATAAGCGAAATTTGGGCACATTTCATCAAATTTTCCCCATGTAAACTAAATGGATTTTTTCACCAATGACTTCTTAAGAATAATATGGATGAATTTTTCATCAAATCTAGTCATGGCTGCTTCACAGCAGCCATGGGTATATTTAATGAAAAATATCTTGAAAATACTCAGTGGGTTAAGAGTTAATGCTGTGTTGTAATTCTGTTAGAAAAAAGCTCATGGAACACTTTCCAACCATATCATGACGGTTTAAATAAAAACCTCTCGTGACATCACTGACACTTGGACACTTTCGAATGTGACAATTTTACAAATGCAAAATAAAAACCCATGTACAGTACAGTACACCATGTCTGGTTTCATCAGTAAAACAGAGTTTGTTTACCACAGTAAACAAGCAGTACTTTACTTCCCAGGGTTCTCATGGGGCAGTTACACCCAGTTACATGAACATAAAGCAGCTCAGTGAATTTGTGCTCTATAACATGTCTGTCTCAAAGGCACCTCTTGTGTCGTCAATGACACTTCGAGACTTTCGAATGTGACATATTTACAAACACAGAATAAAAACTCAAGTGCATTCATTTATTGTTTGGGGTCACATATCTCTTCACAATGGCTAATCGTGACTGCAACATTGAGATAATCCAGTGAATCGGTTAAACCCATGTTGCCCATTTTAGAGGACTTCCACTACAAGCATTGGTCACTGGGTCCTATTTTATCAGTAAAACAGAGCTTGTTTACCACAGTAAACAAGCACTGCTTCACTTTCCATTGTCTTAAATTTTTAAAGATCTTCCATCATATAATAAACAAATTATCACAACAGCCAATTAAGCTGGTTCATCATTCACCATCTTGATGAGATGAGATCAGCCGGGCTAGATTTGATGAAAAAACATTATGCCGAGAGCATCATGTTTGATCTGGCTTATCTGGTTTTATCAGCTTTGAGGAATCCTTCGACAAAGATCAAATAATGATTGTTGTAATAATTTGTATTTTATGGTTCTGGAAGAATAAACAAATTAATGCCGCCACACAAATTGCTTCCCAATAATCAGAGCCAGGAAGAGGCATTATTTCAATCCATTCACAACAAAAAGCACACAAAAACCAGTTTAGACCACTTAAAGTAGATCTTCTGTTTCTCAGGCCATTATTTGTAAAATTGCATGCGGGTGAGCAATTTTTTATTTTATTTTTTATTTCTGTAATTATTTCTTTGCCATCAAAAGTTCATGTTTTTGATTTATGTTTTAGGCCTCATAATCTACGGAATAGCATGGGTGGTGGTGTATTTCGTCCCTTGAGAGCAAGAAGGCTTTGCAATGCTAAAGCATTGCAAATCCTTTTTGCACTCGAGGGACGAATTTATCAATTTTATTAACTTGGGTAAAATATCAGACATAAACCATTTAATATTTATTTTTTTAAGTTTACATTGGTTATAAAGAGAGAGAGCATGAAACAGCCAAAGGGACAATGTGGGAGGGCCTGAGGAACAGATTTTTAATTTTTTCAGGCCTTGTAAGTACACATTCTGCCAAGGTTTAATGAGTAGTCAATTAAAGAAGTTTCCAGGACTTCACAGCATCTTTTCAAGGGTTTCCAAGGGACAAGTGATGACAAATGCTAGGATTCTCAAAAGACTTTCTAAGGCACCAACAATAGAGCACCCCTCCAAGAGCTGCATCCAGTTATTTATTTATTGGTGTTTAAAGTCACTTATTTCTGCACATATGGCCCAACGTGACTGCAACATGGAGATCAAGTCAAGTCCAGCCAATCTTTTATAACCACGTTGCCCATTTCAGGGGACTTCCACCCCAGAAACGGGTTACCGGGTCCTATTTACCAGTAAAACTGAGCTTGTTTACCACAGTAAACAATCACTGCTTCACTTCCCAGGGTTCCTAAAGAGAAGCCCAGTTACATGAACATACAAAAAGCTCAGTGTATTTGTGATCCAGATTTCCTGTTCTGTTTTCATATAGCAATACCATCCACCATCTATTACTGGGATTTCATTCTATTCAGCAGGCATTCTATCACGAAGAGAAGATCCATTCCCGAAATATTGTGGTAATGAAAAGCAAGCTGAATATTACTGCAAACGGTAGTGTTTTAAAAAATTTTTAGCCAGCAAAATTTGTTCACAAGTCTTTGCTTATTACAATTTATGGAAGTGGGTCAAATCGCAGTCTTCCATAAATAGTAACAGGACAAATCCATGCAGATTAAAATATTCCACCACAAAAATAATTTAACTCTTAACCCCTCCCCACCCCCCCAAATATTTTCAAGATGTTTTTCATCATATCTAGTCATGGCTGCTATGAAGCAGTCATAACTAGATTTGATGAAAAATTCATCTAAATTTAACTCAAGAGATCACTGGTGACAAAATCCATTCATGTTGCGGAGATAAAATTTGATTAACTATGCTCTTATTGTACTTGTTTCGGTGCCAAGAGAAATCCTGTCCTGGGTGAGAATATCCGCCAGCAACATGTAAGGAGTTAAAGCACATCCACAGAATATGAAACCTTTATGTTAAGGTACATGCACATCATAGTAAAGACTAAATTAAGTAATTAATTAAGTAAAAAACTGAAGGCATCCAGCACTCAACCATTTAAGGGTTTTCAAGAAAGAAATGCTTCAATATTCAAGGAATGTCTAGGTCTTTAGCAAGGGATTCTAGAATCCAGGAACCATGAGAACCCTGTTGTTTAAATATGTTTTCAAGGATTTTCTGACATTTTTTTCCCCGCGAATGTTATTTCCTAACACTTTCAAGGGCCTGAAATTTCAGCATGTTTAACCCTTAGGGGTCTTGAGATTTTATATATTTTTTCTATACTTTCAATAGCCCACATACTGTGATTTTGCAGTTGTTTCTAAGCAAGTCACGCTTGCCATTATAGGCAGCCAAGACTTGCAGAGAAACAACCGCCAAGGCACTTTGAATGTAACTTGGAAGTTTACCTGAAGACTGCATGTTGGAGAATCAGTTTTGTTGCAGACATAGTGATTTAAGTCAGAATTAGGCCTTTAAGTGTTAAGCACTAGTAAACATTCTGGTCAATGTACACTCTAAAATAATGAAATTCTAATTTTTTCTTCATTCTTTGGAAACAAAGCTAAAAATCCCTCATTAAAACAAGGTTGTCTTCATAAGAGGTCAAAAGCAAAATTTTGGAATGAGATAAAAATTGTAGAGTAGTTTTATACATATGGCATGAATTATACAACTGTGTTCCAAAAAATAACACAAAGAGGTGTACCAAACAAGAGGTATACATGAATTATTAGGGCTGCACGATATTCTAAACTGAATACTGGTATCGGTATTCCAAAAAATACTGTGATATACCGGTATATCGATAGACTGATCAGGTATCTGAACATACATATACCACAATCGGGACTTGAGCTATCACAGTGGAACGAATTAGCATGCCTTCATGATACAGTTCAAAAAACCCTTTATTATTTTAAATATTATTTTATTGCTTTTTCCAAACATTTCAACAAAACCATATCATGTGATCCCCTAATTGGAACGAGCTTGAGAAGCTCGTTCCAATGAAGGGTCACAGGAGATGGTTTTGTTAAATTTTTTGGAATTTGCTAAAAAAATTTCACATGCTGAATTTATTTTTTATGGCGCGGGCAGATGCAGTCGATTCGTTGGGTGAAAGGATAAGATTATTCATTCGGGATTACAGTGAAAACTCAAGACGTCTTGAAAATTAAGTTGTGGGGAAATAAATAATGACGATAAACTGATATTTTGGTGATTACACCGGTATTCAATCGATACTGCTTTGAATATCGGTTTATTGACATACCGTGCAGCCCTATGAATTATGCTCTTAATAATTCTATCCTCATTCACTTTCTGAATCTGGGAATACTATATAGCAACAAAGGCAAATATCCAGCTGATGAACAGATGATAGAATGCAGCATTTCTGAATTATAGCACAGGCCTGGAAGTTTTCATCTTGTAAATCACCACAAAAATTAATTTTACAAGCTGAAAGATGCTTTTAAGTTTCACTCATAAACTGACAACCACATTCTTAGAACTCTGCTAAACACTATTCACGTGGAGAAGTTGGTTGCTGGCTGCCTTGACTGCCAGACTGTCCCTGCATCTGAGCCTGTATTGCAGCTGCCTGTGATGTAAACCCAAGTCCGATACCTCTATGAGTATGTGTAGTCATTCTAGCAAATTCATACTCCTTATCTAATCTACTGAAAAGTTCTGCTTGTTGTTTACGTTTCTCTTCTGTCAGTGTTTCATCTGATCCCTCTTCCTCCTCTCCTTGTTTTATACCCATGAGCTTTTTGAATTTTGCTGCAACTTTGCCGTCTTGATCAGAATTGAAAGCTGTACCCTGCCACTGTACATCCTACAAATATAGAAATTAGTAATCCACAATCAGGCCTGCTGTTTTCAAAATTATGCGTAATCCATTTATTGTTCTTCTAGTCTGATCTTTGGTAATTTATCATTCATTCCCCTGTACCTGATTCAGATAACCCATTAGGTAGCCTAAATATATATGTATCTCAATTATTCTGATATATGAACTGTTACATCATAGCCAAGTTATTGCTCCAGGCCTGGCATTCTGAAAAATGCAGGAGGGCAAAAAATCGCTCTCCTCAATCAGCTTAGGAGAGCAATTAGCTTTACACAGAATTTTAAGTATCCAATTGAACGAACTCATTGAAACTGAAACCAACAGACTACATCAGTGATTTTATTAACTTTACTAAGGTAAAGCGAAATCTCTTAGACATCTAGATGTCTCACTCAACAACAGAACACACACTTGACAAGACCTGTGTGTGTACCCAGACCTGTTGTCCAAGAAAGTCATACGCCTACCACTACCACCTTCAACCCCCCCCCCCCCCCCCCCCCCCAAGGGGGGTTGAAGGTGGTAGTGGTAGGCGTATGACTTTCTTGGACAACAGGTCTGCTTGAATCTACAGTCACATTCTGGTGCAAGTGCTTCAAGTGACAGGATAGTAGTAATGGTAGTATATTATAGTGTCAATATTCCTTGAATAATTACCCCTCAAACTGTGATGTCAGTTGTTGAACTTGAAACTGACAGAAAAAAATATTGCTGAGACCCATTTTGCTTCAAATGATTGCAACTGTGTTTGGGTATGGTTGCAGCCATTACCTTTTACCACTAAACCACTTTCAAAATGAAATTACGTGATGTTATGTGACTTCGAAGTTAAATTACATTTTTGCTTTACAACAAAAATTTAATGTGAGCATAATACATGTAATCTTAATCATCCCAGACCAAAATATTTAGGAGGGCAATTTTTCGCTCTCCTTAATTCTTTCAGGAGGGCAGTAAGGAGAGCTAAAAAATCGCTCTCCTGAAATTGCCAAGCCTGTTGCTCCTATGGACAATATCCTGATGAATAGAGATGGATCCTTAGGAACAATAATGAGGCTATGTTGCAGCAATTCAGATACAAACTAGTTGCAATTATAGCCTAATACTGACATGGGCTAGTATGCTGCAGAAGAGTTCAGAATCCATAGTCACTATATGTGACAGTCAGGAATTATTGCCATTTCCTGATTTTGTATCTATGTTATATCTTAAGATGATCAATAGTTTAAAAAAATTTAGTGTGACCCGGGCGAGAATTTGGCATGACCTATTCTAAGGTGGCGTATTTTTCATTATAGGTAACTTCCATGCGGCCGTTCGATTCAAATTGACGGGCCTGCACAATCAAGTTTTCAAACCACAAGTTAACATGCTTCTGCAAACCCTTTCAACAGGCAAAGCCATATTGTGTCAGACAGAAAGAAAAAGCCAGAATACCCAGAGAAAACCACTGCCAGAAACCAACTTTTACCATTTTTTTATAGTAACAGTCCTGTGAGACTGACACTTTCCATATCCCCCTACCAACTTTTCTGTCTATAACATGCATAAAATGAGCAATTCATCACTGCGCTTTTGAAATGTCAGATACCAAGTCTTTCAAGATTTTACAGGAGTCAAAAAACTTATTATCTACCATATTTCATGACCACAGAGGGACAAAATCGGTATGTAGGTACTTTTTTGCATTATTTTCAATTGGAACAGCATCTGAAACAGCTTGGAGGTCGAACACGAGAAATTCCGATGTATCTGACAATTCAAAACCATAGCTGGTCCTCAAAGAAGGTATATGACTTTTGTACAACATTACAGAATGAAAATCGCCCTGTTTCTGCTATTTTAATGACCTTTCACATGAGAAACCTGTGTTCTGAAATTCTCAATAAAATACATCTTTTCCTTGTTTTGCAGCTTTTCAATAAGTAAAAAGGTCAAGAAAACATTCTGTCGGGTCCTCTCAGTATGGGTTTGTTTATGGAGTTCATACATGAAAGCTATTCATTACATCTTATATAATTAATTATTAAGGCCCCACAAAGTATCTCTTCTGTTTATCAGGCCATTTTTTGTAAAATTGCATGTGGGCAAGCGTTTTTTTATTTTATTTTTTATTTTTGTAATTATTTCTATTCCATCAAAATCATTCTTGGTTTGTTTTATGTTTTAGGACTCATAATCTACAGAATAGCATGGATAGTGGTGTATTTCATGCCTTGAATGCAACAAGGCATTGCAGTGCTAAAGTATTGCAAAACCTTGTTGCACTCGAAGGACAAACTTATAAATTTTATTAACTTGGGTAAAATATCAGAAATCACTTTTTAACTTTATTTTTTTATTTTAAGTTTGCATTGGTTATAAAAAGAGAGCAGGCGGCAGCCGAAATGACCATGTGGGAGGGTCTGAGAAACAGATTTTTAACTTGTTTAGGCCTGACACAAACAGTACTATGAAAGCATTTTGGATTTTATACTCCATTAATTAATGCTGGTGGGCCTTGCCTATCCAGCATTATGTGATGGAGTATGACACCATATACAGAAGAACCTAGGCACTACATGATTACATAAGCATTGCAGATTTCATACATCATTAAATAATGCTGGAGGGCCTTGCTTATCCCACACAGAAGAACCTAGACACTACTTTACGACAACACTAAATAACAACACTAAATAATGCTGAAGGACCTTGCCTATCTGGAATTATGTGATGGAGTATGGAATCCTAATTCAAAGAACCTAGACGCTGCATTACCACTACAAATGTTTTTCGGATTTCATACTTCATTAAATAATCCTGTAGGACCTTGCCTATCCAGCATTATGTAATGGAGTATGAAATGTCATACAGAAGAATATAGGCACTACATCACCACTACGAATGCTTTCGGATTTCCTACTTCCTTAAATAATGCTGGAGGGCCTTGCCTATCAAGCATTATGTAATGGAGTATGGAATTCCATACAGAAGGATCTAGGCACTACATTACCACTATAAATGGTTTTATGATTTCATACTTCAATAAATAATGCTGGAGGATCTTGCATATCCATCATTATGCAATGGAGTATGAAATTCCATACAGAAGAATCCAGGCACTACATTACCTCTATGAACATTAACTAGAATACTGGTTCAAGATATAATTTAGACAACGATTTTTTGGCAATAATATGACTCCTTTTTTGGCAAGGCATCAAGGAACTTTCTACTGTTTTCAGTTACTAATCTAGTTTTTTTTTGCAACTTGTAGTCTCCTTTGCACTTGCGAGGTCCCTGGGATTCCTTTCTCGTATCTCTTCATCCATGTCTAGAGCGACCTTTCTTCAAGTCGAGTGTACCAAGGAAATAGAGGATATCTAGTGTTTTAGCATGGACACAGAAAATTATTTCACGTGTGACCAACACAAATGTTTACTTAACCCTTTACCTAACAAGAAAAGCAGACGACACAAAAAAAAAAATTCTCAAATAACTATTTTTTTTCATTTTTTGTCTCAATTTATTTATTATTATTTATTGATTTTTAAGGTCACATATTTATGCACAATGGCTAATCATGACCGTGACAGTTTTACGGGTGGAGGAAGCCGGAGTACCCGGAGAGAACCACCGAGCAACGACAAGCAGCTGCCAGCTCCCCAACATCGTAACTCCGCACTGCAGCACAGGCAGGGTGAGATTGGTTGAAGACATGCGTACCAGCGACGTGCAGTACGCCTTAGTACACAGCGTCATCGTGCCCCCATGCGGGCAATGGAGATGAAGTGTCTTGCCCAAGGACACAACGCGGTTGCCGCAGGTGGGATTCGAACCGAGGACCTCTCGGCTTGCAGCCTGCACCTCTACCTACTGAGCCACCGCGCTCCCTTTTGTCTCAAAAACATAGGTTATGACCCCTCATTGGAACGAGCTCAACAAGCTCGTTCCAATGAGGGGTCATAACCTATGTTTTTGAGACAAAAAATGAAAAAAATAATGAAAATTAATTGGCGATTTTTGAGAATAGCGCTGGCCGGTTTTGGCCGTTACATTGGGTAAAGGGTTAAATAACCATTTGTCTCTCTCACGAGTGAGATTTCAGTAACAACTCAAAAACACTAGATTTTCTTTTTATCATTCCTATCAATAATTCCACTTCTTTCAATCTTGAATTGATATAGAAAAGTAAACAGCTGATGTGCATTGATAAGCGAAAGTGATCAATACTCAGAACAGGTAACGTCTTGCGATCTGATTCAGCTGGCAGGTTTCATGCTGAATATATGTTGAAATCAAGGTGAATGTGTGTTGCATTGTTGCTAGAAATGATGGGTATCCACTCAGACACTAGATTTTCTTTTCATTAAATGTTAGAACAAACTGATCATTTCCAGTGACAATTTGACTCGTATTCACCTTGAAGTGATGCTTTGAAAGCCACCATTTTGACTGACATGGGGAAAGTGAAAATTTCTATATCGTCACAGTGGGGGGATACGATTTCTATGTCTGCAATTTTTTTTGAGAATCCATCATTTAGCATATAATAAAATCAACTATCACACCCTCAACATCATAACCCCTTTCTTAAAGTGATACTTAAAGGTGTTGTATTGTCATTCGTCATCAGTTTATCATTTATTGGTGTTTAAGGTCATATACTTATGCAAAATGGCTAATCATGACCGCGACAGTTTTACAGGTGGAGGAAGGCAGAGTACCCAGAGAGAACCACCTAGCAACGATCAGCAGCTGCCAGCTCCCCAACATCGTAAGTCCACACTGCAGCACAGGCAGGGTTAGACTGGTTGAAGACATACATACCATCGATGTGCAGTACGCCTTAGTGCACAGCCTTATCGTGCCCCCATGTGGACAATCAGGGTCAAGTGCCTGGCCCAAGGACACAATGCTGGAGTCCGAATTGATCGCTCAGACGGTCACCCATCCAATGATTAACCAGGCTCGACATTGCTTAACTTCAGTGATCTGACGAGAACTGGTTACCGCAACACCACCACGCCCCCTCATCAGTTTGCACTCTTTTTTTTGCATTACACCTAGCAACAAGGTTTATCACAAAAAAACTTTTTTATCCCATGACATAATTTTCCAGAATGCTGTAAACAGAAGTTTTCAATCATCCTCGCTAAATTTGTGACAATGTTATATATTTTTACATGGTTCTCCGCATCTCATTTCAGACATTTTTGTTCCAGGTTTTTAAAAAACTTTTTTCTTTGTGGCCGTTTTTTAAACGTCAAACATTTTGCATCACAGATAACAACAAGCTTTATCACAAAGATATTTTTATTGCCAGAATGCTGTAAACAAGACGTTTTCGATCATCCTCGCTAAATTCGTTACAATGTTTTATATTTTTACATAGTTCTCCGCATCTCATTTCAGACATTTTTCGTTCCAGTTTTTTAAAAACTTTTTTCTTTGTGGGCCGTTTTTTAAACGTCAAGCTTCCCCAGTCAGATGTTTCCATTTCTGAACGTTTATTCTCCATTGTTCTGGGGGAGATTTTCTGTTTTTTATTTTTTTCGGAGTCAATTCATTGTCCACAACGGAGGGTATGTAGATTGCACCAGGAGTGCACACAATGTTGTCTGAGCCAATTCAAAGAGTCATCGGAATCGAGAATTTGGGGCTGCCACATTTTGGTTGTCATGGAACTCATCTCAGGTGCTGTACTCAATCCGCTTGTATTGAGGGAACGGAACTCTAAATGATCACTACTGGCAGGGACCAGCCGTGAGGGCGACTAGGGCGATTAAGTCGCCCTTCTAAGCCCAAAGTCGCCTAGAAAAATAGTCGGGGCGATTACAAGTCGCCCTCTAAAAATTGGCCAAAATGAGAAAAGGCTGAACTGAGTGATGCGAGGTTTACATGAAAACGAGTATTTTCAAAAATCGAATGTGCTCGAGTGTGATAAACGGCATTTGAATTCGTCAAATAAACGTCCATTTATTTGAAATCACACGACAAGCAATTGTCCATTGTCGCTTTTGGCGGATTTTTTTTATTTCTATTTTGTTGCGTTCCAGTCGGAGCTTCAAGTGTCGAAACGAAAATAGGTAACTTACGCGACTCAACAAAACAACCCAAAAGTAGGTTACGTCGCTTAGGATGCCGAAAATGTATACACAACGGACGTATTTTATAACACATTATTTTCATTTCGATTTGCTGACGACTGTTAACTGTTGGGCTGTCTATTCCCAGAAAAACACGAATGGAATTGAAACACATGAAAAAAAGCTTGAGTGATGTCAAGAAAAGCTTTGTACAGGACACAAGTGTGCATGTGGACGATCTTGAAAAAGGGTCCTCCTAAACATCAGAATGACATGAAATGACGCGGAATGACACCGGAATGCCATAAAAATGATGCGGAATGACATTTCTTTTACAAAATACTCGACCCCAGAATGTATTTTGTTTATTAACTAACAAAGTACCTCTCAAGCAACCTTCTTACATCTGGTCCTGTTCACACTTTCAGACTTAGGAAATTATTAGCTTAGTAGACTTTGTTGAAAGGCAACCACAGGAGGGTGATGGGGGATTGGCACGAAGAAGAGGTGAGGGGTCATGAAGGAGAAGGTAACAGTGGGGGATTTTCAGTCAATAATTACATTGTAATTTTTTAACCTGGCACAGATGCATCATAGACAACTGGACCTGGATTATTTGTACGTTAATGAAGGACCATAAATTGAAAATATGAAGGGGCGGCGGGGGTGGTACATGAATATTCTTAATTTTCCCCACTTGCCTATGAAGTCTCCCTACATGACTCTGCAGTCTCCCTATTTTTTCTGGAGGGACACTTGAAGTCTCCCTAAAATTCCCCCCTAGGCTGGTCCCTGACTACTGGGTCATCATTTCCAAACTTAATTCGTGTGTGCTTTGGATTGCAACTCTGCTTCCACTCAGGGTCATATCTGAATTGTAGTGAAAATCTTCGCTATCTGGCTGATCACAAATATCATATTTGGTGCCAACATGGGAGGCCGCTGTCGAGGGGGATGATGTACTGTAGACATTTTAACAATACTTCCGCCTTCAAGCAAGTAAGAAGTCATTGACAAACTAATTTCGTCTCCTCTCACATATTTCGTTGATGTGTGAAGGTGATCTTTGCGTTGAGTGTCTGACACTGGGGGGAGCCCGAGGAACTGCTCTCCTCTCGAAAATGGATTAACAGCCATTACAAAAGTTTGGGTAGAATTTATTCTCCACTTGGGTTTATGCACCTGTGTTTGTGTCCTGCTAGATAACCATATAACATGGTGTTGTCTTCTTAAACAAGGAGTACTACACTTGCTCTATGAATTATAAGAATGCCTTTTGAAAGGAAGCAGGCTTTCATCTGATCAATAACATATGAACAGTGCTGATGTAGTTGAAGTAGATGCTGTTCTTATTCCTGAGCCATTTGGAGCTCATACTGTCGCAATCCAGAAACTGTACCTCAAAGACAAAATTGCGAGGGAAAAGGAGTTTGAGATAACGTTGCAGATGACAGATAGGCAGGTAAACATATGGAATTGAGTGGATGTCCGACTTATTCTTTGATAGATTACAGGATTTTTTATTCAATTAACAGGAGTTTACTTTTAACCCTATAGATGTAAAAATTTGTACTGAAGGTATGTATGGTAAATAGTTTGGGGTTTGAAAAACAATATTAAATTAACTGGTTGAGGGCTAAATTATTATTGGTGGTCTGAATTTGTTATTCAGAATTTGTTTTATAACAAATTATTGGAGAGTGCCCATAGGCACTCTCCAATAATTTGTCATAAAACAAATATATATAAACAAAATATTATTTGAATTTGACTAAATATGAAACACAAGCAAGGAAAATGTTGGCTTTTTCTCGGGTACCCTCATTTTTCTGAAAGCCCTGATAGTGGCCTCTAGCACTCAACCTGTTAACAGGATTATGCAATTAAGAGATGTCCAATTAGGTGGGCATCTATAGCACTATATCATAAGGTAATGGGCTATTATGGCTCTTTGATAGATGATATTCTTGATTTTTAAGGCCCCACAAAGTAGATCTTCTGTTTCTCAGGACATTTTCTGTAAACCTGCATGTGGGTGGTCATTTTTTTTATTTTATCTTTTCTTTTTGCAAAAGTTCTTGATCTTGGTTTGTTTTATGTTTTAGGCCTCATAATCTACAGAATAGCATGGGTGGTGGTGTATTTCGTACTTTTGAGTGTAAGAAGGCTTTGAAATGAAGCATTGCAAAGCCTTGTTGCACTCAAGGGACATATTTATCAATTTTATTAACTAGGGGAAAAAATCAGACATAAACCATTTTTCTTTATATTTTTTTAAAAGTTTGCATTGGTTATAAAAAGAGGGTACACAGCAGCCAAAAGGACCATGTGGGAGGGCCTGAGAAACCGATTTTTAACTTTAGGCCAAAACATTACTTTTTAAGATCCTGCACTAGAACGAGTAGTGAGTTTCCAGGAGGTTTTCAGTGTATTTTCCAGGGTTTTCAAGGCGTCAAATAATACAAATTCAAGGTATTTCAAAGAGGTAAAGTGGTAAGGTAGTATGGTATAATTGAAAAAAATTACGTTAAAAATTATAAATGAACAAAATATTATTGGGTGTGTGATGATTTTAATATTATAAAGACATATCTCAGATGGATCGTCAAATACTTCATTTTTCAAAAGAAATCAGGAAGATTGCCGAAATTCAAGGAGTTTCAATAGATAAGTGGGGATTTAAATTCAAGGAGATTCAAGGAATTCTGAGAATCGTAGGAAGCCTGATGTAGCAAGCTGGACTTCAATGCAAACCTATTAATTTTTTTTTTTATAATTTATTTATATATTGGTGTTTATGGTCACATACTTATGCACAATTGCTAAACGTGGCCATAACAGTTTTATGGGTGGAGGAAGCCGGATTGCCCAGAGAGGACCACTGAGCATCGATGAGCAACTGTCAGCTCCTCAACATTCTAACTTTGTTCAAGCAGGGTTACAGTGCTTAAGACATGTGCACCATCGACGTGCAATACGCCTTAGTACACGGCATCATCGTGCCTCCATGGAGGCAACCGGGATAAAGTGCCTTTCCCAACAGGGCTGGGCGGTTTTGAAATTTGCATTTCGGTTCAGTTTCGGTTTTGTACAAAAACTCGGTTTTCGGTTCGGTTTTCGTTTTTTTTGAAATATATTGTAGAAATCCACATTCTAGAGGGTAATAAACACATAAAATCTGTCTGTATTTGTCATCCAAGTCATGAGGCTCATATAGTGTGTTGAGTCATTCGGGTTACTCAGTGTTTACCACTCTTCTCAGCTAATGGACATATTGTGTTGGGCTACTGTAGTGGGCAACAGTGGTGGAGCCATGAGGTATCTAGGGAGACCCCCCTCCCCACCCCCAATCAAAATCCCACTTGCTTCTCCCATTCCCAAAATTGAAAAGATTCTTTTTGATTTCCTGCCCTTAGTACAAGTACAGTACCGTCAGTGCTGAGATCCCCCCTCCCCCCCCCCCCCCCAAAAAAAAAAAAAAAAAAAAAAAAAACTCTTTACCAGCATGGTCCACAGGATTTCAAACCATGGCTCCACAACTGGTGGGAGCTGCCTTGTTCTGTCAGTGAGATTTGGGGCCTTGTCAAGACAAGATGCAGAAATTCACAAGAAAAGCTACATTTTAGCAAAAATCAACATTTCCTTATTTTTTATGGAGTCTCTAAGCTCTCACCCTGGTTTTGGTGGATAATATGCAATTGTTGTGCTTATTTCGGTAATTATCACATCGCTTGAAAATAGACGTGCCCCGTGTTTCTTGGTGGTTCCTGCTTCAAATGACAGTGGAATAAGAGGAACACAAATCATATTTCTTCTGATTTTGATATCTATTATTGAAGTAAGTCGCGATATACGAATCACTTTTATTGGTAACTCACTCCAATGCTTTCACAATATCTCTCCTAATTTCGACTGTAGAGGTTCATTTTTTACTTTGATTTTGCCCAAAGATAGAAACTGGGCGAAATGAGCGGTGCCAAGGCGAAGATATTACCAACTTTTTACTTTGCCCTCTTGGCTGATCCCTGCTTTGATTTCATCTCCATCAAGACAGGTGATTGATGTTTTTGAAGGGAGACTGCTGCATAATGGGATTTGAAAGAAAGTTTGCAATATTGCATCTTGGGATTTGTTGTGTTTACAAAATACACATGGTCATGGGAAAACACATGTTGATTATAACATCTTCGTATTGGGAATGAAGTGTGTGTACCTGACAGACCTGCAGTACTGCGCGATTCCTTAAAGTAAGTTCAAATAGTATACAAATAATTCCCAATAAATTAAAAAAAATCTTTCAACAGTTACCTGCCATCCATTTAATAGGACGTGTTCTATTTTAATTTAACCATTTTATTGTTGACAAAAAACATAACTGCCAATGCGCAGCATTATCTATGAGCATGTGACTTCAGAGAACGTGACAGTAGTCGGTTAATTAACATAATTTACTCGTCATTTTTCCCATGTGAACTTTGAGGTTTTAAAACTCAATAAATTTTATGTTTACCTCCAATCTAATTTACAATGTGCCATACGCAGATGATTTTGGGTCAAAGGTAATTTATAATACTTTTACACCATATATTGTCAGGTAACTTGCAGTGGCTCTTTGGTCGAATATACCCAGTTCATTAAATTTACTCAACGATTCTTGAATTGCATGTGTGGATTTTTACGTAAGACTTTTTAATTTTTCATATTCCATCTGCTGGTGTTTCTGTAGATATTGTTTAAAATACAAGAAATTTGCTACCACTATTTGTAGGGGGGGGGGGGGGGGGGATTTGTTGTCAGTCCTCTCGAAGTAAGCATAAATGGCACAGCATTTACCTTTGTCCGACATTTTAGCCTTTGCCGTGTGGAAAGCAAGTGATTGAGTGGTCATAAACTTAACCAATTCTGGGAAATTTGTTGAAACTGAAAGTCGCGTTTTTTTGTTAAGGCGGCGGTTCAGTTTCGGTTTAAAAAAAAAAAACGAACTGAACCGAAAAACCGATAAACCGCCCAGCCCTATTGCCCAAGGACATAATGCGGGTCATCCCCGATGGGGATCAAACTCAGGACATCTAGCATAGAAGTCCAACAGTCTACCACTGAGCCATCATACTCTTTTTTTTTATAAAGTCTTATTTTTTAAAAACTTACCTCTTTTTTCTCTTTTGACTTTGACCAGAGAAGTTTCCGTTTTTGAACCTGCTCTGCATATTTCAGTGGATTTACAGCAGCTGGATTATAATATTTGGGCACAGCGATACCTGTCATTTCTTGGGCCTGTAAACAGAAATGCATCTATAAATTTACTTTGAGCTTAACAAGGCAAGCATCTTTGTGGGGTCACGCCTGCTTTCAACATTCAGATGAAAAAAATGTAAATCTTAACAACTTACCTAACAGATTGGACACATTCACCCAAGTAATTTACAAATTAAGCAGTTGAACAAATATATTTTCCAAAAAATTCAACAAAACCATCATGTGACCCCTCAATGGAACTACCTTGTTCCAATGAATGGGTCACACATCGTTTAGAGTTTACTGATGGAATTGTTGACAATTTATGTGCCAAATGCAAGATGGCTGCCATGTTTTTCAATGAAATTCAGAAAAATTTGATAGCTCCCATCTAGACATTGCCCCAAAGCCACGTATGAAATTTGGAACCGATCAGGTGAGAGCTGTAGACTGTAAGGTGTGCTCAAGGAATTGTGAACCGACAGAGGAAAGTATGGACGGACATATGACAAATCACAACCCATCCCAATAACTCTTACTTGACGTGATCAAGTTGAGTTAAATACAATAATTAAAGGATAAAAGGATAACAGATAATTTGGTTTAGTTTTTTATGCTTTTTAATCAATTTTTTAAGCCTTCGAGGCCTGGAGATTTTCATACATGTTTGCTACACATTGACAATACAAGCTGTGGCTTTGAAGTTGTTTGTAAGCAAGTCTTGGCTGCCTAAATAGGCAGCCAAGACTTGCCAAGAAACAACTGCCAAGGCAGGTTGAATACATCTTGCAAGTTTACCCAAGGACTTTGTGCAGGAAAAAGTGTTCAGTCGAAATTAGGCCTTTAAGGGTTAAGACACATTAACAGTAGTGTCTAGTCAAGTCTTATTTGCCTACATTTTGGTTGACTGAATTATCTTCTTTATACCATGTTTGCTGTGTGTATTCTACATTACCTGATACATTACAGACACGGAGAAATGTACCAGATTCCCAACATGCGAATCTGACTCATGTTTAGGAACATCATGTAAGAATGCATCCGATCAATCGTTATGCACGTGATTGAAATTATAATGTGAATGAAATGCTTAGACACAAAACAGTGTCAGGCAAGAAGGTAAACAGGCCACTGAAGAAGATATTTTTTATTCATTCTCTTAATTCCAAGTTTAATAATGGTATAAATACAGAACACAACTCAGGTAGTGTATGTTGGACAGGAATCGATGTTTGTTGTTGAAGAGTTTATCCAGGGTTCATTCACCTTTCCTACTGAGAAATTCCATAACTTTGGAAGTTTAAAACAATTTTCCAAAACATCTGGTTGAAAAATTCCAAAATATTTCTTTACCTAATACAGGTACATAAATCATGTATCAACTTTGACAAAATAGAGAGTCAAGTCTAGGACTAATACTTTTGGAGTCATAGATTGTGACTGTGATAATATACTACTACAAGACAGCGTGTGAACTGAAACAATTATGAAAAACAGTTTGTGAGTAAAGATACAAAATCTCAAGTTAGTACCTGTGAGCTGAAGTAGATGTAATACAGTGGAGCCCACTTAATTGGATATCTCTTAACTGAATAACCCTGTTAATTGAATATAATATTCCAACACAAAACCATTTACCATACCTCCAGTACAAATTTGACCTCTTAACTGAATATAGGTTATAGAGTAAACTCCTGTTAATTGAATAAAAAAAACTTGTAACCTGTCGAGAAATTACCCTGATTCTCCCCAGTTTTCCTTTGTTTATAGACCTATTTAGCCTCAGTACATCCAATACAGGCATTTAATCTATTATATCTTGTTTGACAGAGCTCAGGGAGCTCTGTCAAACAAGATATAATAGATTAAATGCTAAGTTTATCTCCAGAATACAGGAAAGTGACAAATCCCTGTTAATTGAATACTCCTGTTAATTGAATAATTTTCAGTGGCAAAGTGGCTATTCAATTAACAGGGTTCCACTGTACTGTGATAGCATTAAAAAGTGGTAGCTTACTGGTAAGATTTCTATATACAGTATGTGAAGAGTGGATTGTAACTAAATCACCTGTGGAGAGGAGTTATCACGCAAAGTGTCACTTTCAAATTCTGTACATATGGACAAAAAAAAAGAGGCCAATGGACCTCTGGGTTTAACCTACAGGTCCATTGGCTGGAACTTTGCTTGTGATTGTTATGCTTTGCAATAAATTTCCAATTATTGGTCAGGAGGAATTTCCACTCTATGGGTGATTTAGTGACAAAACACTCTCCACGTAAGTCCTACAGTAAGAACTAAACCCTTGAGTGCATCAGTCATACTCTCCCCTAGGAGAGCAGTGAAAATTTGTGAGACAGCTGATGTTTTATACAGGAATAAGGCTATACAAAGTAGATCTCCTGTTTCTCAGGCCATTATTTGTAAAATAGCATGCAGGCGAGCGTTTTTTTATTTTATTTTTTATTTCTGTAATTATTTCTTTGCCATCAAAAATTCATGTTCTTGGTTTATGTTTTAGGCCTCATAATCTATGGAATAGCATGGGTGGTGGTGTATTTCGTCCCTTGAGTGCAAGAAGGCTTTGCAATGCCAAAGCATTGCAAAGCGTTCTTGCACTCAAGGGACAAATTTTCAATTTTTTTAACTTAAACCAAGTTTACATTGGTTATAAAAAGAGAGCATGCGGCAGCCAAAAGGACCATGCGGGAGGGCCTGAGAAACAGATTTTTGATTTTTTTAGGCCTAAATAACTCAATATAAACTTTGAAAACTCAACATAAAAAAATAACACAAACTCTGATAAACACCATAGTGCAGAACAAGTCTATTGTACCAATCTTGTTTTCTCTTGCATGAATTGCTTCTGTGTGCTTTTGTGATTTCAAGTGACTGGGAGTAGCTTCTTCCATCTTGGCAATATTGATAGTCTTCATACATAATATGCTAGCTGTTTGCTTGAAAAATCGTTTGACCGATTCACTGAATTTGGCATCAGACATCCGTTTATCCCGAAAAACACACAGAACTTGTGGTTAAATTTTGTTGACCTTAATTACAGAAGTGGAAGCGGTAATCAACTGCGTGCTAAAAAATTTACCAGTTTGAAATATCTTCTGAGTTGCTAAATCGACAGTGGTTTAATAATTTACCACTGCGCAACATGGTCCACAGATATAAATGCTTACTAATCGGGTAGCAGGAAGGAGATGAGTAAATGTTTTTGTTGTGCTGTTTGCATGACTTTTGTCTCCAAATATAAAGGCAATTCCATATCCACCCTAATTAATTCTAGTTCTCCCAGTGGTTCTCCCAGAGTTTTACTGCTTGTGATCTTAACCTTCGTGATGTGACAATGGGCCATGGTCATGACAATGTGTGGGTAACAATTGTGTGAGAAGTATGAAAAAGATCTGCCAGATTCAATTATACAGATCAGACAAGGGCTGTATAAGATATAAGTTTTGCTGTCTGTGACCTTGACCTTGATGATATGACCTTGGATCAAAGTCGCGACATACCTTTGAGTCATGAACAATAATTGAACAAAGTATGAATACATCTGTCAATCATACCAAGTTATGGACTGAACAAGAGCTATATGACAATATTAAGGTTTTGCTGCCTATGGCTTATGGCCCTGACCTTGATATGACCTTGCATCAAAGTCGAGACACACCCTTGAGTTATGAGCAATAATTGTACAAAGTAAAAATAAGATCTGTCAATCATACAAAGTTATATGGCCTAAACAAAAATAATAGTAAAATATCAGTTTTTCTCAACTGTTACCTGATCTTTGGGGCCAGTCACCTTCACTTTGAGTGTATATACCTCATTATGACTGATGACACACTGTCTATTGGTGTTTAAGGTCATATACTTCAGCACAATGGCTAATCATGACCGTGACAGTTTTATGAGTGGAGGAAGACTGAGTACCTGGAGAGAACCACCGAGCATCAACGAGCAACTGTCAGCTCAACATTCTAACTCTGTTCAAGCTCCGCTCAAGCAGGGTTACAGTGGTTGAAGACATGCGCACCATCGACGTGCAGTACACCTTAGTACACTGCACCATCAAGCCCCCATGTAGGCAATCAGGAAAAAGTGCCTTGCCCAAGGACACACCGCGTCCCGGATGGGGATCAAACTCGGAACTTCTGGCATAGAAGTCCAACAGTCTACCACTGAGCCACCAGAACACAAAATGTTGACAATGGACAGACAACAGACAACTTAGCATCAGAAAAGCTCCGATGACATTTTTGTCAGGTGGAGCTAAAAACTCCCATTTTCGATACTTTTCAAGCATAGGGAAAATTATTTACCAACTTTCATACTTTTTTCCAGGATTCGCAAACCTATCCTATATTAAACTCAGGCCTGGGGCATTCCTGAAACATTTTAAAAACTCTCAACTCAGTTGTTGATTTATGTCCCTGTACTCAACCAATGTTATGTTCCATCTTATAACTTCATATTTATCATTGATAAAGTTGCTATTCATCTGTCAGAATCCAACTGCATCAATGTTGATCATTAACCTGTTATCAAACACGACGAACAAGATGACATTTGCATATTTTATTGAAGCTCTAGCTGAAACTCATTCCAGTGAGGAATCAGAGGCCATGTTTTTGAAGCAAAATTTGTTAAAAATAATAAAATTTGAAATGTAATTTTTTACAAACAGCAGTGGCCAGATATGGTCAGATATGGTCGTTACAAATAGCAGTGGCCAGATATGTTGTTACAGGAAGAGGTTTCGTCCTTTACCCAACACACGATATCAAAATTTGTAATTTTAATATTTTTCCAAATTAAAGAAAAAATTTCAACAATATTATATCATTTGACCGCACACTGGAACAATCTCAATGACCTCATTCCAATGAGGGGTAACGTGATATGGTTGTGCTGAAGTTTGTTGAACGTTTTTGTTTAAGCTTCTTGATTTTTAATTCATGTGGGCAGATGCAGTTGATTCATCAGGTAAAGAGTTAAGTGAAAAGCATTCTACACATACTGAAAATGTTCAAAGTGGATACTGGATAAAATGAACAAAATTATTGAAAATAAATTACCTTCTGATGCATGGCAGCCATAGTCTGCAATAATGCCACTTGGGGTGTTACGGATGCATTATCTGATTGTGAATAAATACTACCAGTTTTCAATGGCAAGTTACTAGGTTTCTCTTTTGAAGTTTCTGAAAGAGGCAAAATAAATCTCATTAGCAATATAAACTGACACAGAGCCTGGAAATAAGCAGACTGTCATCTGCAGAATGAGGTACCCAGAGGCTAAATCTGGTGGTGCTACCCTGCAAAGCAGGGTAGCATAACAAAATTTACCCCCTGTGAACCTCAATCAGAATCAAGGTCTCAGGCCTAAATAGAAAGAGGTACCCAGAGGATTGAGTGGAGGATTCTGGCCCACTGTGTAGGATAGTATGAGCAAATTCAACTTCTGGGGACCTCATTCTGCAAATGACAGATTGCTTATTTCCAGACTTGTAAATTAGTCTGACATTGGCACACTTTGATTCAATTCTGCAAAATAAAAGGGAAATATTCACAAAAGGGGCATCAATCACTCACATGTTTAAAGGATGATTTCAGTATCTGGGGTTAGTTAACATAACAGAGCCTAAATATGAACCCAGACACTTGATTTAAACAAATTTGAATCTGAAACACAAAACCATTAACTGTTTGGCAGATATTCTATTTGTCCCTTGATATATGCCAAGAGACAAAGTCTTGACAGTAATAACCTATATATAGAAGTTAAAATTAGAGTAGAATTCACTTGTTATTCCGGTGACTGATAGACCTCCTATATCCCACTTTTTAAAACTATGTTATTTTGTGTAGTGGCATATTGGCCAACATACATTCTCTATCTATACCGACACTTATACTGCACACACACACATAATCATATTTTTATCAGGGTTTGCATTTTATCAGGGCTGATCAGCCCTGACCCCGAGATCAGCCCCGAGAGTGCTTCTGCAGGGTTCGTACAGAATTCTCATATTGAAATTCAAGGCCATTTTAGGGCTTTTTAAGGCCATTTTTATTATTTTTCAAGGCGCTGAACACAGACTCGCAAAGTGTGTCTACAGTGGCACTAAGATGGAGGAGGTTCAATGAGGGAGTCTCCCCCTGGGTTTGGAGATTTAAAATAAAAAACTACATCTACAATTAGGCTCACCTGTGCCTTCTGAGCCTCCTTTTCAATCAGTTTAAAAAGATAAAACTCACCTGCAGTACATGATTCTTGACTGCAAACAGTGGCACAACACACGATTTCTCAGATTTGTTTACATGTACTTCAGAACTTCATGCCTAATGTATAGTCACAATATGTACAGTGCTCTGAGAATTGTCAATTTTCTTTCGACAACCTGAGCAATACGCTTTATATTTGTCGTCTCTCACTTCCTGTACCCAGCTGTATTGGCTCGCCCATTTCCTTAAGAATGTGCACCGGCTCATGTCCCTTTGAATTTTTCCAATGTGTGGTTGAAATCACAAAAGAATTTTAACATAACAAAAGCTTTCTGAATGAATAAACGAATAAACACGTTGTTGGATGCTTCCGGTTTGCTTGTATGTATCCGTAATGCTCCGTAATACCAACTGAAAAAAACACCTCCTCGGCTGTTTGCGACAAAAGCCCAACAATCACATGGGAAGTTGGAAGGGGGGTGGGGGGTGCGCAGTCATGTTCCGAATGTTACTTTCACTTTTCTACAAACAATTAACAGTATTTTCTCACCTATTCACTAATCTCTTTCAAATTCAAGGATTATTCAAGGCTGGTGGTCAATTCTCAAGGGCTTTTCAAGGCTTTTATCAATTTTAGGGCCTTTTCAAGGCAGACATGGAAATTCAAGGACTTTTCAAGACTGTGCGAACCCTTTTCTGTCAGGTCTGTTTTTTCAGCCCCGAGAAAAATTTATTTACTTATTGTTGTTTAAGGTCACATACACCTGCACAATGGCTAACCGCTCGTGACCACAACATGGCGATAAAATCAAGGTCAGTCAATCATTTATGCCCCATGTTGCATATTTTAGGGGACTTGCACCCCAAGCATTAGTGACTGGGTCCTATTTTACCAGTAAAACGGTGCTTGTTTACCACAGTAACAAGCACTTCCACACTTCCTGGGGTTCATAGGGGACAAAAATTGAAAACAAAACTAAACTATTAAGACTTATTTCAGGCCCCGACCATTTTCCAAAATGTAAACTGTTTTATGCTACCTTAAAACAGGATTTTGTTTGTTTGTGCAGGGATTCCTTTGGATGTCTGTTGGGGTTGAATATTCCAATATTCCAAAGAGGTTCAGGCATGATTTTTCCTAATTTCCAACACAAAAATTCAATCATAGTTCCTACTCAAATAAAAATGTCAATGACACTGCAGCTTAACTTGAGTGTAATGTTTGATGAAAAGGACAATGTTCAATGTTTATGAAATGATTATGAAATAAGACAAGAACTGTGATAATTGAGAATATGTTAAGTTCTGCAGCCTACATGCTATGTTTTCAACAAGAATAATTTGAATAATTTAGACTGTACTGAAGAATTGAAGCCTGGGTTGATGTGGCCCTCACAGTTAACGAATGTCAACCAAAGATACAAATTTACAGTAAAATCATTCCAAAAGGAGTCATCCCAATGAAATCCCTTCATAAATATGGCTCATAGACTTTGCTAAAGGAATCTAAGTCACGTGCCTGTCTGGCAGTCACAGTTGACCGATTGAAACCAAAATAGGACAGTCTCCTCCAAATATCATACCGAGTCATCCTACAAAGTTGCAATGAAATCCCTTCATAAATACGACCTATAGACAGTGCAAAAGGAATCTAGGTCACATGCCCAGGCCAGGGTTCCCACACATCAAGAAAAAAAATTCCATACTTTTTCCAGATCCTCCTCTATTTTTTCCATACCCTTCGCAGCCATCGTTTTTTTGTAACTTCTTGGGTGAGCAGATAAATCAAAAATGTATCTTACAAAACACTTACATGTACATGCAATGTGTTGGAGTTTAACCTCACTGCCAGTTCGCTTGAATTTTACCACTAATTATCACAACTAATGAAACAAAACTATTAAAATTCTTTAGTAACAAGTCACTTAACAACAGTTACCATTAGCTGTGCTGCGTTTTTTTCTGTTTTGTTTCATTTTGAGATTTCTTATAGCGTTTTCGATCCAAAATAGTATGTTCTCTGGAGGCCTTATGTCTTGTTAATGCCACTTACCGTGTATCTGAGACGTCAAAAGACTTGTCACAAACGAGACATTTTGACCCTAACTTTGTATTGAATTTCATGTTTCTGCTAATCCAGTGTGTGTATTTGTGAATTTCCAACCATGTTTCTGAAAAGAAACACTTTCCCATTTCCTTTCACTTTAATTTGTTGACGGTATTGCACAATCACTCAACTTAGCAGATCAAACATTCAAGTTTGTGTATTGTCTTTCTTTACGTTAACAACATAAACATATTATCAGTGGGCGCAGCCATTTTGATCACAGAAATATCGATTAATGGTCATTAATGCTCGTATCAGATCAGTTATTTCCGTGATGGGCTACAAAGGCCTAAATTTTATGAGTTTCGAAATTTGATTCAAAACTAAATAAAAACTAAAATAATGGGAAATTTTGTAAGAAATTTTAATTTCATGAACAGCGAAAGTGATGCTGAATATATTTAATTAAATTTCCATACTTTTTCCATAACACTTATATGAAAACGCCATTTTCCATACCTTTTCCAGGCCTGGAAAACGTTTTTAAAAATTCCATACATTTTCCAGACTTCCAGACTTGCGTACGAACCCTGCCGGGCAGCAAACACAACTAACCAATTGTAACTAAAAGAGTACAGACCAGGGTTCATACAGGTTGAGCAAAATAAAATTTAAGGACTTTTCTTCAAGACTTTTTACTCTTTTTCAAGGACTCTCATATTCTCATAAGAGACACGTCCAAACTCAAATAACAGTGGATTCCCTTAGTATTTCTTCAACTCTATCCCTACCAGTGACAACTATAGTCGTAATGCCTCATTCTGCATCTACTGACAAATAATTTAGACATTATCAACCTAAATGTAGGTACCGTATTTACTCTATGTATTGGGACACTCTATGATTTGGGACACACATTTTTCCAGAAAACTATATTTTTTCTATGCTCCAAAGTTTGGGACATTCAGGAGATTTGTTTCCAGATGGCCCACCGCAAGTAGCAGATGACACTCATAGAAAAAATTCTTGAGTAACTAAAAATTTTCATTTTTTGCTTCCAAAAGATAGCTTATGATCCCTCATTGGAACGAGCGAAATACGCTTGTTCCAATGAGGGATCATAAGCTATGTTTTGGAAGCAAAAAATGAAAATATAAAAAGAAAATGGACGGCAATTTTCGTATATAGAGATGGAAAACGAATCACACACAACTTTATTCAGCATCAAATCAAGACCAGGTTCTGTTCTTTCCCCATTTTCTAAGAATTGGGACACCTGTGAAAATAATTATTTTCAGCTGTCCCAATACATAGAGTAAATACGGTAGTAATAAGGTACAAGAATTAAAACTATCTGGACCAGATTTTAAGAGCATAGTAAATTTAAATTGTCAGTGGCACAATAAACTTACTATGCTCTTGAAATCTGCTGGACAAGCATATTGAAAATTGAATGTTCTGCATACATGTATCTTACCTAATAAACAACTGATGTACTTATTTTGAATATTCAATTCAACTTTAAATCTTCTTTAATGAACCAAGTTTGTCTGAAATTTGTTTTTCAACCTCTTCTAATTCTGCACATTTTTTTAAAATTGCTGGTATTTTCATTAGATTTATAGGAAATATGTGAAGATATGGTATGTTTTTGCCTCCGTTGGTACATCCTGCATAGCATTGAACTGGCCGAATCAGATTTTGAAACTTTAAAAATGCCCATAGATGTAATTGTTTGCTGAGATGATGTAAATTACTTGTAATGCCATTTTATGTTTTTCGCTTCTTGCATGCGATTTTATCATACTTTCGGCATAAATCAATAAACTTAATACAAATACTGCACTTTGCTTTGTGTCTGTCACTTTCACACAGCCGTAAACATTGTTTATACTCTGGGTTTTGAAGTCAAATAACATTAAATACACACTTCCCCATGTTTGACCTTATTATTCTTTTCGAAGTCATTCAACTTTAAAATTATTCCAAACAATATGGCTGACACGAAAATCACTGACGAACTACAAAACCACGTGATTAACACAATCCAAAGTACTAAAAGTACAAAACGGTGTGGGGAGAAACTTCTATTCCCGGCTTGCGGTTTAAGTCTGCAAATCATATTTTTTAATTATTTTTTTTTTAAAATAGAAATTCCGAGCCACAGATATTTTAGGATGTCATATAAATTTATGAAAATTCAAGAACTTTTCAATGCAAATGTTCATTATTCAAGAGCTTTTCAAGGAAAAAAATGGATTCAAGGACTTTTCAATACAAACATGAAATTCAAGTACTTTTCAAGACCTGTGTGAACCCTGCAGTCTCATCTAGACATCATACCGAGTCATCCTACCAAATTACAATGAAATTGAATTGTAGACTGCTAAACAGATCTTGGTAATGTACCCGCATGGCCATCCCAGCTGACCGATCACAACCAAAATAGGATGTTATCTAGACATCATAGTCATCCTACCACTTCACAATGAAATCCCTCATAAATGCAACAAGTCGACTGCTAAAGGATTCTAGGTAACATGACCTTGCGTGTGGCAGTCACGGTTAACAGAACCAAACCAAAGTAGGATGTTCTCATCCAGATATAAAACAGTCATCCTATCAAGTTGCAATGAAATCCCTTCATAACTACGACCTGCAGACTATGCTAAAGGTTTTTGAGTTTCGAACCTGCTCAGCCATCACGGTTGACTGATCACAACCAAAATGGAACGTTCTCATTTAGACATGACCTCGAACCCGCACAAGATATTTAGTGCTGATCGGACAAGGACTACAGGGTGTAGCCTGTGCTAAAGGAAATGAGAACAGACTTACAAATACACAGACTTCAACATGTATGACACATTGTTTTGTTTTGATATCCTATGTGTTTGGTAAAGGGTTAACCCTTAAGTCCTCAGATTAATTTTAAAGTATTTATGGCCTTTTTCTGCTTACATAGTTATTGATGACTTGGCAGTGGTTCTACATCACTGCTGGCTGCCTATACAGGCAGCCAGCAGTGATGTAGAACCACTGCCAGGGAATATTCAGTCTTCATACAAAAGTAATAAAAAAGATTACACAAGGGAGCACCTGCTTCAATGCAATATAAAAGTGGCGGTTTGGGGCTATATGGGGGCTTAAGGGTTAATTATTGGACTTGTATGCTCAAATGTATTGACAAGAGGGCATTTGACCTTACATTATAATCTTGTGCACAATTATTTCTCATAAAGGCACACTCAGGCAAATAAAAAATCATCAGTAACAATAGTACAGTTCAGTGATTAAAAACAAGAGGCCCCAGAGAGCCTGAGGGCACTCACCTGACATGGTAGTCTAAATTTCAAACCAGGGACTTGATTTGAATAAGCTGCATACGCCCCTCCTTAGAAAAGCATATTATATCAACTAGATGAAGCGATTGTGCCCACACAATACACAGGAATTTCCTTCTATTTTCAGTTCCTGCACTTGTACGTCCCAAAATTGAGATAAACGCATAAAAAACAGATTTTTTTTTATTTTTGTTCGGAAATTTTCGAAGTCCCAAACAAAATATTTTCAGCCATAAATTTTTTTTTCTTCTTAAAATTGACCAAAACGCATAAAAACCAAAAAACTAATTTCCAGATTTTGGTCCAAAATTTTTTAAGTCCCAGCCGGACCCCAAATTTTCAGTGTAAAAAAAAAAAAAAAATTTTTTGTCTTAAAATTTACCAAAACGCATAAAAAACAAAAAAAATTTCTGGATTTTGGTCCAAAATTTCTAAGTCCGGAACGGGACCCCCAAATTTTCAGCCCAAATATGAACCCAGGGACTTGGCTTGAACAAACTTGAATCTCCCCCCCCCCCCCCCCCCCTCCTTCCCCCAAGGATGTTGCATACCAATTATCAAAAGATTCTTATTGGTAGATCTGAAGAAGAAGATTTTTAAAGAATATTCCTCATCCTGCACTAATTTAAACATTTGGGCTCCCATAGAGAGCCCAAATATGGACCCAGGGAAATGATTTCAATAAACATGTGACACCATCTTCCAAAGATGTTATATGTGAAAAAAAAACCGATAGCAATTTTTTTTGACCATTCCATTCTGTTGGTCGTAAGGAAGCTTCACACCAAATAAGAATTCTCAGTGCCGTGTAGTTTTGGAGATATGGGCGTTTTAATTTTTTTCTATTTTTAGCTCCTGCGGTTCCCATGGGGCGACAGGAAAAAACAATTTGGGCATAAATTAAGTACTTATGACCCAATAAGCCCTCATATCAAATTTGGTTCAAATCTGCCTCTCGGTTTGGAAAACAGAAATTTTGGGAGTGGCAAAAATGCTTGCCCCTCCCATAACAATGGCAAATATAGCCGCACAAACCTCTCTTGAACAAATCTGAGTCTACACCTCAAAAGGAAGCTGCTCACCAAATATCAAGTCTCTGCTACTGCTGGTTCATGAGGAGATTTTTTAAGATTCAAGCACACTTTTTGGGTGTGGCCTTACCAAGGGGTGAGGCAACTTGATTTGAAAATATCAATTGCGATGTCATAACAAACTATTATCTCAAATATCAATTAAATTGGTTCAGCGGTTTGGGAGGAGAAGACGCAAACACCATGTTCACGGACGACGGACGGTGAGTGATCACTATAGCTCCCCGGACTGAAAGTCAGGCGAGCTACAAATGCTTTTTGACAGCCTGCCAGTATTATAATAGGAGTTTAAAAAACAAGGGGGAATTGTCTTAGCATCAACGTTTCTATCCGCTGTTGATAAAATAGAGATAAACAGACTGATATTTTTATTTCTCTATTTTTGCACATTATCTTTCGTTTTTGATGAATCTAGAATTGTAACTTAAGAGGAAGAAGAAATCCTAATATTGTGAAAACAAAATTGAACTTCGTTTCTCACGATATACCAGTCTTCATTTATTGTGGATGATACTCAATACCAGTATTACTGGTATATCAAAATACCATGAGGCCCTACTTGTACATGTAAAACACTAGATCCAACTTACTGGCTTTTGGTGGTCTTGCTGATGAAAATAAATGCAGTACCAGTGGTGTCTAGGGAAGACATGGCTTCTTGTACAGGCAGCCAAGACTTCATTAGACATCACTGCTAAGTCAAAGTGTTACCTGATTATGAGCGAGCAAAAAAGAAGTTGAATTTTCCAGGCCATAAGGGACACTTTCAGAATCAAGGACCAGAATCAAATTATTGTTTGGGAAGAATGAAAGTTAATTCTCACTGTTTTCCTTGTGAAAACTGATTCTTATTATCGCTGATTCTTAGTAAACCCTGTACAAATAATTAGAAAGAGACAGATGGAACACATTCGTATAGCTTCCTCCAATCACTAACAATATATTTCTAAGAACTCACCCAATGCTTTTGGTTCTCCGACATCAGCCAGGTTACCTGCCTGAGCTTGATCACCTAATATTTTACTGGCTTTCAATAGCTGTTGTCTCATCTGTTCCTTAAAGGTGAGTGGCCGGCCATCCCAGTTTCTTGTACGATCTGGTGAACTTCTTTCTCTTCCTCTTGGTGGACTGTTACTGCTAAGTCGACGTTCACGACTTCTGCTTTTACTTCTCGATCTATACTTCTCACGTCGACGGTCTCTGCTTCGACTACGTTTTTTGTCACGGCTTCTACTCCTTTTTCTGTCCCGACTTCGACTCCTCTTTCTGTCTCTACTCCTCTTCCTATCATGACTCCTGCTCCTCCTCCTATCTCGACTCCTTTCTCTCCTTCGTTCACGACTTCTACTTCTTTTACGATCTCTACTTCTACTTCTTTTCCGATCCCGACTTCTATGAGATCTTTTCCTATCCCGACTCTGACTTCTTTTTCTGTGTCTGTCCTTACTTCTGTGTCTTGATTTATCTTTAGATCGATTTCGATGTCGAGACCTACTCCTACTTCGATGTCTTCTCTTATGTCTTGACCTTGAATGTGACCTGCTTCTGCTATGATGTCTTCTCTTTGCTGATGAATGTCTTCGATGCTATATTGAAATTGAATAAATTGATAAATTGAAAATTAAGATATAATAATACAACACAATGTCGAAATTTTAACTTCACTTTAGGCTTAAAAAAGTAAAAAAAATCTATTTCTTAGGCCTTCCCCACATGATCCTTTTAGCTGCTGTATGCACACTTTTTATAACCAATGAAATCAAAATTAAATGGCTTATGTCTGATATTTTACCCAAGTTAACCCTTTACCTAACGTGAAAAGCAGACGACATTTGCAAAAAAAATTCTTGAATAACTAATTTTTTTCATTTTTTGTCTCAAAAACATAGGTTATGACCCCTCGTTGGAACGAGCTCAATGAGCTCGTTCCAACGAGGGGTCATAACCTATGTTTTTGAGACAAAAAATGAAAAAAATAGTGAAAATTAATTGGCGATTTTTGAGAATAGCGCTGGCCGGTTTTGGCCGTTACGTTGGGTAAAGGGTTAATAAAATTGCTAAATTTGTCCCTTGTGTGCAAGAAGTCTTTGCAATGCGTTGGCATTTCAAAGCCTTCTTGCACTCAAAGGGACGAAACACATCCCACCCATGCTATTCTGTGGGTTATGAGGCCTAAAACATAAAATAAACCAAGAACGCGAACTTTTCATGGCTTAGAAATAATTACAAAAATAAATGAAAGTGTCAATGACACAGTAGCTCAACTTGTTTAAGACATATACATGTATAGTATATGACAAACATCTAGGTAATGATCTGATAACAAAGGTACATGTAAAGTATTGTAACGGTCTTACTAAACATTCCTACAAAAATTTATTCAAATCAGAACTTTCATACAGAAGTTCTGTACAAAAAACTGATTGCACTAATTTTGGTACAAAATGGCTGCTGGTGGCCATCTTGAATTTTGGACCGCACCCCAAAACACTTGTTCTCGTCCCAAGGTGATAACAAAGGTACCCAAGAAGTTTCGTAAAGATCGGTTCATAAATACGGCCTCTAGCCTGAGCCGTATATAAGTTGTGTACAAAAAACTCATTGGACCTAATTTCGGTACAAAATGGCCACTGGCAGCCATCTTGAATTTTGGACCGCACCCAGAAACACTTATTCTCGTCCCAAGGTGATAACAAAGGTACCCAAGAAGTTTCGTAAAGATCAGTTCCAGAATACTGCCTCCATCCATAGCCGTATTGACATGTGCACTTACAGTGTATAAGTAGCACAGAATAAATCAAAGTTCATCTAATTTGCATAATTTCTGCACGAGAAAAAAACCTGTATTATATGTGATGTATTCCATGTTACTAAACATTCATACAAAAATTTATTCCAATCAGAACTTTCATACAGAAGTTCTTCTGTACAAACGACTGATTGCACTAATTTTGGTACAAAATGGCTGCTGGCGGCCACTTGAATTTTGGACTGCATCCAAAAACACTCGTTCTCGTCACACAGTGATAACAAAGGTTCCCAATAAGTTTTGTGAAGATCGGCTCCAAATACAGCCTCTTGCCTGAGCCAAAAAGAAGTTCTGTACAAAAAACTGATTGCACTAACTAAAGTACAAAATGGCTGCTGGTGGCCATCTTGAATTTCGGACCGCACCCAAAACCACTCGTTCTCGTCCCACGGTGATAACAAAGGTACCCAAGAAGTTTCGTAAAGATCGGTTCATAAATACAGCCTCTAGCCCGAGCCGTATTGACATTTGCAGTCACAGTGCTGAAAGTAACATTAAATAGATCAAAGTTAGTCTAATTGGAATAATTTATGCACAAAAAAAACCCCGGTGTTATATGTGATGTATCCCATGGTACTAAACATTCAAACAAAAAATTATTCAAATCAGCGCTTTCATATGGAAGTTCTGTGCAAAAATTGGATTGCACATAATTTTATACAATATGGCTGCCCGTGGCCATCTTGAATTTCGGACTGGAACCAAAAACACTTGTTCTCGTCCCACAGTGATAACAAAGGTACCCAAGAAGTTTCATAAAGATCGGTTCATAAATACAGCCTCTAGTCTGAGCCGTATTGGCATTTGCACTTACAGTACTGAAAGTAACACAAAATAAATGAAAGTTAGTCTAATTTGCATAATTTATGCACGAGAAAAAAACCTGTATTATATGTAATGTATCCCTTGGTACGAAACATTCATACAAAAAATTATTCCAATCAGAGCTTTCATATGGAAGTTCTGCGCAAAAATCTGATTGCACCTAATTTTGTACAAAATGGCTGCCAGTGGCCATCTTGAATTTCAGACAGAACCCCAAAACACTTGTTCTCGTCTCACGGTGGTAACAAAGGTACCAAAGAAGTTTCGTAAAGATCGGTTCATAAATACGGTCTCTAGCTCGAGCCGTGTGTACGGCGCGACAGACGGACAACGGGCCATGACAATACCTCAAATTTGGCTTCGCCAAAGTTGAGCTAAAAATAAAACAAACAAGAGGCCCCATGGGGCCTAAGTGCTCACCTTGAACAAAACACGAATAAACAGAGTCCAAGAATGAGTCTACATTAAGAAATCCATGTCCATAGGATACATCGTCAATCCTTGAGCCCCTCAGGAGTGACAAAAATAATCCGAGCATCATGCCTTTTCTTCAGTTGATCATAATGTAAAATGTGGAGCTCCCCTATAAAGCCCCTTGATACAACCTATGTGGATTAATCTTAATTACACACCTCAAGAGGGTACTGAATACAAAATTCCTAATTCTTCAGCTGCATAGCCAATTCTGGCTCCCATAGGGAGTCCAAATATTAACCCAGGCTCTCGATTTGAACAAAGTTGAATCTGATCTCCCTAGAGATGTTGTATACCAAATATGAAAGCATTCTGACTAGTGGACCTGAAGAAGATTTTCAAAGAAATTCCCTCATATTGCACTAAGTTAAAGTTCGGGCTACCACAGAGAGCTCAAATATTAACCCAGGGAACCAATTTGAACAAACTTGAATCTGACTCCCCTAGAGATGTTGTAAACCAAATGTGAAAGGATTCCGACAGGTTAATCTAAGAAATTTTTTCAAGAAATTCCCTCATATTGTAGACAAATTTCAGGTTCCCATGTGGAGCCCAAATATTAACCCAGGCACTCAAATTGAACAAACATGAATCTGACATCCCTAGAGATTTTGTATACTAAATATGAAAGCATTCCCACTGGTGGATCTGAAGAAGACTTTTCAAGAAATTTCTTCATATTGCACTATGTTAAAATTTGGGCTACCATAGCGAGCCCAAATATATACCTTGGGATCTGATTTGAACAAACTTGAATCTGACCCACCTAGAGATGTTGTATACCAAATTTCTGACTGGCGGATCTGAAGAAGATTTTAAAAAATTATCCCCATATTGAACCAAGTTAAAATCTGGGCTTCAGTAGGAAGCCCGAATATTAAGCTAGGGATTTGGTTTGAACAATCTTGAATCTGACCCTCATAACAATGATGTATACCAAACATTAAAAGATTCTGACTGGTGGTTCTGAAGAAGATTTTTAAAGAATATTCCCCATATTGCCCTAAGTTAAAAATTTGGGTTCCAGTATTAAGCCCAAATATGAACCAATGGGCATTATTTTAACAAACTTGTATCTGACCCCCCCCCCCCCCCCCCCCCCCTCCTGCTGTATACCGAATATCAAAACATTCTGACCATTGGTTCTGGAGAAAAAGAATTTTTCAAATGTTTGCAAATATGCTGACAGAGCATTTTTTCGATGCCCTCTACAGAACACCCTAACATAACCGATGGCAATTTTTTTTTTACCATTCAATTATACTGGTCCTAAGAATGCTTCATACCAAATAACAGTTCTCTGTTCCGTGTGGTTTGGGAAATATGGTTGTTTGAAAATATTTCAATTTTTGGCTCCTGGGGTTCCCATGGGGATGGAGGAATATTTTTTTTTTGGCACGAGTCAAGTATTTATGACCCAATAATACCACATACCAAATTTAGTTCAAATCAGACCATCGGTTCAGGAAATAGAAATTTATGGTGGGTCCAAAAATCTTACTCCTGCCATTCTAAAGCCAAATATTGCTTCACAAACTTCGTTTGAACAAACTTGAATCTACACCTCAAAAGGAAGCTCCATAACAAATATCAAGACATGGTAATCACTGGTTCATGAGAAGATTTTAAATATATTTTGTGGCATTCCCCCCACCCCCCCTATGGGGCTGGGCATGTTGAGTTGAACAAAAATGTAATGCCCCTTCGGGACCAACACTCACACAAACTTTCACTTGAATTGGCACAGTGATTTGGGAGGAGAAGACCAAAACATGGTGTTGACGGATGATGGATGGACGGACAGATGATGGATGGAGAGCGATGGGATTAGCTCAGCTTGACTTTGTCAAGGGGAGCTAAAAACCACCTGCTCACATGCAATTTTACAAAAAAAGGACTGAGAAACACAAGATCGACTCTGTGGGGCCTTAGCCATAAATCTAATTTATCCTTCACCTAACACCAATAGCAGATGGCATTTGCAAAACAAAAAATCTTGAATCACTGAATAACTAATGAAAGTGTCAATGACACTGTAGCTCAACTTGACAAACGTGAACTTGGTAAGTTGTAAATGAAATGCAAAATTGAAGATCATTGGGACCAATGTCAGTTTTTTTGCCAGTGGCAACATTTTTTGACAGAAACCGAAGAAAATCGATAGCTCCCATCTAGAGCAAGCATGAAAGGTTTCAAAGCAATCCGATCATAAATGTGCCCTGTACGGTGTGCCAAAGGGAAATATCGAGTCTTCTGACTAAACCAAGTTCTAAGAACGTTGGCCGCGGTAACATTTTTTGATGAAAATTGAAGAAAATCGATAGCTCCCATCTAGAGGTCTCCCCAAACAGGCATGCCAGGTTTCAAAGCAATCTGATCATAAATGTACCCTGTAGGGTGTGCCAAAGGGAAATATTGAGTCTTCTGACTAAACTAAGTTCTAAGAACGTTGGCCGCGGCAACATTTTTTGCCGGAAATTGAAGAAAATCGATAGCTCCCATCTAGAGGTCACCCTAAATAAGTATACCAGGTTTCAAAGCAATCAAATCATAAATGTGCCCTGTAGGGTGTGCCAAAGGGAAATATTGTGGTTTGACGAAACTAAGTTCTAAGAACGTTGGCCGCGGCAACATTTTTTGACAGAAATTGAAGAAAATCGATAGCTCCCATCTAGAGGCCATCCCAAACAAGCATGCCAGGTTTCAAAGCAATCCAATCATAAATGTACCCTGTAGGGTGTGCCAAAGGGAAATATTCAGTCTTCTGACTAAACTAAGTTCTAAGAACGTTGGCCGCGGCAACATTTTTTGACAGAAATTGAAGAAAATCGATAGCTCCCATCTAGAGGTCACCCCAAACAAGCATAAGAAGTTTCAAAGTAATCTGATCATAAATGCGACCTGTGAGGTGTGCCAAAGAAAATTGTGGACGTACGTACTAACGTACTAACATACTAACGTACATACGCCGGACGAGAAGTGATGGCAATAGCTCAGATTGACTTTGTCAAGTTGAGCTAAAAGTTAAAAAATTTATAGTAATTTATATATTTTTTATACTTACCAATGACCCAGACTTAGCTGGTGCTAATCTCCTTAATTCAGGGCCAAACACAAATTTTGCCCCCCCAATCCCCAAAATTTGCATCAAAAACCGAAAAATACATGTCCTATATGGCCCTCCATACATCGACTCCTCTGCGCATGCGCAGTGTCGAGGAAGTCCCGAAATTGGCGCCAATTATCATTCTTACAACCAGTGCCTGGTAGGCGCTATGTACTCAGCGGGGAGGTATGAGTTCCCAACTCCTGGGAGGGCCATCCCCGTCTGGGTCATTGGTAAGTATAAAAAATATATAAATTACTATAAATTTTTTAACATTTTTATACTGTACCAATGACCCAGACTTAGCTGAATAGTAAATAGGCTGGAGGGCCTAGGACATAAAGGAAAATCCAATAAGCTCAATTATGTATAAAAGAATATCCTCTCCAGGAGAAAAGAAGAGATAGGCTTTACATGTATCTTTCCTATTTATAATAAAGAAGAAAGACACAACACCGATCAGTAATTGAGCATAATAATCAATGATCTCTATTAACATCCAGTATAACCCTTTATACTAATATTTTTAAAGGTAAGCCAATAAATAAAGGAAGTCCAGAGAAATGAGACTCTTTATATTCATTAAAAGTGTCCGAGGATTGTATATTAACGCTCGTTTGACACATGACATATACAAATGCTTCACACCGAGCTACACTTTAAAAATATTACATGGATGATTAAACATTATCTTACACTTTAAAACCATCCCGGTACCGACTCAGAATTACTGACTCTGGGGGAGGTATTCCCTTGCTTTTCACTATAAAGCAGGTGACCTAAGGAACACCCGCCCCCCCCCCCCCCCTTCCCCTTGCCCTGGGTCAAATACCCCAGAGCGAAGAGGGCAGCAGGACAGAGTCACTGCCGGAACAGAAAGCCTACATAACTATAGTTGCAACTGTTTAGTGGACGATATTCTGAGCAACTGATAACGGACCTAAACAATGGAGGTCTCCAGAAATGGACTCAATATTTCTGAGATAAAAATTAGTGAATGTGGAAGGTTGAGACCAATATGCAGCCTTCATTAGATCAGTAATAGCAATACAATTAGCATAGGCCCAAGAAGTAGAAAGAGCTCTTACTTCATGAGCTGAGATCTTGAGTGCCGACTGCTGAGAGGAAGATAATTTTTCATAAGCAGTTCGAATAGTTAATTGAATCCATCTAGCAATAGAATGAACCATAATATCCTTTCTATTAGGCATCAAAGACAGAAAGAAACGCTTACGTCCCTTTCTGATGAACTCAGATCTACGTCTGTAAATACGTATTGCTCTAACAGGACACAGTAGAGGCCTACGCCCATCAGATGATGGAAGGGCCTTAATAATAATAGGTTCAGGATACTTATTAGGAGCCTGATTCTTAGCCAAAAATCCAACATTAGTGGTAAAGGTAATAGTATTACCGACACTACGGTAGTGAGAATCCTCCACAGATAGTGCATGAAGCTCACTAACTCTTCTAGCAGAAGAGAAAGCTAAGAGAAAAGCTGTCTTATATGTTAAGAATTTGAAGTCAACTGTGTCAAGAGGCTCAAAAGGCGCTTCTTTTAGCTTAAGAAGAACCCAGGCCAAATTCCACTTCGGAATTAATCTAAGGGTTCTAGGTCTATTTATCGAAAAATTTCTAACTAACTTAGATAAAGAGACATTAGTTCCAATCCTCAAGCTATCATGATGTGCATAGGTATCAGATAGCATAGACCTATAACCCTTAATGGTGATAGGCTGCAGATTAATCTCATCAAACAAGTATACTAGAAAGTTTGCTATGTCTGGAATGGAGGGATCATAAATATCTACTGAATGATCCTCACACCACTGACAAAAGACCCTCCACTTAGCAGCATAATTTAGCGAAGAGGAGGTCCTCCTGCAGTTAGAAATCGCGTCCACTGCTCGTCCTGTAAAATGTTTTCCGTGCAAGAAGGACCGCACAATGGAAATACGTGAAGGTTTAGACCTTGCGGATTGTGATGGAGGATGCGCGATTTCCCTTGCGAAAGAAGATCTTCCCGTTGAGGAAGCTTCCTCGGCATGTCCCACAACAGACACCTGAGTAGATTTATCCACGGTCTCTGTGGAGACAGAGATGCTACCAACAGAATCTTGCATTGCGATTGTTTTATCTTGAGCAATATCTGCTGAATCAACGGCACTGGAGGATATGCATATCCTATCATTCCGTCCCAAGAGATCGAGAGAGCGTCTACTGCAAACGCTCGAGGATCCGGACAAGGTGACACATACGTCTGCAACTGGTTGTTGAGATGTGTCGCAAATAAATCTATCATTGGCCGTTCCCATTGGTAGCAAATCTGATTGAATACTTGCTTGTTGAGAGTCCATTCTGACGGCAACAGGCGACCCCTCCGTGAAAGGGAGTCTGCTAAGACGTTCAGACGACCCGGAATATGACGGATGGAGAGAAGAATCTGATGTTCTAATACAAACAGAAGAATTCTTTCCGTTAGATTGAGCAACGGAATGGAATGAGTGCCACCTTGGTTCCGAATATACGCAACTACTGTCGTATTGTCGGACATAATTTGCACGTGTGCATTCTGAATAACGTCTATCCAATGACGTAGAGCAAGCCAAATCGACATCATCTCTTTGATGTTGATGTGCTTGCTTAGAAACTGCGGATCCCAAAGACCCTGGCACTTCAAATCCGATGGGCTCAGTGTCGCGCCCCAGCCTGTTTGACTGGCATCCGTCATAATCGTAAAACTCGGATCTGGCAACTGCAGTGGAACTCCCTGAGTTAACCACTGTATGTCTGCCCAAGTCTGAATCTCTTGTTTCACTTGGCTTGACAAGAGTATGTCCGTTTCGAGCGAATGAATCTTCACTCTCCAATTCTGAGTCAGATAGACCTGGAGAGGACGGGTGCGTAGCCGCCCCATCGGAATGAGATCCGAGGCAGCTCCGCACAGACCTATTAGTCTCATGAATTCCCTCGCTGACACTTTGTCTGAGTGAAGACAATAGCGAGCATAACAACTGACTAATTTCGCTCTGGTTAACGGCAGACGAACGAGATTGTTGTGCGTCTCGAAGCTCATTCCCAGGTGGGTAAATGACTTGGACGGCACCAGATCCGACTTCTCTTCGTTTACTATGAAACCGAGACGTCGGAGCAATAGAAGCAGATTGTGCATGTCGTTCTGAAGCGTTAACTCGTTGCCGTATCTCTGAAGAATATCGTCCAGGTAAGCCGACGTTACCGCCGACGAATGAGCTCGGAAATGAGTCATTACCGAGTTCATTACTCGAGTGAATGCCCAGGGCGCTAGATTCAGACCAAAGCACATCGCTCGGAACTGATAAACAACACCTAGGACAGCGAAGCGAAGATACTTTCTGAACGCCGGATGTACCATGACGTGAAAGTATGCATCCTTGAGGTCTATGCTCGCAGCATAGTCGTTCACTCGAATGCTCGCTCTGACCGATCGAATGGTCTCCATATAAAACTTTGGAGCCACGATCAGCTTGTTTATCCAGCTTAAGTCGATCACTGGACGGAACGAGCCGTCTGGCTTTGGAACCAGAAAAAGATGGCTGTAGAAACCTGGAGATTCCTGGTTTTCTACGACCTCTATCGCGTTCTTCGTTAAAAGAGACTGGACTTCTGATAGAAGTGCGGTTCTTTTCTGACAATTTGACGGAAGCTGAGTCCATCTTGGACTTCGAGTTAATGGAGGCTTGCCTTTGAAGGACAGTTTTAGTCCTTCCGAAATAACCCCTAGCACCCAAGGGTCCTCCGTAATTGATTCCCAATTGCTTGAGAAACTCGACAGTCTTCCGCCCACCGGAACGCGACAGAGGTCTAGACCATCACTTCCTGGATCCGCGAGGCTTGCGGTAGGAGAAACCACGTCCTCCGCGACCCGCACCTCGCCCCGTCGGCCTAGGGGCGTCTGACCGGTTATTTCGGCCAGCATAACGGCCCCTAGTCGAGTCGCTACTCTGCCGGTCTCTAGAGTAAGACCTAGAGGATGCATAGGAACCTCTATAGGAACTTCCCCTGGACGAACTCGTCCCGGAAGTGTCTGGCCTACTCCTGTCTGCTGGTTCCGATTTCTTGGAAGCAGACTTAAAAAGCAGAGAGTCCGAAGCTTTCTTTGTTAATTTATCATATATATCAGAAAGCTTGCCACTGAAGAGAAACTCTCCAGAGACCGGAGCGACTCTAAGAGAGTTTTTCACCTTACTGTCCACGCGTGTGGAAGTAGCCAAGGCCGCGTCACGTCGAGCTAACTCCAGATTTGCCACTGAAAGGGCGGAGTTATAAGTGGAAAACGCTATGGCCCTGGACAGAACTCTTAAAGACGTTTGTACGTCTTGAAATTCAGGTCCTTCAAAGCGTAAAGACAACGCTCTAGTAAGGTGATCTGCGTAGGAAAGAGCGTCTAAACTAGCTCTGTTAGACGATATCGTCGTTTCCATCGTAGACGTCGGAAGTGACATAGACGACGGCATGGATATATCAAGGTCTTCAGCCTGGTCGTCTAAACGCAGAGGAACTCTCTGGATGCCCTGACCTGCCGTATCAAACTTGTTCCTTTGATTAATAAATGGCAGCTGTAGAGCAGAAGCCGGTAGGAAGGCTGACCTGCCCGTCTTGTAGGCAAGTTTATCAATAGCGTCATTCAATAACTCAAAAATCCGAGAGACATTCTTGGATTGTGATGGAAATTCCGGGACAATGTCCCTAAACCGATTAAAAAACTCGGTGTCCAGTGGCGCTATTACCCTCCTATCCGGCTGCGCAGCATTTTGGTCTGGCGGAACAACTTCTGGAAGATAACACCGGATGAATTCTACGGCTATTTTATGTTGTTCCGAAAGGGAAATATCCAATTCATCAGAATCCCTTTCGCCATCCTGCCGGACCTCATGTAAATCATGTAAATCTCGGTCGTCCGCACCGGATCCAGCGGCGGAACCTACCGACCCAGCATCTTCTGACATTTCATGTTCCGACAGAGGCTCTGACGGTTGCTGGGATGCTGCGATTAACTTTGCTATCTGTGATAGCACATCCGTTACAGAGGCCTGGGGAGCGGCGGTCTTACTGGTTTTAGCCGCCGGAAGCTCCCTGGACGTTGCATCTTGCATACATCTTTTATGTGAACGTCCGGACGAAGAAGGCCTCGAGTCCCTGGCTACCGGATGGCGTGACCTGGTCGCCGAGGAATCCCTGGTCGGCGAAGCTGACTGTAATTCACTGGTCACGTAGCCAAGGTGCGGTCGAGTGTGCTGCTGAGAGGATATGGAAGCCTTATAGGTAGCCTCGGCGGACTGCCTATATACCGGAGCCCTCCGAGCGGTGGACGTATGCTCCGACTGCGTAACATTACGGACTACAACATCTGGTCCCAGATGCTGTTGTATGAGAGAGGGACCTCTCTCGCTTGCAGCCCGTGTCGAACTGGACAAGCTAAACACCGGACTGTCAGGCTTCCTCCGATCCATCCTCCTTTCCGTCGTCACTGGGTGTGCACGTGGATGTTTTATAGTGCTCGCAACACCCGACTCTCTGTGCTGGACCGCAACGGATGAACCCGAGTGCTGCCCCATTCGGTGAATGGACGCAACCCCGGTCGAGCTAGCGGACGTCAACCCCTTCGGGCTCCTTTCAGGGAATTGACGAATCTCCATGAGCACTTTTGCCGCTAGCTCTTCGCTTGTATGTGACGACGGAGGCACACTTCTGGATGACATCACGGAAACATCACCCTGTTCTTGTTCCTCTGAAAAAGAGAGTGAAACACTAGAGTGACTCTGAGGAGAAAGAACCGGAATGGACCTTTCTCCAGGAACAACATACCGTGACACACGTTTCCAACGTTTTTCATCCCATTTGAAACACACAGAACAAAGATCAGTGCGAGTACAGAGAGAACAATTAATACAGAGATCATGAGAATCATAGGAAGACTTCCTCCTATTACAATTTGAACAATAATCATTCATAGTGAAATGTAAACAATCAAAGTACTCGCACTAATCCTTGAAAATAAAGATACATAATACAACAATCCATTATATTCATTAATAAATAATGATTTGAAAGAAAAAATTTTTTTTTTTTAAAAAAAATTTTTTCAGAAGAGCCCAAGTTCCCAAAGGGAACCCTGAGCCCAATGGATCCCAAAAAAGCCTAAGTGTGGACAAAAATTTAAATTCATTTTGAAAAAATTAATGAGACACTTACGGACAATAATAATGTATCTTACTATGAATGAGAGATGCAGAAGACAAAAAATCACTATCAGCAGTAACTGTTGTCAACCTAAGCAAAAGTGTCAACAAACCGGAAACATGACTCCAGGCACTAAAACAAACATGGCCCGAAATCAGTCACCAATTAAAACACTATCTGATGCAAAACAGAGGCTTCCAGAGAAGAAACTGTAGAACATCAGATGGTAGATGCAGACCAAAACGCCTAAACACCCCTAGGGTGAGGACGTAAACATGGGGAAAAAAACAGAAATAAATCTGTTACCAAGCCAAAACTCCCAAGAAATTTTTAGTAATAAACATTACAAAAATTAAGCCAAAACATGGGAGAAAAGCTAGGGGGGAATAAGGAAGGTAGAGAGGAAACACTGATCAAACAATGGTACTTCATAGCAAGAATGATAACATCAGGGCCATGCCTTGAAAAAAGGCAACTAGAAATAATTTCATAAAATAATTATAAGTTACAGCCCTGAACATTTTCTTGCACTAAATATTTTCCTCTCCTCCTAATGTATCCTCTTTATTTCCACCATTTCACTCATGAATATGTGTCTGGCATCATGAAAATTGAGATTTGGAAGCACAAATAACAGAGAAGTGTGACTGTTTTGAGGGCCAAACTAAGAATGATAATTGGCGCCAATTTCGGGACTTCCTCGACATTGCGCATGCGCAGAGGAGTCGATGTATGGAGGGCCATATAGGACATGTATTTTTCGGTTTTTGATGCAAATTTTGGGGATTGGGGGGGCAAAATTTGTGTTTGGCCCTGAATTAAGGAGATTAGCACCAGCTAAGTCTGGGTCATTGGTACAGTATAAAAATATTGTTCACTTTTTAAACTCAACTCATACATGTACTTCATAGCAATCGACACTTGCAAAAACTTCTTGAATAAAAACTGTTCAATTTTAAACCTCAACTCAAACACGTAGTTTAAGGCCCTTCATAGCAGATGGCCCATCAAAGACAACACTTATGAAAAAATTCTTGTACAACTAAAATGCTGTTAAATTTTTAACCTCAACTCAAACACATAGTTTATGGTCCTTCATTGAAATAAGCTCAAGGAGCTATGATCTTGTGGTAAAAAATGAAAAAAATTATTAACGTTGAACAATAATTTTTGTGAATAGCACTGGCTGGCTGGTTACGATCATATTATTAGACAAAGGGTTAAGCCAAGTGATAATAGTCACACAGTATAATGAATATAAATTATCCTGGAGATGGATTCTGTTTAACCCTTTGAGACTTTAATTATCCTGACGTTCAAACGTCACTGAGAATTCAGTTTCTTCAATGTTTTTCAAAATGCGACGTCAAACGTCGGAAAGTACAAATAACAAGATATTTTTCACATTACTGATTTTCTGGTTGAGGGCTAGATGATTTTTGGTGGTCTGAATTTGTTATTCAAAACTTGTTTTATTACAAAATAGGCACTCTCCAATAATCTGTAATAAAACAAATTTATATAAACAAAATAGTTATTTGAGGTTGACTGAATATGAAATATAAGGTAAGGGTTGGCTTTTGCTCTGGTATCTTCATTTTTTGAAAGTCCTGATATTGGCTTCTAGCACTCAACCAGTTGAGATGTCTTGACAGCAGGATTATATTAGTATTTTAAACTGCGTTGACATTTGGCTCAACGGTTGTCACTGAGAACTATTCGCGAGAAAATAGGAATTGAGGTTAAAACTTTAAAAAATCGAAAAATAATAAAACAAATGACCACAAAGTATCAACGCGTTGTTTGATTCGTACGTCATAAGACGTACAAAAGTATCAAAGGGTTAATGTCACACAATTTTGTGCAGGTTTTTCACATGAGCGCCGTGTTAATAATGTCTGTGGGGAATGTTATGAAATTTTCATTTGTACTGGACAGGCTTTTTCGGATGTCTCATCATTCTTTTCTTGGTATAAACTCATTCATCAATAGTTTCTGGTTGAAACTAACTTCCAAGGTATGCGAAGACTGACACATGACAAACGTTTACATGCTGTTGGCATGTTGGAAGCTGGCAAAAGACAGACTGCTGTGGCTCAAATTCTCAACGCTACTCAATTGGTGATTAGCAGGTTGTGGTCAAGCTACCATCGGACAGGTAATGTTGATGACAGACATCGGTCAGGTCGTCCAAGGGCAACAACTGCTAGCCAGGATCATTTCATCCGAATCACAGCATAATGTGACCATCAAAGTGCCTCAGAAATTGGACAGTAGCTGCACCGAGCGACAGATGTGCGAGTCAGTGGTCAGACTATCCGAAATCGCCTACACAGCTGGAATTTGTACACTCGACCTTAATAATTCCACGTTTGAATGAACGTCACATCGCAGCAAGGCATAATTGGAGGGAGCACGACAGTGCTGGAACAATCGTTGGTGGAGCAACATCATGTTTTCCAATGATCTGCAATGGGGACCCTCAAAACGTTGCAGAAATATGCAGTTTTGATAGTTGTTTTTTGTTTCACGGCTTGAGTGGGGCCCTCCAAGAAAATTGCTTATGTCGGCCTATAGGCAGGGAGGTATAAAATTAAAAAAATAAATTTGAATGACGATTTTTGTAAATAACGCTGGTTGGTTTGGAATGCTATGGTGCATAAATGTTAAATGAAAGCCAAATAATATGGCCTTCGAGAACTAAATTAAAGAGTAATTTGGAAGCACATACAGTGGTGTAGACACTGGGGGACCCCCCCCCCCCCCCCTTCCCCCAACCACCATCCATGAAGCATCTGCTCGATGCAAGCTTCACATAACATAGAGCCTCAAAATGATATCCAATATAGGTCTACACACCATACAAAGGTTTCAGAGTCACTCTTGGGCACTGAATTTTTTAAAATTGTTTTGGATGTCGGGCAATGGGAGACCCCAAACTCTCGGCATGGAAGGAGTTAGTGCAATAGAAAAAGAGCTCTGGGAGTGGCTGCATGTGTTGCTTCACTAGTGGGGAAAGAACTCTAAAACTTTCTAAAAAATATACTTTTGGCATAAACAATGAGATTTGGAGCAAAATTTACAAAGGGCAATAACTACCTTAATTTTCACAGAATAATAGTAGTTGTATAACTTGTTCAAGACATTGTTAACCCTTTGAACCCTAGAGGTATCTTCCTTGTCGGCTCAATGGAAGCAACTGGAGTTCATATTTATTATCTGGAGGCTGACCAATTAATATTTTCAACGTGCAGCCTTAGGGCTGAACAGTGAAAATATTGATTGGTCTTACCAACACTTTAACTTAGCAGCCAGCTATCCAGTCCTTCACGTGAAACGGGCGCTATTGCACTTGCGCTCGCAAGCGCCCGTAATTTAAAAAAGACGAGTGCAAAAAAATCACACCATCGTCAAACAGTTCAACTTCAATTAAATTGCACTCAACTCACTAGCATTGCCACGCTTCAAGTCAGAATGAACATCTATTTCGTTATTGTCCATTGGTTAATGGTAAAACAAAAACAAAAACAAAACTGCTGTTATATGCCCCCCCCCCCCCCCCCCCTCCACCCCCGACCTCCGTATCACCATCCGCTCCGCAAGAAGTCCGAATCGATATTGTCGGTGAAAACTGAACCATTTCCAGTTTCCTTTATTCACTGCGCATGTCATTCTACATCCCAATTCATCCAGCAAACGAAACCGAAAGTACAATGCTAATTTAATCACAACAAACACATAGACCAACTGTGATTGGCCAATCAGTAGTGAAATCGTCAGCTACAGCCAACCGAATCGCTTGTACCAAATAACTTCACCTTGTTTCCCTTTCTTCAAAGATTTGTGTACAAGCAAGAAATTTTATCGTCGGTGTTTTTGCTGTTTGTCTTTTCTGAATTGATTATGTTTTCCAGATGCAAACGGTGATTCTATGAACGTTACAGTCTATTAAGTATTCAGAGTAGTCAGCAAGTAGCAATCTAAATATCATGATTAGCTGTGTTTAAACACATCTGTCCCAAACATGCATAGTTGTGAACCTTTGGGGAATTTTGCAAGTGCGATTTGCACTCGCAACACAATTTGCGAGTACACTTTTTTGCACCCATAAAATTTACTCACACGAAGGACTGGCCATCCCATTTAATGTAATTTCCTGGACCAGAAAAGTGGTCTCCCAGTTTCAAAGGGTTAATATAGAGCAACACACCAAAAGTAATTGAAATTTGATACCTAATGTTCAAGCAGAAACAACTTAGGATGGATCGTCAAACAGACGGAAGGATGAACGGACAGAACTCTATTTGTTATATCACTTCCTTGCTGAGGTACAACAATGACCATAACACATAAAATGACACATATAATTATATTAGGCAAAAAAAAAATAATGTTTTGATTCTCAGGCCCTCCCTCGTTGGATTTGAACCTCCTCATTAGACATTTTTATTATGTCATGTTTTTTTAAGAATTTGTGAAAACTTGGAATGGACATTTTTTCACATTTCTCGACATATAATTATTTAGCTGTGTTTGCGGTAAATTGGTTTTTCTTGTTGCAGTTTATGGGAGAGTGCCCAGAGGCACTCTCCCATAAACTGTAACAAGGCAAATTCTGATATACTGGATCATGATTTAATTATTTATTTATTTGATGGTGTTTAAGGTCATATATTTCTGTACAATGACTAATAGTGGCCGCAACACCGATATAAACTCAAGTTTAACCAATCATTTAGCGCCATGTTTCCCATTTTAAAGGACTCCTGTCCCAAGCATTGGTTACTGGGGCCTATTCTAATGGATCATGATGTTTGACAGAACTATACCATTAAAAAGAACAATAAAATACAAATCCTTTTAGCTGTTGTTACGGCAGTTAGTTATAAAAGGTATAGTATAACTACACTAAAATACAACCTTTTCTCTTTGTCAAGTGGAAAAACAGCAAAAAGATTTACTGAGTATACTCAACCCTTTACACGAAACAAAAAAAAAATAAACAAAAAAAAAATAAAAATAAAATCCTCCCTCCCTCACTGATTATAAAAAAAAAAATTGCCTGAGAATCAATTCATTTTTTTTATTTGGCCTTACCGCTGATCTGGGACTTGACGACCTTCGAGATGATCTTTTCTGTGGACTCCTTGATCTGGATTTGCTATCTCTAACTGAAGTGATAGATTTTCTACGAACAGGAGATGGTGATGCTGAGGATGATGAACTTGAAGATTTGGATTTTTTTCTGCTCTTTCTGGATTCCTGTACAGGAAGAAACAGGTGTTAGAAGAAAGAAAATATTAGTTTCATTCAGTTTCAAATTACTTTGTGACATATCTACAAGTGTGAAAAATCAATAAAATTGTGCACATTCTCCGATAAATTTATTAGAAAAAAAATACAATAAGTCTTCCTGCAGGCAAGGACTTATAAATTTCAAGGCTATTCAATGTCGTTTCTCCACATTTTACAGCATTTTGACATGACCCTACAGCAGTTATATTCAAGACCCAACTCCCACCTTCACTAATCCAAACTTGGACCCTAAAGTTAGGACTACACGGTATATCGATAATCCGATATATACCAGTATTCAAACCAATATCAACTGAATACTGGTGTAATTACAAAAATATCGGTTTATCGTCATTATTTATTTACCCACAATTTTGATTTTCAAGAGTTTTTTAATTGTAGCCCCAAATGAATAATATTATCCCTTTATCCAAGGAATCGTCTGTTTTTGAGCTTGTAATATACAAATTCAGCAGTTGAAATAATATTTTTTAAAAATTTCAACAAAACTATATCATGTGACCTTTCATTGGAATGAGCTCGTCGAGCTTGTTCCAATGAGGGGTTACGTGATATAGTTTTGTTGAAATCTGGAGAAAATCTGAAAAACTAATTTTGAAAATAATAAATGGATCAAGATTTTTCGAACCGCATCATCAAGGCATGCTAGTTGGTTCCGACTGTAATGCCCCGAGTCCCGATTGTGGTACTTGTGTTTATATATATGAACAGTTTTCGATATACTGGTATACCGCGGTATTTTTTTGAATACCGATACCGGTATTCAGTTTTGAATATCGTGCAGCCCTACCTAAAGTCATTACTCACTCTTTCCACTTCCCCTGATTGGAAGTGAGAGGAAGGGGTAATAGCCAGAGGGTCCTAGTTAGGACTATGCCTTCAGAAACTATGGCATATAAAACTGAACAGCTATAAGGCTACACAAAGTAGATCTTCTGTTTCTCAGGCCATTATTTGTGAAATTGCATGCGGGCGAGCGTTTTTTTTATTTTATTTTTTATTTCAGTAATTACTTCATTGCCATCAAAAATTCATGATCTTGGTTCAAGTTTTAGGCCTCATTATCTACAGAATAGCATGGGTGGTAGTGTATTTCATCCCTTGAGTGCAAGAAGGCTTTACAATGCTAAAGCATTGCAAAGCCTTCTTGCACTCAAGGGACAAATTCATAAATTTTTTTAACTTGGGTAAAATATCAGACATAGACCATTTAATTTTAATTTTTTTTAAGTTTAAATTGGTTATAAAAAGAGAGCATGTGGCAGCCAAAAGACCATGCGGGAGGGCCTGAGAAACAGATTTTTTATTTTTTTAGGCCTAACATGCTTTGTCAGCATTTTTATTCATGAATATTCAAGGCTTCTCAAGGCCTCCTGGCACATTTTCCATGATTTCATGGCCTTGAATGGCCCTTAATCAAATTCAAGTCCATTCTTTGAATGCAGGAACTCTGATGACCCTTTATCCAACATAACTTCCATATGCGACCATTGCTGTTTACTAAAATCACCTTTCAGATTTTACCTGATTTATTTAATTTTCCCCTCCAAAACATAGTGGATGACAGCTGAGTGCAATATGCTCATCAGGCTCATTCTAACGAAGGGTTCATAAGCTTGGTTTTGGCGGCAAAAATAAAAAATTTTATTCAAGAAAGAATTTAGAAACGTTGTCTTCCAGTCATGTTAAGTGAAGAGTAAATAACATTTCTGAAAAAAAGATATAATAATATTAATAATAATAGTACAACAATCCTAACACATTTTCATTCCAGGTCTCAAAATAGATATCGCTGGACAATTTTACAATTGGATGTTTATAATCACGATGAAGCACACAAAGTTAAAATTTGATGGAAAACAAAAACAGAATGGACAATTCAATTGTCAACAAAATCTCTTCATTTTAATTAGAAATATAACATCTATGGCTTTATCATGACAACACAAGTATAAAGTCAATCCTGTTGTTTACACCAAATATACCAGTACAGTGGAACCCTGTTAATTGAATAGCCACTTTGCCAATGAAAATTATTCAATTAACAGGAGTATTCAATTAACAGGGATTGTCACTTTACTATATTCTAGAGATAAACTTAGCATTTATTCTATTATATCTTGTTTGGTAGAGCTCCATGAGCTCTGTCAAACAAGATATAATAGATTAAATGCCTGTAAAGAAGGTACTGAGGCCAAATAGGTCTATAAACAAAGAAAAGCTGGGGAGAGTCAAGGTAATTTCCCGACAGGTTACAAGATTTTTTATTCAATTAACAGGAGTTTACTCTAAAACCTATATTCAATTAACAGGTCAAGTTTGTACTGGAGGTATGGCAAATGGTTTTGTGTATTATATTCAATAAACAGGGATATACAATTAAGTGGGCTCCACTGTGATACAGAACTTGATTACCACTTTATTATGCCTCAAAGTGGTTTGTCTAATCAGAATGTTGGAATACCATCTTAGGGTTCTGCCGTATCAGGTAACTCATCAGATATTATCTGATGTCGGGTGAGTAGCCGCCATTACTATTTTGAAGCATTTCCAATCAGTTTGAATTTTCAAAATTTGAATTAGAACAAAATAAGAGAATTTAAACACCAAAAATATTTTCAAGGTACCGTATTTATTGATTTAAAATATTAAATATTTAAAAAATAGACAGAAAATATTATTTGTAGTCCCAAAAGTTTTTTGTTGTTTTTACGATTCTATCAATTTTTTATGCTGAAGCAAACATTTTCTTCACACTTTACTTTCCAAAAAATAAACGTCGGGTCGTTCTCTGTTTGTAATGAAAATTTATTAATCCCTTGATTTACATGGACTTTTGACATAAATATGTTACACGGCATGTAGCTGACTGATACTTTTCCATACAAGGTTCGGCATGTTTATATCAGGTTCGGCTTTGCTTCACCTGATAACTTTCATCGCCTTGTATGGAAATGCATCAGCCAGCTACACATCATGTAACTTAGAAAATCAGGTTCCTGAGACTTCCAAGTATATTTATAATTTATGGTGTTGAACTACTTGCATGCTGCAGGCGGATATTCCTGCCAGGACAGGGTTTCTCTTGTCACTGAAATCAGTATAATTTGGGCATATTTTATCAAATTTTACCCCCGTGAATAGACTTTTTCACCAATGATTTGTTGCGTTAAATTTTGATGAATTTTTCATCAAATCAAGTCATGGCTGTGCAGCATCTTGAAAATATTCAGTGGATTAACAGTTATATATTTCTGCAGAATGGCTAAGCATGACTGCAACATGGATACAAAGTCAAGTCCAGCCAATCATTTATACCCGTTTTGCCCATTTTAGAGAAATTCTTACCTATGCATTGGTTACCAGGTCCTATTTTATACTAAAATCAGAGGTTGTTTACCACAGTTAACCAACACGGTTCACTTCCTGGGGTGCCCAAAGGGAGTATACAAGTAAAATAGAGGGCAGTCAATCATAATGTCAAGGTAGAGTCTTACAGCTGCAAATTGAAACCCTTGCCACAACAGAATAACGACAAGCTAACCTGTCCAAATAAAGTAAATTATTCAATATCTGCATACATTTCAGTGTTTTTACAAACTTCAATCCATTTCTGTGATGACAAGCCATTGTGACTTAAAGTTAACCAATGATTTACAATTAACGACAAGGTTTAAATTTATTTGCTATGACAGAAGTTTGTGAAGAATTAACAAGGGCCACACAAAGGGTGGGCCACTTCCTCCGACCTGTATGTTTGAAGTGGGACAGAAAGAGTGAAAAATGGCCATAACTCTGGAAAAAATTATTGAACGGAACCCGTTACTTGTGCATATCTGTTCCCCCATGCAAGTCTATCAGCATACCAAAGGAGAGGAGATCCACATCTGACCGATGATTTTTAAATTACAATGCAAAACATTTGTACACATAGATGGACCGACTGAGACAGATGGACGGACGGATGGATGGATAGCTGCACTACTAGGGCCCTGCGAAGCTTCGAGTATTCAATTCGATGTCGACATCGCTTTGGTATTCGTATATCGACCTCGAATAGTTTGCCGATTCATTAGTCAAACGAAGCATCGATGAAAATGAATCAGTGTTCGACAATGTACATTTTGAGTTTTTAGAACGGGAAATTAAACGTTCGTTTTGTGACTTTTGCAAATTGGAGCGGTTTTAACTTGTAGACTGTTGTTCACGTCCCATCTATACAACCGAAATATCCAGCTATGGGCCTAAGCCCCGCTCCCAGCCCCAGAATCTTCTAACACAATAATGGGGGCATGTCGCCTGGAGCGCTTCCATTATTATATTAGAAAACTGAGGGAGGAAAATCTCTTTAGTTTCTTTGCATTGTTCGGCGTTGGTACTTGGAAGTTGGAATGAAGTAAAGGCAATTTGTGTGAATGAGCACTGCGTCAGTATTCGAGTTAGATAATGCAGAAACTAACACAGTTTAACGCCTTCGCTGCTTTTGATGTATACTGAGTTTCTACAAGACCCGAATTCTGATAATACAAAAACAACCAAACATTACAGTAATGGGGTTCCTATAAGATGTACATGTATTTAGCCAGGCTAACGTACCTGAAGTTAGCAGCTGTAGCCGACTTCAACCCATGGGAATTAATGTGCCACTTGCATTATATTTGTGCTTTTAATTCTCATGTTTCAATTTAGTGTTTTTTCTCAAATGTTTCTGGGCAGTAACACCTTAATTTCTGTCCATATTTATGTCTTGAATTTATTGTCGGGCCAAGTGAACATCTGAATGGCCATTCAACGAGAAAGAAAATTAAAACAACGCCAAGTTGTCAAGTTATGTCAACTCTCTCTTCTCGCAGTGCTTTCCGGACATTTCTGCACAAGATAATGCCAGTTATAGTTATTTCTCGAGTTTATCCCGATTCGATTCGAGATTCGATTCGATGTCGACATCAGTCCCGATTCGATTCGAGATTCGATTCGAACATAAATTTCCCGATTCGCAGGGCCCTATGCACTACATACCCCCAAATTCTCCTTTGGAGATCAGGGGTATAATAACCCAGTCCATACATTAGTCTGATTGCAAAAGCAGTCTCCTAGATCAAATTGGATCTGGTTGCAACACAATTACACCTGCCAGCTGATCTTTTATGAAAATGTTGTCAAATCAAGAATAAGTGAAGTTAAAAATTTATTTATTGCTATTTAAGGTCTCAGTCAGCATCTATGGGTATACCATGACACAACATAGGAATAAGTCAAGTTTAGCCAGTCATACACATATATTCCCCACTTTAGAGGACTTCCACCCCAAACATTAGTAACTGGATCCTTTTTTACCAGTAAATCAGAACTTAATTACCACATTAGACAATCACTGCTCCAAATTGTGGGGCAGAATGAGCCAAAACCAACAACTAAATACAAGTACTGGAGATGCAATGTTTTTGCATTAGTTCACTGGCATGTGCAATTTTAAAGTGATGGTGACAGGACAACAGACCAAGAATGTTGCTCAGATTACGACCATGTTGAAATCGATCATAATTCTCCATCCAATTTTGTAATGACACAACTGCAAACTGCCGGGAAACTACATCTTCGATATCTATTTGAAACTGAACATAATGTTCATGTGCCATTTTTATTGGATAAGTAGCAAGATTGTACAAATCTGATTACAAATTATACACCCTTTTCGTAAAAATTTGGCAAACGAAACAAGAATAAAAATGCTGATGTAAGTTTTCTTTCTCTGATAAAATCAATGTATGATATTAATATTATCTGGGGAAATTGCCTTGATGACTTACAGGTTACACATTCATTTCAGGAATTAGCTCAAATGCGTGCCTCAATCCCAAAAGCTGCGAGCAACTGAATGCACACCACAGTTTTTCAAAAGCAAAGGCCTGTGATATAATATAAAGATCATCACCACAGTTTTCTCGTTGAGGACCTTCACCAAGCAGCCACCAACTTGTGCGACACTGCTTGGGTGAAGGACCTCCAACCGATGTGACAAGTACAGTCACCATGGACTGGTTGTAATCCACACGTGGGCAGTGATGTCCACGCATGCGTTTACCGGGTAATAAAAATCATCATCAGAAAGTTTTTTACTCAATGAAGCACCGGGTTGTATGACGGCCATACTGTACAGCACCTTAGAAAACTTCGCTGTACAGTGGAGTCCACTTAATTGGATATCTCTTAACTGAATAACCCTGTTAATTGAATATAATTTCCCAACACAAAACCATTTACCATACCTCCAGTACAAATTTGACCTGTTAGTGGAATATGGGTTATAGAGTAAACTCCTGTTTTTGGGGTTTTTTTTTTTTTTTTTTTATTAGGGTTTAATGACACATTAACAGCCAGGGTCATATCATGTCGGTGACAGTTTTACGGGTGGAGGAAGCCGGAGTACCCAGAGAGAACCACCGAGCAACGACGAGCAGCTGCCAGCTCCCCAACATCGTAACTCTGAACTCTGCACCGCGGCATAGGCTGGGTTAGATTGGTTGAAGACATGCGCACCTTCGACGTGCAGTACACCTTAGTACACAGCGTCATCGTGCTCCATGTAGGCAATCGGTCGTTGAAATGGTCACCCATCCAACTACTAACAGTGCTCGGCGTTGCTTAACTTTGGTGATCTGACGAGAACCGGTTACCGTGACGCCACCGCGCCCCCTAAACTCCTGTTAACTGAATACAAAATCTTGCAACCTGTCAAGAAATTACCCTGACTTTCCCCAGTTTTCCTTTGTTTATAGACCTATTTGGCCTAAGTACATCCAATACAGGCATTTATTCTACTATACCTTGTTTGACAGAGCTCATGGAGCTCGGTCAAACAAGATATAATAGAATAAATGCTAATTTTATCTCTAGAATACAGGAAAATGACACAATCCCTGTTAGTTGAATAATTTTCACTGGCAAAGTGGCTATTCAATTAACAGGGTTCCACTGTACTGATAATCTCTATCATATCAGAAGCAGATTTTCAATATTTCATAAGAATTCAATAATAATTGATGAAATTATCAGGCAAACAAGTTGATCAACATGGGTGGATAGGCAGCATGAAAGTAGGAATAATTCTGGCAAACTGATTGAAATTCAGTAGATATCGAACTGGAGAAAATAATATTTTGAACACAACTGCTGAATTTCATAAGAATCTGTTCATACTTGGCAGAGTTATTTTTCAAACAATGTTCCAAGTACACTTTTTTCACACAAGGGGCAAACTCTATCAATAATTGTAAAAATGTAATGGATATCAAACCTGAGTCTGGCATTTGAATCAAATAAGTATGAAGCAAATTTTATTTAGTCCAATCATATCTAATCGAGTTACCATACTGAGGTAGTCTGCAGAGATGGATGAGCAGAAAATGTAGATCTATTGTTAAAAATCAATAATATATGCATTCAACTAGAGATTTATATCCTTTATCCAATGCAGACGATTTCAAAATTTATTATTTTAATTATCATTTTTTCATTTTTTTCAAAGAATTTCAACAAAACCATATCATGTGACCCCTCCTTGGAACGAGCTCAAAGAGCTCGTTCCAAAGAGGGGTCACATGATTTGGTTTTGTTGAAATTTTTCGAAAAATAATATTTTCTCAGCTGCTGAAATTGCATATTACGCGGGCCGATGTGGGCGATTCATTGGGTAAAGGTTTAACTGGACATAACATCCCAAAACAGCCATGTTATTCACAAAAATCTCCATTTTTATTATTTTTTCATTTTTTGTCTCAAAAGCATGGCTTGTGACCTCTAACTGGAACAAACCAGACCTTCCGTCTAAAAAATCTAGGCGCACTATATATCACATGCCCAAGATGACCCCAAGGCACGCGGTTTCCTTGGTGGCACGCTGATTTGGTAAAATGTCTCGAAGTGCATAAAAAGGGAAAAAGGAGACGTTATTGCAACCTTTTGTCAATTGTGAAATAATAATATAAAGCAATGAAATAAAGCAAATGACACTATCAGATTGAATGCTTGAGTCTGTAAAACCTGGGTCATTTCAACAATAGACACAGGAAAGACCAAAGGACAGGAATGCCACGTGCTCTGCAGTGAAGAGAACTCAGACAGCTGTGACCACACAAGTGTTACAAATTCCTTAGATCTGCTGGAGAGTTGTTTTGGAGTGACTTTCTGTTTGTGTCAAAAACATGTCAAACTTGAGTCTGCTATTTTGAAGCTTTCTCGACCTGTGTTTACAGACTTAGCTTCTGAAACTCTGACATCGTTGATGCAAACTTTTGAAAGTGTCAATTTATTTATTTATTGGGTGTTTAAGGTCACAAACTTCTACACAATAGCTAATCATGACCACAACATGGAGATAAAGTCAAAGTCAGTCAATTGTTTATGCCCCATGTTGCCTATTTTAGAGGACTTGCACAGGTGAGGGATGGGCCTGCTGGGTGTACTAATGGAATTGTTGACAATTTATATGTCAAATTCAAGATGGCCAGTGGCGGCTATCTTTTTCAACAGAATGCAGAAAAATTTGATAACTCCCATCTGGACATCATACGAAAGTTACATATAAAATTTGAAAAAGATTGGGTGAGTGGAATGGACTGTAAATTTGTTTGCCAAATCCAAGATGGCCACTGCCAGCCATGTTTTTAAACAAAATTCAGAAAAATTTGATAGCTCCCATCTAGACATCACACCAAAGCTACATTTGAAATTTGAAAAAAAGATTGGGTGAGAAATGTGGCCTGTGGGGTGTGCTGATGGAATTGTTGACAATTTGTATGACAAATCTAAGATGGCCACTGGTGGCCATGTCTTTTAACAAAATTCTGAAAAAATTGATAGCTCCCATCTAGGCATTGCCCCAAAGCTACAATGAAATTTGGGACAGATCGATTAAGAGCTGGGACCTGTAGGGTGTGCTAAAGGAATTGTTGGACAATTTATATCCAAATCCAAGATGGCCACTGGCTGCCATGTTTTTCAATGATTAAAAAGAAATCGATAGCTCCCATCTAGACATTGCCCCAAAGCTATATATGAAATTTGGGAGAAATCAGGTGAGAGCTGCAACCTGTAGGGTGTGCTAAAGAAATTGTTGGACAATTTATATCTAAATCCAAAAAGATGACCACTGGCGGCCATGTTTTCAACGAAATTCGAAAAAAATCAAGAGCTCTCATCTAAACATTGGCCCAAAGCCACATATGAAATTTGGAACTGACTGGGTGAGAGCTGTGGCCTGTAGGGTGTGCTAAAGGAATTGTGGATGGACAGATTAAGGACGGACGACAGATCACAACCCATCCCAATAGCTCATACTTGATGTTGTCAAGTTGAGCTAAAAAGTAACTGCTTTCCAAAAATTACTTACGCTATGCAGGCTGGTTAATATGTCGTTAATTTGTCATCAGTTATGGTGGAATTTACTGCGGAAGTTAGGAAAAAATCATCGGAAAATTGTAGTTTTCCCACACGCACAACTGATTGTCGCAAATTGTAATTGCACGAGCGATGGTGCGTGAGAGTGATCACGCTCCATTAAAATGAAGGTCTGACAAACTCAATGAATTCATTTCAATCAATGGTCATATAAGCCACAGCTTCGAGACAAAAATAAAATATTTTTAGTTATTTCTATATTTTTTGTTAGGGTCATCTTCTATTTGAGTAACGTTAAAGGTCAACAAATCTGATTAGTGGAATAGAGTTATTTTGCTAACAATGTTTAACCCGTAACTGGTTGAGTGATAGAAAGCACTATCAGAATTTACAAAAAAATGAGGGTACAAGAGCAAAAGCCAACGTTTTTCTTGCTCACATTTCATATTCAGTCACACCCTAATAATATTTTGTTTGTACAATTTTGTTCTATTACAAATTACTGGAGAATGCCCACAGGCACTCTCCAATAATTTGTAATAGAAAAAATTCTGAATAACAAATCCAGACCCAAAATAATCTAGCTCTCAACCAGTTATGGGCCAAGACAAGTATCATAAATTCCCACCAGTCCACAGTGGCTTAGCAGTGATTTCTAGTCAAGTCTCGGTGGCCTTAACAGGCAGCCAAGACTGAACTTGAAACCACTACCTACCCAATTTGTCTGTTGTCAACAGAACAGAACCTCTTCATGGCATGTTAAAGGCACCTGTTCTGTGGTTTTAATAGTTGAAAATAGACCTTTAAGGGTTATGTCTACTATTTTCATAAACTCGGCCCAAAATTTATGAAATATTCTGATATCTAACTAGAGCTCAACATTTGTTTCCAATACATACCTATCAAATTTCACAAGACTGATCAAATTTCTTGAATTCATCGTAACCCAGATGTATGCATTGACAAATAGAACCAATTTGCATATTCTCCACCAACTTTGTTGGGCAGAGGATAAATATTTTCCAGCACATATATATTTATGGATACATTCATCATCTATAGCAATATCATGACATAACACAAGTATAAAGCCAAGTTAAGCCAATCATTTATGGTATGCCTTCCATTTTCGAAAACTTAAATTCTAGGCATTGATTACTGTGTACTATATTTTACGGGTAAAACAACTTATTTACCATAGTAATTTATTTATTTATTGGTGTTTAAGGTCACAGATTTTTGCACAATGGCTAATCATGACTGCAACATGAGTATCAACTCAAGACCAGGAATGAGCATTAATAAGCCATGCTGCCCATTTTAGAGAGGGTTTGCACCTCCCGAGCATTGGTGACTGGGTCCTATTTTACCAGTAAAATAGAGCCTGTTTACTGCAGTGAACAGGCACGGCTCCACTTCCCGGAGTTCCCGTGGGGAATTTACCACAGTAATTAAGTTTAAGTAAGGGTTAAGGGCCTAGAGATTTTGACATATTTTTGCTACACTTTTTTCTACATCCTATGGATTTGCTTGTTTTTTTTTTTGGCAAGTCTTAGCTATATAGGCAGCCAAGACTTGCCTAAAAACAACTAACACAGTACTTAGAATGTAACTTGTGAGTTAGCCCAAAGACTGCATGTAGGAGCACCTATTCTGTTGCAAAAAATGTGGTCAAAGTTGGAATTAGGCTCTTAAAGGTTAAGGTGGACAGTTTGTTTATTGGTGTGTAATAGCACTTTCAGCATTTATAGCTACCTCAGGCCCACAACACGAGAACAGAGTCGGGTATGTTTCCTTGGACCATTCTGGAATACTAGAGATTACTAGTGGTATACCAGACATGTGCAGATAACACAGATTATTAATCTGGTCGTTTTTGTTGATGTTTGTCATTCTGGAATTTAATTCCAAATCATTCGGAGTAATCCATCTCTAGAGGAGTTTTATTTATTATTCTTTACATGTACAGCTCTGTGTGCTATTTATGTTAGGTAAAGGGTTAAAAGAGTACTGGTTTGGACTACCCAGTAGAGTATGTACTCTCATATTTTAGAAACATCAAAAGTGGGTAAAAGCTCTTTAGGCCCTACAAAGTAGATCTTCTGTTTCCCAGGCCATTTTTTGTAAAATAGCATGTGGGAAGGTGGTTTATTTTATTTTTGTAATTATTTCTTTGCCATCAAAAGTTCATGTTCTTGGTTTGTTGTGTTTTTGGCTTCATAATCTACAGAATAGTTTGGGTGTTGGTGTATTTCGTCCCTTGAGTGCAAGGTTTTGCAATGCTAAAGCATTGCAAAGCCATGTTGTACTGAAGGGAAAATTTATTAATTTTATTAACTGGTTGAGTGCTAGAAGCCACTATCATGGCTCTATTGAAAAGTGCTAAAAGCCTTTTTAGTGGCTTTACACTGTTGGCATAAGCTTGTTGTTTTCTTAGCAGTAGAAAATAAATGTTTATATAAAATTGTTTTGTTACAATTTATTGGAGAGTGCCAAGAGGCACTCTCCAATAAATTGTAACAAAAGTATTATTCATGAAGAAAATCATGCTAAACTAAGGCTTCCCTTGCTGATTGCATGGCATCTTTGAAAAAAATAGTCCTGTTTCAAATCACCTTTGAAAAATAATTTAGCACTCAATGAGTTAACATGGGTAAAATATCAGACACAAACTATTTAATTTTTATTTGTTTATGTTTGCATTGGTTATAAAAAGACAGCATATGGCAGCCAAAAAGAACCATGTGGGAGAGCCTGAGAAACAGATTTTTAACTTTTTTACACCTAATGGACCTCGTGGTTTATTTTATTTATTTATTGGTGTTTAAACTGCATGATGGAGATAAAGTCAAGTTTAGCCAATCGTTTATAAACATGTTGCCCATTTTAGAGGACTTTCACCCCAAGCATTGGCCAATGGGTCCCATTTTACCAATAAATCTAAGTTTGTGTACCAGAGTAATCTAGCACTGCTTCACTTCTCAAAGTTCCCACAGAGAGACCTTATGGTTTAAAGATGATGTTTGTTTAATGGGGTGTAAAGTCCCTTTCAGTATCTATGGCTATAACGTAACAGAAGAGAAAAAGTCAAGCTTTTTAATCAATCGTTTATACCAAAGCTACCCACTTTTGAGGACCCACACCCAAGACAGCTGTTATCTATTATACCTGAGAAACAGAACTTGTCTACAATAGTAACCAAACACTGCTCCTTCTCCTAGGGTTCACATAGGGAGAGAAAGCATGCTAAATACTTTTTTATTTTTTGGTGTTTAAGATCACATATTTCTTCACAATGTGACCACAACACAGTCAAGTTGAGTCAATCATATATACCAATGTTGCCCATTATTAAGGAATTCCGCATTGGTGACTGGGTCATATTTCACCAGTAAAACAGTTAGTTCACCACAGTAAACAAGCACTGCTTCACTTCCTGGGGTTTCCGAGGGGTTCTGAATCCTTAACTGTGAACACAGACAGAGATCTCATTGAGAAGCCAAGTTTTTTTTTTACAGACCTCAAATGCCATTAGAGCTGTAGGTTTTTAAATTTCTTGTTCGGTTTCGGTTTTGGTTTTTCAGGTGGAGTAAAACCTCGGTTCGGTTTTCGGTTTGTTCGTGAGGCCAAGTAAAATTCAATAAAACTCATTCTTATGTCTGGAGTCGTAACTGAATGGTAGTGAAATTGAGTGAAAACCAATGAATGCCCGAAATAAGCTATAATACATGAAGAATCAGGAAGGCCGATATAATAATTACCTAAATATATACAAAACTTTTATTGTGCTTGGCCATTTTTCGAGGTCTAACACCTACACGCAACTTGAGGAAAGCAGCAAACACAACTAAACTGAAATGTCGGAAATTCACAGAATGTAGCCTTCCCAGAGTAGTGAGAGTACCCAGACACTGCCATTGGCAGTGTCTGGGTACTCTCACTACTTTGGGATGGCTACATTCTGTGAATTTCTGCAGCAAGAGAGTATTTAATAGAAAACGAAAAACCTTAGATTACAGGATGTCGACGGTTTCGGTTTTTTAAGACTAGAGGATGGCCACCAATGATGATTCCCCCGAAAAAAGCCTTGATAGCCATTCCAACCTTATTCGCAACACACCCTCTGGTTGTGGGCAATAATAATACCAAGTATCATTAATATCCTTGAAGGCTGTAAGAAGTTATGGAGCGGACACAAATTCCGTCTACGCCCGGACGGACAGACGGACGACGTCACGGCTAGATTCCCCCGGATTTTTTTCGGGCGAATAATAAAAACTAAAAAACCTTGGTTCGGTTTTGGTTAACCTACAGCTCTAAATGCCATCGGCATTAAAAAAAAAAAAAAAAAATACAATGATCAAAGTCATCACTACATCCATGGATCATTAAAAGAATCAGGTTCACTTATCAGATATATGTAAAGTAGCATCAATACCTAATCTATCAAAATATAATTCACAGTGTATAGAAAAAAATATATAATTAATTGACATACAAGAGAAATATATTCCCTGCAGTCATACTCACCTAATGATACTTGTTTTTAACTAAACAAGCATATTGCCAGAATAGCTTGCCCAGGTCTTAGCATTCGATCAGAGTTGATGGAAACCTATGTAATAGGTATATGGAATGTTAACAAAGTGTTTTATAATATTTTAAGGAGTGGGTACTAGACACAAATCAAATGATATAAAACCAGCTATACTTGTACACAGGTGTCTATAATGAGTCTTATGACTCAACATTGTATATACTGATGAAACTGGAACTTGGGGAGGCTTGCATCTTAAGATAAATGACTGGTGTATCTTTGTCTTTGTGGAGGACTTACTGTTTTGTGACACCACTGAAAATCCATGACAATATAATGATTCATTAGCTCAAATTAGTGGACAAGTTTTAAGGTAAAATTTCTGAAAATCATTTTACTTAAAAAAAAATTTGGGATATTATTTGCTAACAAAACTTCTTTTTTTTTCAGCAAATCCACATGAAAATGCTATATAAAAAAAGATTCTTAGGGAAAAAAAAAATTGGATTCTCTGGCAATCCCTCTCTAACCCTTTACCTAACGAATTGCCTGCATCCACCCGTGTAATTTGCAAATTGAGCAGTTGAAAAAAGTAATTTTTTAAAAATATTTCAACAAAACCATATCATGTGACCCCCTCATTGGAACGAACTCGATGAGCTCGTTCCAATGAGGGGGTCACATATGGTTTTGTTGAAATTTTTTGAAAAATTAAAAAAAATAGTAATTAAAATAATAAATTTTGATATTCTCTGCGTTGGGTAGAGTTATATTGAACCACAATGTATGTAACTGAAATTTGAAGTGCATAACTACAAAGTTTACATCCTGTGCGGTGTTTCTATACAAGACTTGGCTACCCATATAGGCATCCAAGTTATGCCGAAAAACAACCGCTGAAGCACCTAGAATGTAACTTGTAAGTTTTCCCAGAGACAGCTTGTTGGGGCACCTATTTTGTTGCAGTAAAAAGTGATCAAGTTGGAATTGGGCCTTTGAGGGTTAAAATAAAGTGAGATATGTACTTTCTGTATATTCTGTGTGTGAAAAAGAGAGAAAATCCTCTCATTCCATGGTTATCATATTAACCCTCCCTCACTGATTTGAAAAAAAAAGTTGCCTGAGAATCCATTCATTTATTTTGTGTAGCCTTTCCTGGGAATCACTACACAAGTGGACTATCAGCCAGTTCAGCTCTCCTTTGGACCATACCTTGACCTGATGGTACTTAAATGTGATGCATAACCAGGGTTCCTTCAGGAAAGGATTGATAAAATTCAAGGTTATTTAAATCGACATTTTTCAAGGCCCCACAATAACCAAATTAAAGGATTCTGAAGCCCCCAGCTACACTAGTCCTAACTAGGAACCTCTTCATAACCCCACCTCACTTCCTTCAAAAAGAAGTGGAGCCATCTATGCCTTTCCAATGGTGTCACATAACAGCATAATGAAATTAAGTCAATCTTTTGGAAATAGTGCTTTGCAGAAGTTTTGATTGGCCAAAGGATTGAATGATGGATGAGCTTATAATTTGTAGTTTATTTTTCCCATCAGAAAAAAAAATTTGTAACACAGTGGAGTCCACTGAACTGGATACCTCTTAACTGAATAACACTATTAGTTGCATATAATTAACCAAACCATCTACCATAAGACTCAGTACAAATTTAATGTGTTAACTGCACACAGGTTGACTTGCAGAGTACTAAATAATGTTCGAAGGTGATTTGTAACATGAGTATTTTTTTCAAAGATACACTACTGCTAGCACAGGGATCCTTAGTTTTGCAAGTTTTTGTTCTTCAATAATTGTTTTGTTACTATTTATTGGCACTCTAAAATAAATTGTAACAAAACAATTTTCTAGGAACATTTCATCTACTGCTGCACAAATGACAAACCAAATAATGTACTTAGTGTAAAGCCACTAAAGTGGCTTTCAGTCCTTTTCAGTAGAGCCCTGATAGTGACTTCTAGCACTCTACCTGTTAACTGGTAGAGTGCTGGAAGCACATATTTGGGCTTTATTCTGAAGTGCTGGTACTGCAACTTAAAGGCTTCAAATTCAGTGGCTGTGCTTCATATTATCTTTGAAGTGATATTATTTACTCTGTCAGGTTTTGCCTTGATACAATTTACAGGAGAGTGCCCACAGGCACTCTCCTATAAATTGTAACAAGGCAAAGACATGGGAACAAATTTTGGTGGCCAAAAATAATTTAGCACTCTACCAGTTAAAGAGCAAACTGCTGTTAGCCAATGAAAATTCTTGTAATCTACTGAAGTACAACTCTTGGCCACCGCAGAAATCCCATTTGGCCTCAGAAAATACAATATAGGCATTTAATCTATTATACCTTGTTCAGAGCACTCCATGAGCTCTATCAAATAAGATATAATGGTATAAATGCTTGGTTTCTCATTAAAATACGGGAAAATGTCCCAATTCCTGATAACTGAATATTTTTCACTGACAATGTAGGTATTAAATTAACAGGATTTTACCAACTGTACTACAATACAGCCACCGTGGACTGGTCGTCGGAAGGCAATGTTTACATGGATGCAATAATATTAGAATCCATACACTAATAATTACAGGAATAATCGTAAAAAAATTTAATTAATGAAGCACTGGGTATAACCCTGTGCTTTATTAAAAATTTTCCTGATATTGATTTTTATCACCTGGTAAATGTATGCGTGAATATCACTGCCCACATGTGGATTGTGACCAGTCCATGGCGACTACTGTATACGAAATAAAGTTGATTTGGACTGATGGTGTGCATTGCCAATGACACTTTGGATAGGAGAGACTTGTAAACAGCGACTGGATTCCTTTCTCCAAGATGTGCAATAATGCCACACGTGTACATCAAAGCATTTCCAAATTTAAGCAGTGGTAGTAAATATCAAGTTTACATCAGAATTACTCCATCGTTTGCAAATATGTTCCCTGCTAACAGGGAACTGCATCCTTCATGTTGGTTTCTGAGTACTACAAAACCAACAAGGCAGAGCACATATATCTCAGTGAACACGCACTGATCAATTTCCTGGGGTTCTCATGAGAACCTTTATTCCAAGTAGAGACTAAGGGTTCAGCTCTCAAGACCTTATCTGACAGGGTCACAATCTGAAAGACCCACTGGTCAAGAGGTCATTTATGAATTACATTAGCCTTAACTCATAGGTTTAAGTTATCAGCAGTTTTTATTCATGTTCTTTGCTATCCATCCATATAATCAGCAATTTGAGCATGCCACCGAATAAAAACATTTCAATAAAACTGAGAGTTTCTGTTCCAGAATGCATCCGATCCATCAAATAAACTTTGGCCAATCATTTTTAACTGCTAAGAATCAAAACACCCTGTCTGTTTTATAGTGTCGGATATAATATTTTCATTTTAACCCTTCCAGCATGAAAAACCAAGTTTCATTTGAAAACACAAAAAACATAATTAGTCCTAAGATACTGTGTAGCAATACCATGTGTTGGGCTGATTCAGACGATAAAGAAGGGTTTCTGCACCTGAACGAGTAGTGATTTCAAGGCATATCCAGGAGCTTCCCAGTGTATTTTCAAGGAACTAGAGATTGCCCTCCTAAATCCTCCCAAGAGGGCAAATGATCTCGCCAGGATACACATTGTCACTTGAGTTCCATTCTGTTCTATCTCCAAGTAGGGAGATAGAACAGAATGAAACTCAGGTGACAGCATGTTTAAGGAAGTCTTCTTGCTTCATACACTAAGTGTAAGAATAACAAGATTGATCACCTCTATCCTAGCAATATTTCTAGGGAGATGTGAACAGTATCTTAAGGCAGAACTGTACTTTCCCTAACAATGTTCAAATATTATTCTACATCCAACTGGCGGCATTACCAGAGAGTCAAATACCACTAGTACCATGAATGTGACAGAATGTTTGAACATGAAGCCCAGTGGTGCAGCTGAATTTTATTTTTGAGAAAATTATATATTCCTTTTTGTCATATGGATAAAGTGAGCCAAAGAAACTATGCACATAAAATAGAAGTAGTACATGTACTTCAAAACAATTTGTGATGTGTTTAATTGGGTAGATGCAGGATGGTTAAAAAGAGCCCTCACTTTGCCCAATGCATTGGATATGCAAATATATTTTAATTACTATTTTTTTTTTAATTTTTCAAAAAATTTCCACAAAACCGTATCATGTGACGGCTCACTGGAAGGAGCTTGTTGAGCTCACAATGGCTAATCATGACCACGACGTGGAGCTAAAGTCAAGTTTACTCCAATTGTTTAAATCTATGTTGCCCATTTTAGAGAATTTCCACCCCAAGCAATGGTGACTGGGTCCTATTTTACCAGTAAAACAGAGTTTAGTTACACAGTACAAAAGCACTACTCTACTTCACAGGGTTCCCAAGAGGGGGTAAATAGTTAAACCCCAATAATAATAATAATAAAAATAAATGTTCCCACAGGTTATTTTGACAGCTGTGATTTGACAGTGTTATGGGCAGAAAAGTGGGAGAAGAATTTTGGCTGGATCGCAAACCCAGTCACAATAAAGTCAAAATTCTGTCCACATCTGTATTCTTAATGATGTATATAATTAGTTTTGCAAGTCTTTTAGAACCTCCTTATTTATTCACTAATTTGTGTTTAAGGTCCCTTTCAGCATCTATGGCTATGCTATATCATGACCACAGGACAAGTGTAGTCAAATTTGGCCAATCGTTTATACCCATCATGCCCATTTCAGAGGACTTCCATCACAGGCACTGGTCACCGTGTCTTATTTTACCAGTTAACGAGTACATTGAACGTTTATCACAGTGAACTCAACTTTCTGGGGGCTCCTGCAGGGAGGTGGTGGGAGGCAGGGAACATGCTTCATACCAAACATTTCCTGGTAGAATTAGAGGCTGGAAGGGTTAAAACAAATCAGTATTCTTTGTCAGCCCAAACATATCATGTGATGCATCAAAAATGAAGCTGGACAAGTTTACTCAATGAAGATATCACATAATACCTTATGGACAAGTATAAAACTATTTTTTGTGAAAGGATCTTCTCAGACATGAAAATCACTGACATACACCTCATGTAGAAATAAAATGCAAGATAACCTTACAAGAAACTTTCTTATTTTTCTTTTGCTGAGAATACCAACCTCTAACACTTTATTCTGAGAATGCTCTTTCAGAGAATTTACAAAGAACTTACCATCAATCAACTACAAAGAACTTACCAACAATCAATGTCAAAGGCTGGTATTATCAGCAACAGAAAAATTCAAAAGAATCTTCCAATGGTTATCCGACAACTGATTCCCACTGGTACTACAGTATGTCATAATTCTGCAAATGAATGGCTGGCATATATCAAGATAATGGAAAACACCATCCACAAACTTTTCTTAGTTTAGTGAAGAAAAAGCAAATAATACTTTAAACAAAACAATGAATATTCAATCATTTCAATGACCTCAATCTTACCTGTTTTTTTTTCAAATCAATGTAAAATTATGCATAATTTCTGCAATATTATATAGCAATTTCCCAAAATCTTTCTACAGTGAACCATACTGCTGGAAGACAGAGGTATGTAATATCTTTCACAATTCAAGTTGATGTGAATTGAATTTTTATTGGCGTTCATGTAATAATTAATCAATCTTAACATCAAGACATGCCACAAACAGTAATACTTCATGGAATCTGATTAGATTAACCATGTGATGAACTACAATTAAAATTCCATCTTTCTATTTATAAAATGAGTTACAGTGCCCAAAAAACACTCGGGTTTTAACTGTTAACTGCATCTAAAAAAATGGAGTTACTTTGGAGATAAAAAATGATACACATTGAATAGCCAGAACATCAACTGTGAAATGGAATTGTGTGGTTGTCTTTCAATGTCACCAAGGAACCTGAAGTGAAGGTTACTCACCCGTGATGTAATACACCAGAAGTTCTGGCATTGACGGTCTGTATGACAGTAAGCTGTGAGAGTCAGAATTCTAAGCAGTTGTTTCTAGCCAAATATTTATCTGCCTCAATAGGGAGATGACACTTGACCATCAACTCTTGCTAGGCTGTAAATCTTGCTCAGTCTATGCTGTTCAATAAATTCACTCTCATATCTCAGGCTTGTGCGACCAAAATATGCAAGAAAATACCAAACTGCACAAACCTTTCATAGTTATGAACTTCTGCAATTCAGAATTACAATCATAGCTTACGGCTAAGAAGAACATCCAGCATATTTTCGACATGATGGTTAGAGGCCTAAACAAATTATGTGAACTGAGGAAAGTTTACCTTAACCTTTTCAGGAAATGCATTTTACCAGTGTAAATTAAGGGCTGAAAAAGTAACCTATAACGCTAAAGCCTTTTCCTGGAGTTCTTTCAATGAATTGATGATATGCTGTGATGTAATACACTGTTTTATCAGTGCTTCATTTCTGAAGTACCTGATCGCACATGTATGATGCACCTGCTGTGCAAATGAGGCACACTTTTCTCGTACTCCAAAAATATCAATTTGCAACTGCAGAAAATATTGACGAATGTTAAAAAATTTATAGTAATTTATATATTTTTTATACTTACCAATGACCCAGACTTAGCTGGTGCTAACTCCACAAAAACCAGGGCCAAACACAAATTTTGCCCCCCAATCCCCAAAATTTGCATCCAAAACAAAAAGAAATCATGTCCTAAAGGACCTCCATAGTACGACTCTACTGCGCATGCGCAGTGACGCAGTCGTCCCGAAATTGGCGCCAAATATCATTCTTACTGGCAGTGCCTGGTCAGCGCTATGTACTCAGCGGGGAGGCAAGAGTTCCCAACTCAGGGAGGGCCATCCCCGTCTGGGTCATTGGTAAGTATAAAAAATATATAAATTACTATAAATTTTTTAACATTTTTATACTGTACCAATGACCCAGACTTAGCTGAATAGTAAACAGGCTGGAGGGCCTAGGACATAGAGGAAAATCCAATAAGCTCAATTATAAAATAAAGAGGTAACCCCTTAAGGAGAAAAGGAGTATTAGGCTTTACATGTATCTTTCTTATTTAATATTTAAATTAGAAAGATACACTACCCTTAATAATTGAGCACAATAACATTCATGTTCTCTATTAATATCCAGTATAACCTTTATACTAATTATTTTTAAAACAAGCCAATAAATAAAGTAGTCCAGAGAATTGAGACTCTTTATAATCATTTAAAAGTGTCCGAGTATTGTATATTAAAGCCCGTTTGACACTTGACATATACAAATGCTTCACACCGAGCTACACTTTAAAAATAAGACATGAATGAAATTAAACATTAATATTACACTTTAAAACCATCCCGGAAGCGACTCAGAAATACTGTCTTGGAGGAGGCATTCCCTTGCTTTTCACTATAAAGCAGGTGACCTAAGGGAACACCCGCCCCCCCCCCTTCCCCTTGCCCTGGGTCAAATAGCCCAGAGCGAAGAGGGCAGCCGGACGGAGTCACTGCCGGAACAGAAAGCCTGCATAACTATAGTTGCAACTGTTTAGTGGACGACATTCTGAGCAACAGATAACGGACCTAAACAATGCAGGTCTCCAGAAATGGACTCAATATTTCTGAGATAAAAATTAGTAAATGTGGATGGCTGAGACCAATAAGCAGCCTTCATTAAATCTGTAATAGCAACACTATTAGCATAAGCCCAGGAAGTAGAAAGAGCTCTTACTTCATGAGCAGAAATCTTAAGCACAGACTGCTGAGAAGAAGATAAATCTTCATACGCAGTACGGATAGTTAACTGAATCCATCTAGCAATAGAATGGACTGAAATGTCCTTTCTATTAGGCATCAAAGACAGAAAGAAACGTTTCCGTCCCTTTCTGATGAACTGAGATCTCTGTTTATAGATACGTAGTGCTCTAACAGGACAGAGTAAAGGCCTACGCCCGTCTGAAGACGGAAGAGCCTTAATAACAATAGGTTCCGGATATTTATTAGGAGCCTGATTCTTAGCTAAAAAACCGACGTTAGTAGTGAAGGTGATAGTGTTCCCAACACTACGATAATGAGAATCATCCACCGATAGTGCATGAAGCTCACTGACTCTTCTGGCAGAAGAGAAAGCTAAGAGAAAAGCTGTCTTATAAGATAAGAATTTGAAATCTACTGTCCCAAGAGGTTCAAATGGCTTTTCCTTCAATTTAAGGAGAACCCAAGCTAAATTCCACTTAGGAATTAATCTAAGAGTTCTGGGTCTATTTATCGAAAAGTTTCTAACCAATTTCAATAAAGAGACATTAGATCCAATTTGTAAACTATCATGATGTGCATAGGTATCAGATAACATAGATCTATAACCCTTTATAGTAACCGGTTGCAGTTTGATTTCGTCAAACAAGTATACTAGAAAGTTAGCAATGTCTGGTATAGAGGGATCAAATATATCAACAGAATGATCCCTACACCAACGACGGAAAACCTTCCACTTAGCCGCATAGTTTAGCGAAGAGGAGGTCCTCCTACAGTTAGAAATCGCGTCCACTGCTCGTCCTGTAAAGTGCTTGCCATGCAAGAAGGACCGCACAACGGAAAAACGTGAAGGTTGAGACCTTGCGGGTTGTGATGCAGTTGGCGCGATTTCCCCTGCCAAAGAAGATCCTCTCGTGGAGGGAGCTTCCGCGGTAGGTCCCACAACAGACACCTGAGTAGATTTATCCACGGTCTCTGTGGCGACAGAGATGCTACCAACAGAATCTTGCATTGAGATTGTTTTATCTTTAGCAATACTTGTTGAATTAACGGCGCTGGAGGATACGCATATCCTATCATTCCGTCCCAAGGGATCGATAGAGCGTCTACAGCAAATGCTCTTGGATCCGGACACGGGGACACATACGTCTGCAACTGATTGTTGAGATGTGTCGCAAATAAGTCTATCATTGGCCGTTCCCATTGGTAGCAAATCTGATTGAATACTTGTTTGTTGAGAGTCCACTCCGACGGCAACAAGCGACCCTTTCGAGAAAGGGAGTCTGCTAGCACATTCAGACGACCCGGTATGTGACGGACCGAAAGAAGAACGTGATGTTCCAACGCAAACAGAAGGATTCTTTCCGTTAGATTGAACAACGGAACTGAATGAGTGCCTCCCTGATTCCGTATATACGCCACTACTGTCGTATTGTCGGATAGGATTTGGACATGAGCATCGTGAATAATGTCCATCCAGTGACGTAACGCAAGCCAAATTGACATCATTTCCTTGATG